>ML133459.1:191983-656900 GCA_003864495.1 Nemopilema nomurai | reverse complement strand
TGAGGTGTTGCACTTGATTATATTTGCAGTAGTTTTGAAGAAACAGCCATTTCGAAGGATGGCGTTCTTGCGCAAAAAGCAAGGCTATAACCTTGCAAAATGACCATTTTTGGGTCAAGATTTTTTTCTCTCAAATGTAATCTATACGTGTATTACTATCAAAACAATCATTTTGAGGTGTTGCACTTGATTATATTTGAGTAGTTTTGAAGAAAGAGCCATTTCGAAGGATGCGTTCTTGCGCAAAAAGCAAGGCTATAACCTTGCAAAATGACCATTTTTGGTCAAGATTTTTTTTCTCAAATGTAATCTATACGTGTATTACTATCAAAAACAATCATTTTGAGGTGTTGCACTTGATTATATTTGCAGTAGTTTTGAGAAACAGCCATTTCGAAGTATGGCGTTCTTGCGCAAAAAGCAAGGCTATAACCTTGCAAAATGACCATTTTTGGGTCAAGATTTTTTTCTCTCAAATGTAATCTATACGTGTATTACTATCAAAAACAATCATTTTGAGGTGTTGCACTTGATTATATTTGCAGTAGTTTTGAAGAAACAGCCATTTCGAAGTATGGCGTTCTTGCGCAAAAAGCAAGGCTATAACCTTGCAAAATGACCATTTTTGGGTCAAGATTTTTTTCTCTCAAATGTAATCTATACGTGTATTACTATCAAAAACAATCATTTTGAGGTGTTGCACTTGATTATATTTGCAGTAGTTTTGTAGAAACAGCCATTTCGAAGTATGGCGTTCTTGCGCAAAAAGCAAGGCTATAGCCTTGCAAAATGACCATTTTTGGGTCAAATTTTTTTTCTCTCAAATGTAATCTATACGTGTATTACTATCAAAAACAATCATTTTGAGGTGTTGCACTTGATTATATTTGCAGTAGTTTTGAAGAAACAGCCATTTCGAAGGATGGCGTTCTTGCGCAAAAAGCAAGGCTATAACCTTGCAAAATGACCATTTTTGGGTCAAGATTTTTTTCTCTCAAATGTAATCTATACGTGTATTACTATCAAAAACAATCATTTTGAGGTGTTGCACTTGATTATATTTGCAGTAGTTTTGTGAAACAGCCATTTCGAAGGATGGCGTTCTTGCGCAAAAAGCAAGGCTATAACCTTGCAAAATGACCATTTTTGGGTCAAGATTTTTTTCTCTCAAATGTAATCTATACGTGTATTACTATCAAAAACAATCATTTTGAGGTGTTGCACTTGATTATATTTGCAGTAGTTTTGAAGAAACAGCCATTTCGAAGGATGGCGTTCTTGCGCAAAAAGCAAGGCTATAACCTTGCAAAATGACCATTTTTGGGTCAAGATTTTTTTCTCTCAAATGTAATCTATACGTGTATTACTATCAAAAACAATCATTTTGAGGTGTTGCACTTGATTATATTTGCAGTAGTTTTGAAGAAACAGCCATTTCGAAATATGGCGTTCTTGCGCAAAAAGCAAGGCTATAACCTTGCAAAATGACCATTTTTGGGTCAAGATTTTTTTCTCTCAAATGTAATCTATACGTGTATTACTATCAAAAACAATCATTTTGAGGTGTTGCACTTGATTATATTTGCAGTAGTTTTGAAGAAACAGCCATTTCGAAGTATGGCGTTCTTGCGCAAAAAGCAAGGCTATAACCTTGCAAAATGACCATTTTTGGGTCAAGATTTTTTTTCTCAAATGTAATTGATACGTGTATTACTATCAAAAACAATCATTTTGAGGTGTTGCACTTGATTACATTTGCAGTAGTTTTGAAGAAACAGCCATTTCGAAGTATGGCGTTCTGCGCAAAAAGCAAGGCTATAACCTTGCAAAATGACCATTTTTGGGTCAAGATTTTTTTCTCAAATGTAATTGATACGTGTATTCTATCAAAAACAATCATTTTGAGGTGTTGCACTTGATTATATTTGCAGTAGTTTTGAAGAAACAGCCATTTCGAAGTATGGCGTTCTTGCGCAAAAAGCAAGGCTATAACCTTGCAAAATGACCATTTTTGGGTCAAGATTTTTTCTCTCAAATGTAATTATACGTGTATTACTATCAAAAACAATCATTTTGAGGTGTTGCACTTGATTATATTTGCAGTAGTTTTGAAGAAACAGCCATTTCGAAATATGGAGTTCTTGCGCAAAAAGCAAGGCTATAACCTTGCAAAATGACCATTTTTGGGTCAAGATTTTTTTTCTCTCAAATGTAATTGATACGTGTATTACTATCAAAAACAATCATTTTGAGGTGTTGCACTTGATTATATTTGCAGTAGTTTTGAAGAAACAGCCATTTCGAAATGGAGTTCTTGCGCAAAAAGCAAG
Source organism: Nemopilema nomurai (assembly GCA_003864495.1). Lineage (NCBI taxonomy): Eukaryota > Metazoa > Cnidaria > Scyphozoa > Rhizostomeae > Rhizostomatidae > Nemopilema > Nemopilema nomurai. The sequence goes on along the minus strand of ML133459.1, from coordinate 654,570 downwards.
GCTATAACCTTGCAAAATGACCATTTTTGGTCAAGATTTTTTTCTCTCAAATGTAATCTATACGTGTATTACTATCAAAAACAATCATTTTGAGGTGTTGCACTTGATTATATTTGCAGTAGTTTTGAAGAAATCGCCATTTCGAAGGATGGCGTTCTTGCGCAAAAAGCAAGGCTATAACCTTGCAAAATGACCATTTTTGGGTCAAAATTTTTTTCTCTCAAATGTAATTGATACGTGTATTACTATCAAAAACAATCATTTTGAGGTGTTGCACTTGATTATATTTGCAGTAGTTTTGAAGAAACAGCCATTTCGAAGTATGGCGTTCTTGCGCAAAAAGCAAGGCTATAACCTTGCAAAATGACCATTTTTGGGTCAAGATTTTTTTCTCTCAAATGTAATTGATACGTGTATTACTATCAAAAACAATCATTTTGAGGTGTTGCACTTGATTATATTTGCAGTAGTTTTGAAGAAACAGCCATTTCGAAGTATGGCGTTCTTGCGCAAAAAGCAAGGCTATAACCTTGCAAAATGACCATTTTTGGGTCAAGATTTTTTTCTCTCAAATAGAATCTATACGTGTATTACTATCAAAAACAATCATTTTGAGGTGTTGCACTTGATTTTATTTGCAGTAGTTTTGAAGAAACAGCCATTTCGAAATATGGAGTTCTTGCGCAAAAAGCAAGGCTATAACCTTGCAAAATGACCATTTTTGGGTCAAGATTTTTTTCTCTCAAATGTAATTGATACGTGTATTACTATCAAAAACAATCATTTTGAGGTGTTGCACTTGATTAATTTGCAGTAGTTTTGAAGAAACAGCCATTTCGAAATATGGAGTTCTTGCGCAAAAAGCAAGGCTATAACCTTGCAAAATGACCATTTTTGGGTCAAGATTTTTTCTCTCAAATGTAATTGATACGTGTATTACTATCAAAAACAATGATTTTGAGGTGTTGCACTTGATTATATTTGCAGTAGTTTTGAAGAAATCGCCATTTCGAAGGATGGCGTTCTTGCGCAAAAAGCAAGGCTATAACCTTGCAAAATGACCATTTTTGGGTCAAAATTTTTTTCTCTCAAATGTAATTGATACGTGTATTACCCTCAAAAACAATCATTTTGAGGTGTTGCACTTGATTATATTTGCAGTAGTTTTGAAGAAACAGCCATTTCGAAGTATGGCGTTCTTGCGCAAAAAGCAAGGCTATAACCTTGCAAAATGACCATTTTTGGGTCAAGATTTTTTTCTCTCAAATGTAATTGATACGTGTATTACTATCAAAAACAATCATTTTGAGGTGTTGCACTTGATTATATTTTCAAAGTAATCATACGTGTATTACTTAAAAACAATCATTGAGGTGTTGCACTTGATTATATTTGCAGTAGTTTTGAAGAAACAGCCATTTCGAAGATGGCGTTCTTGCGCAAAAACAAGGCTAAACCTTGCAAAATGACCATTTTTGGGTCAAGATTTTTTTCTCTCAAATGTAATCTATACGTGTATAACTATCAAAAACAATCATTTTGAGGTGTTGCACTTGATTATATTTGCAGTAGTTTTGAAGAAACAGCCATTACGAAGGATGGCGTTCTTGCGCAAAAAGCAAGGCTATAACCTTGCAAAATGACCATTTTTGGGTCAAGATTTTTTTCTCTCAAATGTAATCTATACGTGTATAACTATCAAAAACAATCATTTTGAGGTGTTGCACTTGATTATATTTGCAGTAGTTTTGTGAAACAGCCATTTCGAAGTATGGCGTTCTTGCGCAAAAAGCAGGCTATAACCTTGCAAAATGACCATTTTTGGGTCAAGATTTTTTTCTCTCAAATGTAATTGATACGTGTATTACTATCAAAAACAATCATTTTGAGGTGTTGCACTTGATTATATTTGCAGTAGTTTTGTAAAAAGCCATTTCGAAGTATGGCGTTCTTGCGCAAAAAGCGAGGCTATAGCCTTGCAAAATGACCATTTTTGGGTCAAAATTTTTTTCTCTCAAATGTAATTGATACGTGTATTACTATCAAAAACAATCATTTTGAGGTGTTGCACTTGATTATATTTGCAGTAGTTTTGAAGAAACAGCCATTTCGAAGGATGGCGTTCTTGCGCAAAAAGCAAGGCTATAACCTTGCAAAATGACCATTTTTGGTCAAGATTTTTTTCTCTCAAATGTAATTGATACGTGTATTACTATCAAAAACAATCATTTTGAGTTGTTGGACTTGATTATATTTGCAGTAGTTTTGAAGAAACAGCCATTTCGAAGTGGCGTTCTTGCGCAAAAAGCAAGGCTATAACCTTGCAAAATGACCATTTTTGGGTCAAGATTTTTTTCTCTCAAATGTAATTGATACGTGTATTCTTAAAAACAATCATTTTGAGGTGTTGCACTTGATTATATTAGCAGTAGTTTTGAAGAAACAGCCATTACGAAGGATGGCGTTCTTGCGCAAAAAGCAAGGCTATAACCTTGCGAAAATGACCATTTTTGGGTCAAGATATTTTTTTCTCAAATGTAATCTATACGTGTATTACAATCAAAAACAATCATTTTGAGGTGTTGCACTTGATTATATTTGCAGTGTTTTAAGAAAGAGCCATTTCGAAATATGGAGTTCTTGCGCAAAAAGCAAGGCTATAACCTTGCAAAATGACCATTTTTTGGTTAAGATTTTTTTTCTCAAATGTAATCTATACGTGTATTACTATCAAAAACAATCATTTTGAGGTGTTGCACTTGATTATATTTGCAGTAGTTTTGTAGAAACAGCCATTTCGAAGTATGGCGTTCTTGCGCAAAAAGCAAGGCTATAACCTTGCAAAATGACCATTTTTGGGTCAAGATTTTTTTCTCTCAAATGTAATGATACGTGTATTCTTATCAAAAACAATCATTTTGAGGTGTTGCACTTGATTACATTTGCAGTAGTTTTGAAGAAACAGCCATTTCGAAGTATGGCGTTCTTGCGCAAAAAGCAAGGCTATAACCTTGCAAAATGACCATTTTTGGGTCAAGATTTTTTTCTCTCAAATGTAATTGATACGTGTATTACTATCAAAAACAATCATTTTGAGGTGTTGCACTTGATTATATTTGCAGTAGTTTTGAAGAAACAGCCATTTCGAAATATGGAGTTCTTGCGCAAAAAGCAAGGCTATAACCTTGCAAAATGACCATTTTTGGGTCAAGATTTTTTTCTCTCAAATGTAATCTATACGTGTATTACTATCAAAAACAATCATTTTGAGGTGTTGCACTTGATTATATTTGCAGTAGTTTTGAAGAAACAGCCATTTCGAAGTATGGCGTTCTTGCGCAAAAAGCAAGGCTATAACCTTGCAAAATGACCATTTTTGGGTCAAGATTTTTTTCTCTCAAATGTAATTGATACGTGTATTACTATCAAAAACAATCATTTTGAGGTGTTGCACTTGATTATATTTGCAGTAGTTTTGAAGAAAAGCCATTTCGAAGGATGGCGTTCTTGCGCAAAAAGCAAGGCTATAACCTTGCAAAATGACCATTTTTGGGTCAAAATTTTTTCTCTCAAATGTAATTGATACGTGTATTACTATCAAAAACAATCATTTTGAGGTGTTGCACTTGATTATATTTGCAGTAGTTTTGAAGAAACAGCCATTTCGAAGTATGGCGTTCTTGCGCAAAAAGCAAGGCTATAACCTTGGAAAATGACCATTTTTGGGTCAAGATTTTTTTCTCTCAAATGTAATCTATACGTGTATTACTATCAAAAACAATCATTTTGAGGTGTTGCACTTGATTATATTTGCAGTAGTTTTGAAGAAACAGCCATTTCGAAGTATGGCGTTCTTGCGCAAAAAGCAATTGTTAAATCTTACACTGGCGATTTAACATAAATTGCGTGAGTTAATCGAAAGGTAAATTAAAAGAAACTTACGACCTTGAAACACGGCTAAATCTTTTCTTTCGTCTTACTTCTCGTCTGGCGTCTAATTCTACTTCTTTCAAAACTCTGCGTCTGTGTATATATATATGTGTGTCTACAGCCAAGCTACATTTTTATACATACAAAACAATAGATGGTGCAATAGCAAAATGTCCAATGAAAATAAGGATGATGAAATAAATGTCCAATAAAAAGAGAGATGATGAAATAAATGTCCAATCAGAGTCAGTTAATTCTACATGGTGCAATCGATGCAATAGTGGTGCAATAGTATCTCATGTGTCGATTGCATAGTAATTATGCAACGCTATGCGGAGGACCCTCACTATACAACACAAGGCTATAACCTTGCAAAATGACCATTTTTGGGTCAAGATTTTTTTCTCTCAAATGTAATCTATACGTGTATTACTATCAAAAACAATCATTTTGAGGTGTTGCACTTGATTATATTTGCAGTAGTTTTGAAGAAACAGCCATTACGAAGGATGGCGTTCTTGCGCAAAAAGCAAGGCTATAACCTTGCGAAAATGACCATTTTTGGGTCAAGATATTTTTTTCTCAAATGTAATCTATACGTGTATTACATCAAAAACAATCATTTTGAGGTGTTGCACTTGATTATATTTGCAGTAGTTTTGAAGAAAGAGCCATTTCGAAATATGGAGTTCTTGCGCAAAAAGCAAGGCTATAACCTTGCAAAATGACCATTTTTGGTCAAGATTTTTTTTCTCAAATGTAATCTATACGTGTATTACTATCAAAAACAATCATTTTGAGGTGTTGCACTTGATTATATTTGCAGTAGTTTTGTAGAAACAGCCATTTCGAAGTATGGCGTTCTTGCGCAAAAAGCAAGGCTATAACCTTGCAAAATGACCATTTTTGGGTCAAGATTTTTTTCTCTCAAATGTAAATGATACGTGTATTCTTATCAAAAACAATCATTTTGAGGTGTTGCACTTGATTATTTGCAGTAGTTTTGAAGAAACAGCCATTTCGAAGTATGGCGTTCTTGCGCAAAAAGCAAGGCTATAACCTTGCAAAATGACCATTTTGGGTCAAGATTTTTCTCTCAAATGTAATCTATACGTGTATTACTATCAAAAACAATCATTTTGAGGTGTTGCACTTGATTATATTTGCAGTAGTTTTGAAGAAACAGCCATTTCGAAGGATGGCGTTCTTGCGCAAAAAGCAAGGCTATAACCTTGCAAAATGACCATTTTTGGGTCAAGATTTTTTTCTCTCAAATGTAATCTATACGTGTATTACTATCAAAACAATCATTTTGAGGTGTTGCACTTGATTATATTTGAAGTAGTTTTGAAGAAAGAGCCATTTCGAAGGATTGCGTTCTTGCGCAAAAAGCAAGGCTATAACCTTGCAAAATGACCATATTTTGGTCAAGATTTTTTTTCTCAAATGTAATCTATACGTGTATTACTATCAAAAACAATCATTTTGAGGTGTTGCACTTGATTATATTTGCAGTAGTTTTGAGAAACAGCCATTTCGAAGTATGGCGTTCTTGCGCAAAAAGCAAGGCTATAACCTTGCAAAATGACCATTTTTGGGTCAAGATTTTTTTCTCTCAAATGTAATCTATACGTGTATTACTATCAAAAACAATCATTTTGAGGTGTTGCACTTGATTATATTTGCAGTAGTTTTGAAGAAACAGCCATTTCGAAGTATGGCGTTCTTGCGCAAAAAGCAAGGCTATAACCTTGCAAAATGACCATTTTTGGGTCAAGATTTTTTTCTCTCAAATGTAATCTATACGTGTATTACTATCAAAAACAATCATTTTGAGGTGTTGCACTTGATTATATTTGCAGTAGTTTTGTAGAAACAGCCATTTCGAAGTATGGCGTTCTTGCGCAAAAAGCAAGGCTATAGCCTTGCAAAATGACCATTTTTGGGTCAAATTTTTTTTCTCTCAAATGTAATCTATACGTGTATTACTATCAAAAACAATCATTTTGAGGTGTTGCACTTGATTATATTTGCAGTAGTTTTGAAGAAACAGCCATTTCGAAGGATGGCGTTCTTGCGCAAAAAGCAAGGCTATAACCTTGCAAAATGACCATTTTTGGGTCAAGATTTTTTTCTCTCAAATGTAATCTATACGTGTATTACTATCAAAAACAATCATTTTGAGGTGTTGCACTTGATTATATTTGCAGTAGTTTTGTGAAACAGCCATTTCGAAGGATGGCGTTCTTGCGCAAAAAGCAAGGCTATAACCTTGCAAAATGACCATTTTTGGGTCAAGATTTTTTTCTCTCAAATGTAATCTATACGTGTATTACTATCAAAAACAATCATTTTGAGGTGTTGCACTTGATTATATTTGCAGTAGTTTTGAAGAAACAGCCATTTCGAAGGATGGCGTTCTTGCGCAAAAAGCAAGGCTATAACCTTGCAAAATGACCATTTTTGGGTCAAGATTTTTTTCTCTCAAATGTAATCTATACGTGTATTACTATCAAAAACAATCATTTTGAGGTGTTGCACTTGATTATATTTGCAGTAGTTTTGAAGAAACAGCCATTTCGAAATATGGCGTTCTTGCGCAAAAAGCAAGGCTATAACCTTGCAAAATGACCATTTTTGGGTCAAGATTTTTTTCTCTCAAATGTAATCTATACGTGTATTACTATCAAAAACAATCATTTTGAGGTGTTGCACTTGATTATATTTGCAGTAGTTTTGAAGAAACAGCCATTTCGAAGTATGGCGTTCTTGCGCAAAAAGCAAGGCTATAACCTTGCAAAATGACCATTTTTGGGTCAAGATTTTTTTTCTCAAATGTAATCTATACGTGTATTACTATCAAAAACAATCATTTTGAGGTGTTGCACTTGATTATATTTGCAGTAGTTTTGAAGAAACAGCCATTTCGAAGTATGGCGTTCTTGCGCAAAAAGCAAGGCTATAACCTTGCAAAATGACCATTTTTGGGTCAAGATTTTTTTCTCTCAAATGTAATATACGTGTATTCTATCAAAAACAATCATTTTGAGGTGTTGCACTTGATTATATTTGCAGTAGTTTTGAAGAAACAGCCATTTCGAAGTATGGCGTTCTTGCGCAAAAAGCAAGGCTATAACCTTGCAAAATGACCATTTTTGGGTCAAGATTTTTTTCTCAAATGTAATCTACGTGTATTACTATCAAAAACAATCATTTTGAGGTGTTGCACTTGATTATATTTGCAGTAGTTTTGAAGAAACAGCCATTTCGAAGTATGGGTTCTTGCGCAAAAAGCAAGGCTATAACCTTGCAAAATGACCATTTTTGGGTCAAGATTTTTTTCTCTCAAATGTAATCTATACGTGTATTACTATCAAAAACAATCATTTTGAGGTGTTGCACTTGATTATATTTGCAGTAGTTTTGAAGAAACAGCCATTTCGAATATGGCGTTCTTGCGCAAAAAGCAAGGCTATAACCTTGCAAAATGACCATTTTTGGGTCAAGATTTTTTTCTCTCAAATGTAATCTATACGTGTATTACTATCAAAAACAATCATTTTGAGGTGTTGCACTTGATTATATTTGCAGTAGTTTTGAAGAAACAGCCATTTCGAAGGATGGCGTTCTTGCGCAAAAAGCAAGGCTATAACCTTGCAAAATGACCATTTTTGGGTCAAGATTTTTTTCTCTCAAATGTAATCTATACGTGTATTACTATCAAAAACAATCATTTTGAGGTGTTGCACTTGATTATATTTGCAGTAGTTTTGAAGAAACAGCCATTTCGAAGTATGGCGTTCTTGCGCAAAAAGCAAGGCTATAACCTTGCAAAATGACCATTTTTGGGTCAAGATTTTTTTCTCTCAAATGTAATCTATACGTGTATTACTATCAAAAACAATCATTTTGAGGTGTTGCACTTGATTATATTTGCAGTAGTTTTGAAGAAACAGCCATTTCGAAGTATGGCGTTCTTGCGCAAAAAGCAAGGCTATAACCTTGCAAAATGACCATTTTTGGGTCAAGATTTTTTTCTCTCAAATGTAATCTATACGTGTATTACTATCAAAAACAATCATTTTGAGGTGTTGCACTTGATTATATTTGCAGTAGTTTTGAGAAACAGCCATTTCGAAGTATGGAGTTCTTGCGCAAAAAGCAAGGCTATAACCTTGCAAAATGACCATTTTTGGGTCAAGATTTTTTTCTCTCAAATGTAATCTATACGTGTATTACTATCAAAAACAATCATTTTGAGGTGTTGCACTTGATTATATTTGCAGTAGTTTTGAAGAAACAGCCATTTCGAAATATGGTTCTTGCGCAAAAAGCAAGGCTATAACCTTGCAAAATGACCATTTTTGGGTCAAGATTTTTTTCTCTCAAATGTAATTGATACGTGTATTACTATCAAAAACAATGATTTTGAGGTGTTGCACTTGATTATATTTGCAGTAGTTTTGAAGAAATCGCCATTTCGAAGGATGGCGTTCTTGCGCAAAAAGCAAGGCTATAACCTTGCAAAATGACCATTTTTGGGTCAAATTTTTTTCTCTCAAATGTAATTATACGTGTATTACTCAAAAACAATCATTTTGAGGTGTTGCACTTGATTATATTTGCAGTAGTTTTGAAGAAACAGCCATTTCGAAGTATGGCGTTCTTGCGCAAAAAGCAAGGCTATAACCTTGCAAAATGACCATTTTTGGGTCAAGATTTTTTTCTCTCAAATGTAATTGATACGTGTATTACTATCAAAAACAATCATTTTGAGGTGTTGCACTTGATTATATTTTCTCTCAAATGTAATCTATACGTGTATTACTTTCAAAAACAATCATTTTGAGGTGTTGCACTTGATTATATTTGCAGTAGTTTTGAAGAAACAGCCATTTCGAAGGATGGCGTTCTTGCGCAAAAAGCAAGGCTATAACCTTGCAAAATGACCATTTTTGGGTCAAGATTTTTTTCTCTCAAATGTAATCTATACGTGTATAACTATCAAAAACAATCATTTTGAGGTGTTGCACTTGATTATATTTGCAGTAGTTTTGAAGAAACAGCCATTACGAAGGATGGCGTTCTTGCGCAAAAAGCAAGGCTATAACCTTGCAAAATGACCATTTTTGGGTCAAGATTTTTTTCTCTCAAATGTAATCTATACGTGTATTACTATCAAAAACAATCATTTTGAGGTGTTGCACTTGATTATATTTGCAGTAGTTTTGTGGAAACAGCCATTTCGAAGTATGGCGTTCTTGCGCAAAAAGCAGGGCTATAACCTTGCAAAATGACCATTTTTGGGTCAAGATTTTTTTCTCTCAAATGTAATTGATACGTGTATTACTATCAAAAACAATCATTTTTAGGTGTTGCACTTGATTATATTTGCAGTAGTTTTGTAGAAACAGCCATTTCGAAGTATGGCGTTCTTGCGCAAAAAGCGAGGCTATAGCCTTGCAAAATGACCATTTTTGGGTCAAAATTTTTTTCTCTCAAATGTAATTGATACGTGTATTACTATCAAAAACAATCATTTTGAGGTGTTGCACTTGATTATATTTGCAGTAGTTTTGAAGAAACAGCCATTTCGAAGGATGGCGTTCTTGCGCAAAAAGCAAGGCTATAACCTTGCAAAATGACCATTTTTGGGTCAAGATTTTTTTCTCTCAAATGTAATTGATACGTGTATTACTATCAAAAACAATCATTTTGAGTTGTTGGACTTGATTATATTTGCAGTAGTTTTGAAGAAACAGCCATTTCGAAGTATGGCGTTCTTGCGCAAAAAGCAAGGCTATAACCTTGCAAAATGACCATTTTTGGGTCAAGATTTTTTTCTCTCAAATGTAATTGATACGTGTATTCTTATCAAAAACAATCATTTTGAGGTGTTGCACTTGATTATATTAGCAGTAGTTTTGAAGAAACAGCCATTACGAAGGATGGCGTTCTTGCGCAAAAAGCAAGGCTATAACCTTGCGAAATGACCATTTTTGGGTCAAGATATTTTTTTCTCAAATGTAATCTATACGTGTATTACAATCAAAAACAATCATTTTGAGGTGTTGCACTTGATTATATTTGCAGTGGTTTTGAAGAAAGAGCCATTTCGAAATATGGAGTTCTTGCGCAAAAAGCAAGGCTATAACCTTGCAAAATGACCATTTTTTGGTTAAGATTTTTTTTCTCAAATGTAATCTATACGTGTATTACTATCAAAAACAATCATTTTGAGGTGTTGCACTTGATTATATTTGCAGTAGTTTTGTAGAAACAGCCATTTCGAAGTATGGCGTTCTTGCGCAAAAAGCAAGGCTATAACCTTGCAAAATGACCATTTTTGGGTCAAGATTTTTTTCTCTCAAATGTAAATGATACGTGTATTCTTATCAAAAACAATCATTTTGAGGTGTTGCACTTGATTACATTTGCAGTAGTTTTGAAGAAACAGCCATTTCGAAGTATGGCGTTCTTGCGCAAAAAGCAAGGCTATAACCTTGCAAAATGACCATTTTTGGGTCAAGATTTTTTTCTCTCAAATGTAATTGATACGTGTATTACTATCAAAAACAATCATTTTGAGGTGTTGCACTTGATTATATTTGCAGTAGTTTTGAAGAAACAGCCATTTCGAATATGGAGTTCTTGCGCAAAAAGCAAGGCTATAACCTTGCAAAATGACCATTTTTGGGTCAAGATTTTTTTCTCTCAAATGTAATCTATACGTGTATTACTATCAAAAACAATCATTTGAGGTGTTGCACTTGATTATATTTGCAGTAGTTTTGAAGAAACAGCCATTTCGAAGTATGGCGTTCTTGCGCAAAAAGCAAGGCTATAACCTTGCAAAATGACCATTTTTGGGTCAAGATTTTTTTCTCTCAAATGTAATTGATACGTGTATTACTATCAAAAACAATCATTTTGAGGTGTTGCACTTGATTATATTTGCAGTAGTTTTGAAGAAACAGCCATTTCGAAGGATGGCGTTCTTGCGCAAAAAGCAAGGCTATAACCTTGCAAAATGACCATTTTTGGGTCAAAATTTTTTTCTCTCAAATGTAATTGATACGTGTATTACTATCAAAAACAATCATTTTGAGGTGTTGCACTTGATTATATTTGCAGTAGTTTTGAAGAAACAGCCATTTCGAAGTATGGCGTTCTTGCGCAAAAAGCAAGGCTATAACCTTGGAAAATGACCATTTTTGGGTCAAGATTTTTTTCTCTCAAATGTAATCTATACGTGTATTACTATCAAAAACAATCATTTTGAGGTGTTGCACTTGATTATATTTGCAGTAGTTTTGAAGAAACAGCCATTTCGAAGTATGGCGTTCTTGCGCAAAAAGCAATTGTTAAATCTTACACTGGCGATTTAACATAAATTGCGTGAGTTAATCGAAAGGTAAATTAAAAGAAACTTACGACCTTGAAACACGGCTAAATCTTTTCTTTCGTCTTACTTCTCGTCTGGCGTCTAATTCTACTTCTTTCAAAACTCTGCGTCTGTGTATATATATATGTGTGTCTACAGCCAAGCTACATTTTTATACATACAAAACAATAGATGGTGCAATAGCAAAATGTCCAATGAAAATAAGGATGATGAAATAAATGTCCAATAAAAAGAGAGATGATGAAATAAATGTCCAATCAGAGTCAGTTAATTCTACATGGTGCAATCGATGCAATAGTGGTGCAATAGTATCTCATGTGTCGATTGCATAGTAATTATGCAACGCTATGCGGAGGACCCTCACTATACAACACAAGGCTATAACCTTGCAAAATGACCATTTTTGGGTCAAGATTTTTTTCTCTCAAATGTAATCTATACGTGTATTACTATCAAAAACAATCATTTTGAGGTGTTGCACTTGATTATATTTGCAGTAGTTTTGAAGAAACAGCCATTACGAAGGATGGCGTTCTTGCGCAAAAAGCAAGGCTATAACCTTGCGAAATGACCATTTTTGGGTCAAGATATTTTTTTCTCAAATGTAATCTATACGTGTATTACAATCAAAAACAATCATTTTGAGGTGTTGCACTTGATTATATTTGCAGTAGTTTTGAAGAAAGAGCCATTTCGAAATATGGAGTTCTTGCGCAAAAAGCAAGGCTATAACCTTGCAAAATGACCATTTTTTGGTCAAGATTTTTTTTCTCAAATGTAATCTATACGTGTATTACTATCAAAAACAATCACTTTGAGGTGTTGCACTTGATTATATTTGCAGTAGTTTTGTAGAAACAGCCATTTCGAAGTATGGCGTTCTTGCGCAAAAAGCAAGGCTTTAACCTTGGAAAATGACCATTTTTTGGTCAAGATTTTTTTCTCTCAAATGTAATCTATACGTGTATTACTATCAAAAACAATCATTTTGAGGTGTTGCACTTGATTATATTTGCAGTAGTTTTGAAGAAACAGCCATTTCGAATATGGCGTTCTTGCGCAAAAAGCAAGGCTATAACCTTGCAAAATGACCATTTTTGGGTCAAGATTTTTTTCTCTCAAATGTAATCTATACGTGTATTACTATCAAAAACAATCATTTTGAGGTGTTGCACTTGATTATATTTGCAGTAGTTTTGAAGAAAGAGCCATTTCGAAGGATTGCGTTCTTGCGCAAAAAGCAAGGCTATAACCTTGCAAAATGACCATTTTTTGGTCAAGATTTTTTTTTCTCAAATGTAATCTATACGTGTATTACTATCAAAAACAATCATTTTGAGGTGTTGCACTTGATTATATTTGCAGTAGTTTTGTGGAAACAGCCATTTCGAAGAATGGCGTTCTTGCGCAAAAAGCAAGGCTATAACCTTGCAAAATGACCATTTTTGGGTCAAGATTTTTTTCTCTCAAATGTAATCTATACGTGTATTACTATCAAAAACAATCATTTTGAGGTGTTGCACTTGATTATATTTGCAGTAGTTTTGAAGAAACAGCCATTTCGAAGGATGGCGTTCTTGCGCAAAAAGCAAGGCTATAACCTTGCAAAATGACCATTTTTGGGTCAAGATTTTTTTCTCTCAAATGTAATCTATACGTGTATTACTATCAAAAACAATCATTTTGAGGTGTTGCACTTGATTATATTTGCAGTAGTTTTGAAGAAACAGCCATTTCGAAGGATGGCGTTCTTGCGCAAAAAGCAAGGCTATAACCTTGCAAAATGACCATTTTTGGGTCAAGATTTTTTTCTCTCAAATGTAATCTATACGTGTATTACTATCAAAAACAATCATTTTGAGGTGTTGCACTTGATTATATTTGCAGTAGTTTTGAAGAAACAGCCATTTCGAAGATGGCGTTCTTGCGCAAAAAGCAAGGCTATAACCTTGCAAAATGACCATTTTTGGGTCAAGATTTTTTTCTCTCAAATGTAATCTATACGTGTATTACTATCAAAAACAATCATTTTGAGGTGTTGCACTTGATTATATTTGCAGTAGTTTTGAAGAAACAGCCATTTCGAAGATGGCGTTCTTGCGCAAAAAGCAAGGCTATAACCTTGCAAAATGACCATTTTTGGGTCAAGATTTTTTTCTCTCAAATGTAATCTATACGTGTATTACTATCAAAAACAATCATTTTGAGGTGTTGCACTTGATTTATTTGCAGTAGTTTTGTAGAAACAGCCATTTCGAAGTATGGCGTTCTTGCGCAAAAAGCAAGGCTATAGCCTTGCAAAATGACCATTTTTGGGTCAAGATTTTTTTCTCTCAAATGTAATCTATACGTGTATTACTTTCAAAAACAATCATTTTGAGGTGTTGAACTTGATTATATTTGCAGTAGTTTTGAAGAAACAGCCATTTCGAAGGATGGCGTTCTTGCGCAAAAAGCAAGGCTATAACCTTGCAAAATGACCATTTTTGGGTCAAGATTTTTTTCTCTCAAATGTAATCTATACGTGTATTACTTTCAAAAACAATCATTTTGAGGTGTTGAACTTGATTATATTTGCAGTAGTTTTGTGGAAACAGCCATTTCGAAGGATGGCGTTCTTGCGCAAAAAGCAAGGCTATAACCTTGCAAAATGACCATTTTTGGGTCAAGATTTTTTTCTCTCAAATGTAATCTATACGTGTATTACTATCAAAAACAATCATTTTGAGGTGTTGCACTTGATTATATTTGCAGTAGTTTTGAAGAAACAGCCATTTCGAAGTATGGCGTTCTTGCGCAAAAAGCAAGGCTATAACCTTGCAAAATGACCATTTTTGGGTCAAGATTTTTTCTCTCAAATGTAATCTATACGTGTATTACTATCAAAAACAATCATTTTGAGGTGTTGCACTTGATTATATTTGCTGTAGTTTTGTAGAAACAGCCATTTCAAATGGTTCTTGCGCAAAAAGCAAGGCTATAACCTTGCAAAATGACCATTTTTGGGTCAAGATTTTTTTCTCAAATGTAATCTATACGTGTATTACTATCAAAAATCATTTTGAGGTGTTGCACTTGATTTATTTGCAGTAGTTTTGTAGAAACAGCCATTTGAAGTATGGCGTTCTTGCGCAAAAAGCAAGGCTATAACCTTGCAAAATGACCATTTTTGGGTCAAGATTTTTTTCTCTCAAATGTAATCTATACGTGTATTACTATCAAAAACAATCATTTTGAGGTGTTGCACTTGATTATATTTGCAGTAGTTTTGAAGAAACAGCCATTTCGAAGTATGGCGTTCTTGCGCAAAAAGCAAGGCTATAACCTTGCAAAATGACCATTTTTGGGTCAAGATTTTTTCTCTCAAATGTAATCTATACGTGTATTACTATCAAAAACAATCATTTTGAGGTGTTGCACTTGATTATATTTGCAGTAGTTTTGAAGAAACAGCCATTTCGAAGGATGGCGTTCTTGCGCAAAAAGCAAGGCTATAACCTTGCAAAATGACCATTTTTGGGTCAAGATTTTTTTTCTCAAATGTAATCTATACGTGTATTACTATCAAAAACAATCATTTTGAGGTGTTGCACTTGATTATATTTGCAGTAGTTTTGTAGAAACAGCCATTTCGAAGGATGGCGTTCTTGCGCAAAAAGCAGGGCTATAGCCTTGCAAAATGACCATTTTTGGGTCAAAAATTTTTTTCCTCAAATGTAATTCTTACGTGTATTACTATCAAAAACAATCATTTTTAGGTGTTGCACTTGATTATATTTGCAGTAGTTTTGTAGAAACAGCCATTTCGAAGGATGGCGTTCTTGCGCAAAAAGCAAGGCTATAACCTTGCAAAATGACCATTTTTTGGTCAAGATTTTTTTTTCTCAAATGTAATCCTTACGTGTATTACTATCAAAACAATCATTTTGAGGTGTTGCACTTGATTATATTTGCAGTAGTTTTGAAGAAACAGCCATTACGAAGGATGGCGTTTTTGCGCCAAAAGCATGGCTATAGCCTTGCAAAATGACCATTTTTGGGTCAAGATTTTTTCTCTCAAATGTAATCTATACGTGTATTACTATCAAAAACAATCATTTTGAGGTGTTGCACTTGATTTTATTTGCAGTAGTTTTGTAGAAACAGCCATTTGGAAGTATGGCGTTCTTGCGCAAAAAGCAAGGTTATAACCTTGCAAAATGACCATTTTTGGGTCAAGATTTTTTTCTCTCAAATGTAATCTATACGTGTATTACTATCAAAAAAATCATTTTGAGGTGTTGCACTTGATTATATTTGCAGTAGTTTTGAAGAAACAGCCATTTCGAAGTATGGCGTTCTTGCGCAAAAAGCAAGGCTATAACCTTGCAAAATGACCATTTTTGGGTCAAGATTTTTTTCTCTCAAATGTAATCTATACGTGTATTACTATCAAAAACAATCATTTTGAGGTGTTGCACTTGATTATATTTGCAGTAGTTTTGAAGAAACAGCCATTTCGAAATATGGAGTTCTTGCGCAAAAAGCAAGGCTATAACCTTGCAAAATGACCATTTTTGGGTCAAGATTTTTTTCTCTCAAATGTAATTGATACGTGTATTACTATCAAAAACAATCATTTTGAGGTGTTGCACTTGATTATATTTGCAGTAGTTTTGTAAAAACAGCCATTTCGAAGTATGGCGTTCTTGCGCAAAAAGCAAGGCTATAGCCTTGCAAAATGACCATTTTTGGGTCAAGATTTTTTTCTCTCAAATGTAATCTATACGTGTATTACTATCAAAAACAATCATTTTGAGGTGTTGCACTTGATTATATTTGCAGTAGTCTTGTAGAAACAGCCATTTGGAAGTATGGCGTTCTTGCGCAAAAAGCAAGGGTATAGCCTTGCAAAATGACCAGTTTTGGGTCAAGATTTTTTTCTCTCAAATGTAATCTATACGTGTATTACTATCAAAAACAATCATTTTGAGGTGTTGCACTTGATTATATATGCTGTAGTTTTGTAGAAACAGCCATTTCAAAGAATGGCGTTTTTGCGCAAAAAGCATGGCTATAGCCTTGCAAAATGACCATTTGTGGGTTCAATTTTTTGTGTGCCTAGGAATGACCTAAATGTCTGGTACTACCAAAATGGAGCTTTATGAAGTGTTGAGTTTGATGTTGTTTGTAGTAATGGACCTTATGAAGAACGGCTCAATGTCGGTTTCTTATTCAGCATCGTAATACTGATAAAAAATGATATTTATTCATATTTATACAGTTTAGTTTGTTCAGTAAATAAGATTACTGGTATCAATGAAAGACCTGTCACTCGTAGCTCGATGGTTCTGGTAACGGTTGTATTTTTGTCCCAGGAACGGCGATGGAAATACTTAAAGGATTGTGCTTGGAGATTATTTTCCATAACTAGAACCCAAATTACAATCTTATAATCCACATCAAACTACACCAAGGTTTGTTTAATTTTTTTAATTTTTCACTTCGTCATCCGCGGCTCTTTTTTATCTAGCTGACATTTGACATAATATGAAATAACCCCTGTTTTGATGTTTTCAGTTCTCCTGTAGCATAAATTTTTCAATCGCAGAGCACAAGAGCCACCTTGCAATACCTGTATTTATACACACCCTGCTCTTTAGCTCCTCAACAGAAAGCCCTAGCTGCAAGCCAAAGTCCAAAGATGCAATGCATAATTAGACGTAATAGTGAATCTGTTTTGATATTCCCATGTAGAAAGACATTTTTTTTGGTTTGCCACATTCGCTTCCTTTCTTTTGTTGGAAGACAAAAAGATTGCGCTTTCATGGTACCACAAAATTGTTTACTTTTGCAGGCATGTCAAGTCACGGATACTTCACAAACCCAATTTTCCACTGAGGTTAGAAAAACAGTTTTGAATTGCTTGAATTGGACAGAGGTGCTTATTGTAGTGACCTTCGCCTCTGGGTTCCCAAAGGCGTCACGCAAAGGACATTTTTGGTCACATTTCGCTTTAATGAAATTAACTGGGTATAAGGGAGCGGATCCAGCTGGGTGCGGTCAAAATAAAGACTCCGGCCTTAGGACTCAATGGCCGGCATTCCCTGTGTCCATGGCTTGGTTCTTAGTTAAACCCATTAGAACCCTCTCCTGATGCATCTCCTGATGCTTCTAAAACGAGATGGATGCCTTGGTAGAGTGTGTTTACATTGAGGTTTCATGAGAATGTACCACACTTACCAATCAGGTCCGCAAATCTTGGCCAGAGCTTTGGTGCAAGGCACTGTGGGCAACTGCTTGCTTCAAAATGATCTCGCTCAGCCAATCAAAACGATCCTTGGTCACGTGAACCCTGCATGGTTGCTACTAGTGTTGCTGAACAGTGGCTCCATGTCTTCGCTGATCTCACAGTGGCTTTTATTAACAGAACCCTGGATTTTTGACTGAAATTAAACAAGCGATTAGTTTAGAGTGGCAGTTCATTGATATACAATCGATTCAAGTATAGATCAAGATAGTAGGTATACACAATGGGACAGACATTAGCAACCTGTTTCTGCTGTATGCCAGGTTTCAAAGTGGGTTTTATACAGTTTACTGGCAGAGCGAGAGATCAAAGCAGGTTTTCCAAAGCATGCTGGTCTAGAAGTAAGCTGTGATGGCAAAATATGCGCTCAATCTTCGAAAGCGCCAGTACCTTCAATAGAATGTGACTTATTAAGGCTCAGTTTCCGTCTATTGTCAATGTTTTTAATATTTACTTATCAATAAATATTGTTTTGCCAATCAGCAAAAATACTGCGCGAGTGATATTTCCATGTTCACATAGCCAGTGAGTGCTTCAACTATACATGGAATGTTTCGAATCTCTACATAGCCAGTGCATAGAATTTCCAAAACACCTCGCCAGTTAGAATTCAGCTTAATTCCGGGTTTGGTTTCTCCTCAAGTAAAATATGTTTGCAGTGCTAATGCTTCAGATTTCTGATTCTCAAAGAACATTAGAGCTCTTAGAAGAGACATGCTTGTCTCTTTTTTGCGACATTAGCTTTTCTTCCAAAGAAACTTAGTAAAAGCATATGTTTGAAGGATTTTTAATTTATATGTATTCCCGGAAGATCCTGGGGTTCCCGGAAGATTCTGGCAATTGGCATTAATGTCCTTTAATGGAAATCTTATATATTTCACATCTAATATGTCAAGAAAGTAAGCCATTTGATATAAAGTATCTCTTAATAAGCCAGCCTCTTTCTATTATCAGCAGCGTATTTAATTAAATAATGAACTCTGTGCATTGGGAGTTAGCTAATATCTCCTGGATAGCACCCCAGGAGGTTCGCGGGAAAAAGCTTTGACAATCGCAAATACAGGACACATTATTTTGGGGATCCCTATGTCAACACTCTTTTCACAATAGGATGACACTTTGGTACCATAACTGTGGTCATTGTCAACCTATGACAGGGGGCGTTGGTCGCATGTATAGCAAAAGTAAATGGCGTGTTCCAAGACCTGGCGTTTCTCTCCCACCCGCAATGAAAGAACATTGTGGCCCCAGATCCAACAAGAGGAACAAGTTGTTTAAATTTTACATATTTATCATTCAATGGATAGAACTTTGAGTTAAGCAAACTGAAGGCAATTATGAAGAAGTGTTTTGTGGTACAGAACTTTCTGTAGCCAGAAAGAGCTCCAACCGTTTTTGCATACTTCGAGTTCCTTTTCCTTGCGTCACTCATCCGGGTACGCAAACGTCGGAAAATGATCAAACTTATGGCATTTGATATCAAGTTTCAACTTATGTGCTTTCCAGTTTCCAAGGAAACGTCAGATTCAAGTAGGCAGCGAGCCTTGGTTTGTCTCATAATAACCCCCCCCCCCCCTCTATAGTCAGAAGGAATCATTTGCTTGTGCAGCTGTTCTTATGCTTTAGGGCCAATGAATTTGGGGCCATACCAGCACAATTTAGCACCATTTCATCTACCTGGCCTTATCTCTTCTCAGGGCCTACTGTCTTGAATCATGAACTTAGTTTTTTGACTTCTAGCGAAACCCCAAAGGCCAACGTATACCTTCATACTTTGCAAAATAACAACAACGAATAAGGAACAAACTTCTCATGCTTAATGTCAAAAACTTATATAGTGAATACATAACAAGAAATGGCTCAGCAATGCAAGTCCGCTAATCAGCTTTCCGTTTATTTCCTTCTGTATCTACTTTCCAAAAGAGGATCGCCTGCGTACCATTACCTCCGCTGATGAGGGCATATCCTTCTCTGCATCCTCAGCGTCGTCGCCTAAAACATAGTGAAAACCAGTGAAATTTAGTGAAAACATTGAAACTTGCAGAATCTATTTTTGAATGAAGGAATGACTACGTTGCAGAAACTGAATAGGCCCAGCATGAAACAAACAACCTTTTGCTTGTGGAAAACCACTAGAGTACCGCAATGACCAGAGAGAGAAAGAGGGACTTACGCTTGGCCTCGCAACACTAAACAGGCTTTGTTATGCACAAGTATAACTAAATGGAAAAACATGTATAAATTTACCATCTTCTGCTTCCTCATCCGAAAGTTCATTTTCTTCATCCTCGTCTACGCCAGGATCGCGCGGCTCGTGTGGCCCAATAGGATCGTCGTCTGCGCATGAATCGTCTGGGCCAGGATCGTCTGCGCCAGGATCGTCTGCGCCAAGATGGGTCTGATGCGGTCACATCCTTCTCTGCAAGCTCAGAGTTGTCTAAAAAAGAAAAAACCACAATCAAACGGAACATCAGAAAAACAAAAGTAAACATTTTAATATGCAAAGTTAAATGAAGGATTAACTTGCAGAAAATACTGTCCATGGAAGCTTAGCCCCTGGACATTTATTTGCTTGTGGAAAATCACTGAAGTGAAGCTCAGCCTAGCAACATCAAACAGTTATTGTTCTTGTAACAATTCCGCCGAATGCCAGAGGCTTCCTAACCCCGTTCAAAGTACAGACCTCGCCGTTATTTATGTCATATCACAGGAACAGCTTTTTATAAGTGGCTTTTTTAGCTGTCATATAAGGCTTTATGTTTATTACTCCATTCTTAAACATCCGTGTTTTTTAAAATGATCCCGTTTTCAAAACACTGCGCTTTTAACAGTGTTTTTAATGTCTCCTTTTTATGCGTTTTGATGGAGGCGCTGAGCCGAAAACGGGGCATTTGATACGTGAGCATGTAACGAAACATAAACTACCTTGGTCTGCTTCCGGATCCGCCAGATCATTGCTTTCCTCGGCTTCGGGCTCTTCGGCTTCGGGTTCTTCGGATTCGGGTTCTTCGGCTTCGGGCTCTTCGGCCTCGGGTCCTTCGGCCTCGGGTCCTTCGGCCTCATTCATGTCTTCCTCTACTTCTAAGTGTTCTTCTGGGGCGCTCTTTTCAGCAACATCCCTCGATTCTTTTGCTGGCGCTGCGCCTATAAACAATTTCACCATGAGGTAACTTACAGTAATTCACAACTTAAGACTGACAACATTTTTTACTAGAAACTTGCGACGCTAATTCAGATTCACGCCACATCAAAACTCAGGAAGGTCCATCAATGGGTGATTTGGTCAGTGGCCAGTTATTTGGAGCAATAGTCCTAAGATTGGGACCAGTCTTAATAACCTGAATCTTGTCTGGTTCGCGTCTAAATTAACGCAAGATCGCTTACGTACACACTTTTTCATTGACTACCATGCTTGAATCCTAGTGTTGTCAGACTTTATCCTAGTATTACAAAGCATATCCGTCTCTCGAAAAGCATGCTGTAACTATTTTGCTGCATTCTCGCAGTATCATGTAGATAAAATGACATTATAAACAGACTGCTCCAGAACAGGTCACGGGAGGGCGTGTCTAGAGACTGACCGTCAAGGAAATTTTTTATCAGGAGGCACTAGTAACTTGTTCATCAGGAAGTCTGTCGATCTGATAGGTTTGTTATAGATAAAATACAGAAGCTTTGACAATATTTAATAAGAATGTGACAAGGTTCAGTCTTTTGTCCTCCGCCTTCTACCACCCACCACAAGCCTCTGTGCTGTCAGCTAGACATCAAAAGCTGGAAAAGTATACAACGGCCGTATGGGCATTTCTATGAACGTTAGAAAGACATAGGATTGACTTACCATGGATTGAGATGACCAGTCCCAGAAGGACGCAAAACAGCATTGCAGTCTTCATCGCTCAACAGGTTCGGGAAGTGTCCTTCCCAATCTACTGTGCCTCACTCTACACAACTGAGCACCCATCCAGAGACCCAAGTTTTATACACACGGGCTGCCATTAATTGTTTTCAATGCATATTTGTACCATTTAGCTTCTATCCACTTTCTACAGTGGCTGAACCTCTCTGTCACATGCAGAAGCACCGTGCCAGATCTACTTTCTCTCTCTTTCTTGTGGCTAGGTATGACTATGGCATTTTTACTTTGCATGGCACCTATCTTGCGCAAAGGAAACCCAAATACATACCCACAACAAGGCCACCCAGTCATGCGCACTGACCGCTTCCTTGAACTGCATAAATGCATTATTGGAGGTACAATCAACTTCACCAGAGTAATGACTATTGGCGTGTACCATGGGCGATTCAAAACACATAGTTCGAATTTTTATGTTAGTATTTATATATCATATGGATATGTTAGTATTTATATTAGGGATATGTTAGTATTTATATATTAGGGGGTTTAAGATGTTAGGGATATGTTAGTATTTATATATTATATGGATATGTTAGTATTTATATTAGGGATATGTTAGTATTCATATATTAGGGGGTTTAAGATGTTAGGGATATGTTAGTATTTATATATTATATACATGAATATTTCAGCATTCTCAGTCAAATCAATTTGCTACGGCAGAAATGCGGTGTATGAATTGGGGCTTCGATTTGCAAACATCCTTTTGCAAACAGTAGAGTGAGTCTGGTACCCAGGCTACCTTCCTCTCTAACGTTAAATACAAATTGCTGGCCCTGTAAAGGTGACATGAAAGTGATCCAAAATGTAAAAAGCCTCTTGAGGTGTTGGAAAGTCCAATACCGAGCTTTTTGGCTTGCGAAAATGGCCGATATTTGACAAAACTTGATAGGTGACATTTGACTCCTGTTCATCTTTGATTTTCTTATCAGGTCGCCTCGTGTGAATGAGGGCCAGGTAAAACTATGACCTATCATTCGGCAAAATGAGAAGAAAACGCAATGGCAAAACACCGGCAAAAACTTTTAATCAGTATTCCTCTATAATAGGTATTTACACAAACTAATCAACATCCTGACCAATTAACGCAATGAAGTGAAAACAGAAAGCACATGTTGATCTATTGAAAAGAGTAAGTTGGATTCTGCGGGGCCCCGCACCACAGCGTGAGAAACCGAAGGACATCTTGACACTCGGGACTGTGCGATACCTAAGACAGGAGAATGAGGTATGACGTCATTTTACCAGAATTTCAATCAGGGTTCTTAGCTGTACCAACCGGTTTGGGAAAGTGATTTGAACGGCGGTACAGTACTACAAAATCAAACTGTTGCTTTAAGAAGTTTGCGAGAAAATAGTTTTCTGTTTACAAAAAGCTGAGCGATTTTCTGAGGCCATTACTGTTTTGTTAAACAGCATTGCGGAGAATGTGTGGACAGCCAACAAATGATCTGGAGCATCATGTATTGATTTGAAATGAAGGCGAGATTCAGAGAGCTAGCCATGATCTCAAAACTATACTTTATTAAGATTTCAGGAAACATCTACGCAATTCACATTCGTTGTGAGGCTGTACATTGACATAAACTCCAAGTTGCTGAGAAACCTCTTATATGTTGCGGAATACTTTGAATCGTGAAGAATTGCTTGATGATCGCATCAAGCGGTAGAACTAGCAGCCATTATACACAGGATAGAAACCAATAGCCATTTTGCCTTTTACACCACATGCGTGTATGGTTACTGATTACACAGCAGAAGGCAGCAATCAAACAGAGGCCAACATGCCAACAACACATGTTTTCAGCCTGGTCCATTCGTTCATTCATTCAAAGAATTGGACACATTGACTATCAGATAAAAATAACTTATGTGTGAGAATAGGTCGAAGCAAGCTTTGTCAAACCTTTGTTGCCATGAGGAACTTGTTCCAGTCTTCTTTATTAGCAGCGCGTCCAGGTCTTTTGAACTCGATCTTACTCCTCAGCACTGGGTAGCCTGTAAAGAAGAGGAGAATCAAATACGTTGATGACCCTTACAGCGTTGTGTAAGGCGTAAACGTCACTGTTGGTTAGGCGTGATGAGATAAACAACAGCAACAGCAACAGCAACAGCAACAGCAACAGCAACAAAAAAGCAAGCAGATTCAGAAAAAGGAATGGTAGAAGGCGACCTATCAGCAACGGTTCGACAAGAATCTGAAAGCATTTCACCTTTGATTAATTTCTACGTAAAACAGAAAGAGCCATATGGACAGGTTACAAATTTCTTCATTGGAAGGACTTCATTTTTCAATGACAAGTTTCATATTGATGGACACGGTAAAAATTTCTTGAAAAACCAATCTCTTTCAATTCAAATTTTCAAAAATCTGCCCATGAAAATACGGGGGTATTTGGTCATTAACTGTGGAGTTTAATGTACTTGATTTAGCGGCAATTACCTGATATGACGCAGGGCAGAGACTTGATTTCTGTGTTCACTGCGACCAGTGATGCCTCATAGGTGTCTCTTTCGTCCAGGGGGAGAACCTGTTCAACTTTTTGGTCCATCGAGACAGCCAACACCCACTCTTTCACTTCCTCCCTTTTATCTTCCTAAAGTAGTAAAGTAGTTGGATAAGTGGAATTAGTTCATAAGGCACAAGCCCCACGGAATAAAGGCTATAAAAGGTAGAAATGAGAGAAGAATAAAAGATAGTAAGAAAGATAAAAGTAGAAGTTAAGATAGGTGTAACGGGAGGAAAACGGTAAGTTAATGTGGTGAGGTAAGGTAAGTATCAGGATGATGGAAGAATTTTGGGTTAACGCAGAGCGGTGAGGCATGGTAATAGGCAGGGGTACGTTTTAGCATTGGAACGAAGAAGGGTAGAGTAACTAAAAATATAAGGGGTATCATTACGGTTTATGAAGGTTGGCAGGGGTGGAAGAAAGGATAGAAAGGATTAAATCTCTTAAAATAACTTGGCTAACAACATCTGGATACCAATTCGAAAAGAGCATGTGATTCATAGCAAATAATTGCTGAAGCCATAAAGACATACTGAAAGCTAGAGAAGATAATTGTTGAAGACTGGAGTGCGTCACTGAACGTAAAGAAGGGCTGACGTTTGACCTTTGCCTACTCTTGCATCCCTCGAATTAGCATTTCAAAGCAATGTGCTTTTTCAAGGGGTAATAACTCACCTGAAGAAACTGGTTTTCAGGCACAGTAACTTCAAGGGGAATGTCCGTTTCCATGAAGTCACTATTGTCTATCATGTCTAGGTTTCCTTCCTCGATTCCCTGTGAATAAATGAGGAATATTCGGAATCACATGCCTCAATATAGTGCCTCTCTGGAGACAAATGGCCATTCTTACATCTTTTCATGATAGAAGTCCATAAACATGAATCTGCATAAAGATAAAACTGATAGAAGCAACTATGTTTGCATTCCAGAAGACAAAAGCCCATGACTGGACAGTTGAAATGTTAAAAAGCAAACAAAGTTTATTCTAAACGTTTGGTTCTCGGGTTGATAAGAAACGGGAGTAAAAGTAGTACAGTAAAACAACTACCTGGTTAAATTGAAGCAAAATTTTACCTCGCTCAGATCCAAAAATCTGTTTAGAAATACGAATGCCATATTCTCCCAACCAATTTTCTGAAAAATGAGTTGAAGTTTTAAGGATTTTATGTAAACAAGTGTTTCATAGTACATAACCTTAAATAGCAAGAAACAGCTGGAACATCATTTCTGCAAACTTGCGTATTTTTTCGTCGGACACTTCTCAGTATGCAAACGTTGGAAAATGACCTAAAACTAACAAAATAGAATGAAGACATCAGAGATGTTACGAAATAGCTTCGCGATCTATTTATCAAGTTGTCATCATGCAAACATACCTTGCAATCTATTCCCGCCTCAAAGAAAGCCTTGTCGCAGGGAATGATATCGGAATGCCTGAGTAATGACACCGATAGTTTGGCTGCGATGCCCTCCTATGACAAAACAGAGAGTTTAATGGCAATGCAATGGGAGAGTTGACTTGAGAACCAAAAACAATCATAGTTCTTTTCACTTGATATATTTAGAATAATCGATATTATATTTATGTATGAAATCTCATGGCATTCTGAATCTTTTTCAGACAGCTCAACGTAAGACCAAAAAGGCATCGGTTCATGAATGTCAACCTCTGTGTACCTACCAAAGCTTTCTGCGACTTCGCAGCAGCTCGTGCTGCGTAGTAATGTGAGATAATCAACATTCGATTGAAGGTATCCATGGTAACAGCGTCCGCTGGCTTCCTGTCCAAACCATCACACTGAAAGGCAAAGCAGAAAATAGAATGCCATCAAGGGTTTTGTGGGTTCTACGTCATCACTTAAAAACAAATGCCCTGGTAGTGTCGGAGCTCTAATTATGCTAAGCACATAGCAGATAATTATAGTTTGTTTGTTGGGCGTGTTGATTGTTTTATAAAATATAATTTCACGGCAGAATCTATATAATAGAAAACTGTTAAAACCGGAGGATAATCTTTAAAACTCGTAGGCTATTTTGAGAATTGAGATAGAAACATAAAAGATTAGCAGTGTAAATATAGGAACTTTTTATGCTTAGCAGGATGAAAAGAAAAAACAGGGAAGTCAAATTCAATAGTACTGAAGGTAAATCTTCTCGAGCAGACTTTTCAAGTATCTAAGGATCAAAGAGAGTGCGGAAAAATAACCGACCCGAGCGGAACTCGAACTCACGACCCTTGACTTTTTACGTCAAGTGCTCTACCAACTGAGCTATCGGGTCATGCTTTCAAGCCAGCACTCGAGGCCAAGCCATTTATCCGCACTGCCCCTCTCTTTTACCGATTGCACAGGGGAGCCATCGCAGTATCTACAAGTAGCAATTGAGTTTGGCAAGTATTGCCAAATTCGACTGATACAATTGATGCGCTTGAGATTCATATAAATCATCTGGGCAAATCTGAAATTGGGACATCGATTAACCAACTAACCACATCGGCCAACATGTTGCGCAAGTCGGCCCACAGCCTGTATGATTCTGCACCATCTTTGCCAGGCATCGAGAATATGCTGTGTGCCAGCCGTTTGTAAATATTGAAATTCTGCAGAGTGACGTGCATCAACATCAAAGCAACTCACAAAGGGGGATAGGCATCTTGAAGCACTCTCTTTTCAAGTAGCGAAGGATAAGACGTAGACGTATACGTCTCTAACACGTAGAGGTCTGTTTGTGAGTCTTCGTGAGTATTCAGAAATTGGCAATTATTATTATGGGTAACCCTTCATGGCCAAATGCGTTGATTTGATTTTTAACAGTCCCTGTTCTAATATCAATATATCACCTTGGGCTCGAAATAGTTCAAGGAATATCTATCCCAAAGAAAGGCGAAAGAATCATAAGCAAACACAAATATTAGGTTACAGAAACGCTTATCATTACGTTATCATTCTAATATGATCGAAAAGTGCAGTAAGTGCATTACCACGATCCATGAAAACAAAACACAACGAAGCATAGTTCTATTCATGAGGCAAACAGAAGTAGCAAGTCTTACAGCAATCTCTGGGTGTTTGGCTGCCGTAACAAATATGGTATAGAGTAGAAGAGGGTTTTATACCTGGGGATTTGCAGGGGCACCGTACTGTACAAACAAATCCAGGGCCTTCATAAGATCGCCTTCTTTAATCAGATTTGCGGCATAGAGAGCGACGTACTTGTTCAAAACTTCACTGCTCTGTGGATGATAAATGATTAAGGAGTGATCAAAGAAGAGCCAGCGATACGATTTCAAAGGGCCATAAACAAGAGGAGCAAGGCAACAGACAAACATAATTAAGGGAATCTCAGTTAACTGAAACTTAATTTTGATTCCCTTAGGCCAACTGCCATGTTCTCACATAATACTTCCGGGTTTAAGTTTACATCCTTCTTGGAACTGCTATAAAGCCCATTAAAATGACTGCAAAGAATATTCAAACCAATACAAAAATTGAGAACATGTCACACAGGCTTTCATGAACACAGGGTGGAAAAGAGAAGCAACATGAACCCCAACTTAGTTTACATTCATCGTATGCTAAAAGTTTCATAAAACAGCTGGGATATTGTAGCTATTCATCATTACAGCATCCGCAATTATTAACTGGTAAGGCACACCATGGTAATCGCAGCAAAGAGTTATGGGTAGTTATAGATCATGGTTGCCAATAAGCTACGATAGGGGAACGACATTCGTGAGAGAAATTACCTTACGAGAGAAAATGAGAGAAATTACGAAAGAAATAAAAATGAAAAAGGTTCACTTGTTACTTCTGCTCAGCTCATTGCCACGAATGACTTTTTGCTGAGCAGAAAGCTCAAGTGTGCGCCAGGCTTTGCTGACATACGATAGTTGACTACCTGCTGTTCAGCTTCTTGAATGCAGCGATCCCATTGGCCTTGTTCGACGTACATGTCCAGTGCACCAATAACATCCACGTCCATGAGCTAGCATGGGACATAAGATGTACTAATAGTTAAAGTGGCATGGTCACGAGGAGGATGTTTTTTAGGAACAGAGACCATCAAGGCAACAGCTGTAAAGTGCAGTATACAGTTCACAAGAGATATGGTATATACTAGACATTACTACCTACTATCATAGAAACTGGCAAACCTTGTCTGGCATTTGCTTGGACTTCAAGAAATTGATATACTTCTCCTCCACATACTGTTCATATCTATAACCGAGAAAGGTTATCAGCTGGGGTAAATGGATTGCAGATGAGTGCTTAATGGTATCAGCACGTGGTTCGCGCAAACTCGACAGTTTGTGAATCAGAGCCTGCGAATTCGTGCTAACACGATAATTCGTAAATCAGGGCCTGTGAATTCGTTGCATTGAACAAGAGACTGTACACGAATGCTGAATAGTATCAGTATTTAAATGTCATTGTCTCAAAGAATTCAAGTGAATCTGTGTCAGCCTCTAACTGGCAACAGTAGAACTAAGAAGTAAATTGGCTGAGCCAGCTTCGTATGGCGTTGATTGAACTTCCATGCACATCATGACAGAGATTTTACAACAGAACACCGAATAGATTATCTTACTTTGGAGCTGAATCGGCGGCCAAGCGTTTCGCGAGTGGCCACAGTTGTCCCATAATGTAAGTGTCGATGGCTTCTTTATAAAGCTTCACTGACTGATACAGTTCAGCAGCCTATGATGGGCAAGTAGAAAATTAACACAAGCAAGAAATGATAACGATAATAGTTTTATAATTAGGCCAAAAAGAGAAATTTAGAAAGAAAATAAACGTTATGTACTTCTTAGAAAACAATCCCAGCTTGAGGACAAAAATCCAAATTTGCATTCACATCGAGAATGTTTTTTTCATGGTGTAAAACTGAATCAATGCTGCAGCATTTGTAGTTCTAAATAGTATTATCAGTGGCTGAAAAGAGGCACGTTTGGTGGATTGGGTTGGTGAGGACATGTAGAAGGTGAAGAAGAAAGAGGTCACGTAGTATGCACCTGCTCATATGCCTCGATTTCACACAGTTTCTTGCACGCCTTGTCAGTGACATCGAGAGCTTTGTCTTTCACGAACTTCACTGATAACTCCACCGCCTGGATTTTTAAATTATGAACAAAAAATCATAAATTCATCGTAGCTTCCATCTACCAAAGCGACAGCAAAAAGGATCGAGGTTAATCATAAGCTTACATTAAAAATGATTTTATGCGTTGTGCCACGTTTCAAACAATGAGCCTAACAGAGATGGCAGCCAAGTTTATCAGCGATGCACTAGATGGTAAGTGGCTTGTAGAAACAGAGCTGAGGAAAGATGTCTGCCTAATCTAGCACAGTTGGATAACCGAAAGAAGGGAAGAATGGTCATGGAGAACTTGATCTTCTTGTACCTTCGTCCAAGCATCCTCAAGAATATCGAAGTTTTGGGTCATAGACTTGCTCAGCTTAAGGTACACATCGATGGCTCTATCATATTCAGCACGTGACTCCCAGTCTTTGGCTTGTGATAACAGGGCGTCGAGGCCCCTGAAATCGATAAAGATTGAGAATTGAATGTGGCTAGAATGTTGAATTTAACATTGGGAAAGGATTTGGCACAGTGCTAGCATGAAGCTTTACCAAAGAAACTGCCAGCTTTAGAAGCAACTGATTATGTTTACGATAAGTCTTTGCATTAAGACTTAAGAATATTCGTAAGAGACATCATTAGACAAAAACGACGAAAGCCTCAAATCTCATTTCTAATGACAGTCCTTCAGAAACTGTGCTGCCTCTGGTGTAAAGAAATTTCAAACAACTTCCCCTTCCAAACAACGGTAATGAGGACATACTTGTCATCTCTGTTGTTTTCTCTGTCGTACTCATTTTGGAGTTGGTCCAGCTTATGCGGGGCATACTCTTTGGCGATTCTCAATGCATCAGCCCACATTCCTTCGTCCTGTAAAAAAGGGTATCAGATTTCGACTTCTTATCCCCTATATCTTAGTGTATCTAAACTAACACGTTAGCTATTGAATATTTAATGAATGAAGCATTTTGGCTTTCGACTGTCAATCTTCAATTCAGCTTCAGAGGTGTTATCTAAATAACACACTGTGTCCCATGGAGCAAGAAAAGTATGTCTGTTCATTCTAGCAATAATGGTGGCTTTAGCATTGGAAAAGTTTTGCAGCCCCTTATAAAGATAGGAGGCAAATAGGAAAGAACAGAAAATGATTGTTGATGATGATTACAATGACTTAAAAAGTGATAACTAATAAACAGAGAACCAACGTGCCTTGTATAAACGAATGATTAGCTCCGGATGTTGCGCTCTTAAGAAATATGATTCCGCCTTCGGATATTCTTTTTTGTTGAAAGCATGACGAGCCTAAAATAGAAAACAACAAAGTTGTAGTTTAGAAATTCCCTCTACAAGATTAAGGCTCTTAGATCTAAATCTAGAATTCACAAGTAAATTAACTCCTGGCACTTAAAGCTATTATTGCATTATCGTTGTTGCTCCAAAAATCTATTAAAAGGGTTTTCATGTAAATGAGAAAGAATATCATGAGCTCGAAACGCTAAGAGAAATAACAGTAATGGCCTAGGGTGTACGCTCTATGCTCTTACAAAAATGGTCTGTTCCTTTTCAGGAGAATTATTCTACAAATTTTAGAACAAATTTTGAGGTCATTCTATGAAGTAGCTAGAAACTGCCTTGATGAGTGGAAGAATCGCTCCTTTACCTGGCCTACAAGAACATCAGAAACGCTTTCAGGGTCGTTATCTTCAGCAACCCTCTGCGCGCTATCCCAGTCTTGCGTGTGCACGTACCTATGCGGAGGAGAAAGAAAAACTTGGTAAAGGAAAAGAAAGACAAAAGAAGAACGAAAGAAGAAAAAAAAGAAAAGAACGAAATAACGAAAGAAAAAGAATGCTAGAATAACGAACGAGAGAAAAAACAAAATAGAAAGAGGAAGGAAAAAAGAAAGCAAGAAAGAAATCAAAAGAAAAGAAGAAAAGAAAGCGAATAACGAAAGGAAGACTAAATGAAAGAAACGAGGAAAGGCAGAAAGAAAGTAAGGAGGATTGGAAGCAAGAAAGAAAGAAATAATGGAAGAAATGACGGAAGAATAGAAGAAACGAGGCAAGGAAAAAAGGAGGCTAAGAAACAAATAAACAAAACCAGACATGAAACAAACGAACAAAAAATATTTGGATAACATGAGGATGAACTAAAAGCTTCTAGGATAACCAAATTATGACCTCTTAGGAAAATTAGGAACGGCTAGAAAAATGAATAAGACTAGAAAGAATCCAACCTAATCCAATCTTACCAAAGAATCCTCAATTTTCCACAAGTAACAAGGTTCCCTATGACGCAAATCTATTTATAGTGTCGCCTTAAAAATATGCCTTTGATGTACCATGAGATTCTACAATGAAGAAAATTTAATCAGCTATCAACTCTAATTATGACGTACATAAGGACGGCTTCTCGCGGTTTTCCAGCCTTGATGAACTCGTCTTCGGCCTTCTTAAATTCTCCCTCATCTTCAAGGTACATGGCGTGTTTTAGATGCACATCTGGCAACTTGCCTTTCATCCCGGTTCGTGCCAGATCGAAAGCAAATTCAAAGGACCTGCATAAGATTGTGCAAAGTGCCTAAGATTCTTAAGAAATGGACAAAAGTGACGTCAAATAGATCACATGTAAACATTTTCCTATGAAAGATTTCAATCAACCCTATTCCTAATGCCATAGAAGACGTTCTATATAAATTGATTAGCAAAACAGTATGACTTTTCATACACCTTTCCCCTTCTAAATATACTGTTCTCTCTCGACAGAAACATAGTTCAGCTTCACGATGGAAGCAATTCAAAATCTACACTCTGTATAGAAAGATTCTGACAACCATCAAATCAACAAAAAAGGATGCAAGATGACAAAATCTAGACACCAACAGTTCTGCTGACTTCTGCATTCATAGGGAAGCCTAACATTCCTCTATACTGGTTTTAATCATTCGATCTACTCACAGCATTAATCCCTGCTAAAGGATCTATGACACGTTTCAGTTACTGTGAAAAAGAACGTACCCATTTTCTGCAGCGTACTCTATTGCAGTTTCCAAGAGATTGAATTTAGTGAGAAGCTTAACTGCAGAGTCTCCACCTGTAGAAAAAACAATAAAGAGTTCACCAGTCTGTACTAAAATTTGGCATCTGCCTACATAAGTAACAAAAGGTTCACGTTTTCATTTGGATGAGACATATTTTAACAAGCAACACGAAAAATTACTTGTGTCCATGTATAAAGTCTGCCGGGACAACTGATAAATGAATGAGATAAAATTACGTGCGAATCAGACCAGCGAAAAAGAAAAGTACCTAGGCTCTTTGCCCAAAGGTAGGCAACTTGCTTCGCTGGGGTCGCGCCTCCGTAATGCTTTGCAACCTGAAGAAAAAAAACACCTAACTATGAAGGGCCTAAAAGTATAAAATCACTACGCCAAAATTGTAAAATACGGAAAACAATTAGTAGACTCCCTTGATGGTGTTATGTCATGGACCTTCTTCGAGCAAACACGATTGCTGGCTTATTATGAAGAAAAACGCACCCAGAAAAGGAGCAGACTCCAAATTAGTGCAAGGAACCACCTCAAATTCAAAAACAAGAACATAATCCATCATTTTTCAACGTGTTTGCTTGTCCCTAAATTTCCACGGTTCCAATATGTTTTGCAAAAGCCAACAGCTATAATACATTTGCACCTTAGATTGTCTCCATCACATTATTCACCAAGGCGATGGGCACTTTCTGTGACTTGATTGGCTACACGGCCAAGGAGCAACAGCCAATAGAGGATCGCAACTGACTTGATCTTATTTGGCATAACAAACGCGAGTGTATGACGTAAGTGAAGTGCTTGATTGAAAATTTTGAAACTCAGTTTGGTAGTGATTAAGAAAAGGACAATAAAACTATTGCATACCCTGTAAGCGTCCTCCCAAAGGTCGTTATTTCGATACATGTTCACAGCGGCTTTCCAGTCTTGTGCTTCCGTGTAATGGTGTTCCGCCTGGCTGTATTGGCCGTCAGTCTCCAGTTCCTGGAAGCAGAAACACGTGCATCACTAGTTATAAACTTGAAATCAAGACCACGTTGGAATAAATGTTCGTTTGAAGTGATATTGATTTGCAATTAAGAAAGTTACAGCCAGCAGACAGATGCTATTATGACTAGATATATAAAAATCACATGAAACGCTTTAATTAGATGTCATTTACCTTCGCCAGATGAAGATGAGTGTCTTGAAGAAGATCTGGGTGGAACTGTGTCACAAGTTTTATCATCTTGTCATACTGAAATGAAAAGATAATAAACAATAGGCTAGAAACCAGTTACTCAAGAATGGATAGCAATATTCAACTATCGCAGGATCACAAAATCATATTGTTGCAATGAAGGGAAAGGAGGAGGTTATAATTGACAAGGCGTTATTACCATCTTCAGCTTTTTATACATGTTGATTGCGTGGTCGGGCTCGTTAACAGTGATAAATAACCTGAAATTCAAGGAGGAAAAGTTTGAAATTCAAAAGTATGGCGGTGTGTTCAATATATGAAAACTCGTGTGTATTAAGTGCATGACAAACAAAAAGAGAGTTCAATCTAAACTGTACCTACTTTAACTAGAAAGGGTTTCATTTACTGTGAGTAATGTGGTGTCAATAGCAAGCAGGTCAACAGCCAAAGGTTAAAGTTTAAAGTCCACAACATACATATAAACATCTTGCTTCCATCTCAGAAAGGCTTATATAATGTTATGCTATGTTTGGGAGGATACAAGGATATGCTATGCCGTGGAAACAATACAGCGAAAGCATCATCACAACAGAAGGAGACTCAAGAATGCACATTCTTCCAACGCTATGATGGTCTTACATAGGTTTTTCTGCAAGCTCGCATATATCCAGTACCAATAGCACACATAAAATCTTGTAATAAAGGCCCTTGGCACTTGAAAAAAGCATCTAGTACTTGGTATCAAGCAAATAGCCCTGCATTGTCGCCTCCTATATACGGTACACTAAAGATCAGATGGCTCCAATATTCCGTCCTATAAAGAAGCTTCTAAGGGAAAGGGTGTCTGAGAAGAGCACACGAAAATGGCTTTACCTTTCAGCTTCCTTATATCTTCCCTGAGATTCAAACTCTTGTGCCTGTTTCGTGTATAAGGAGGTGACCTCATCTGCTGGCATGCATCTAACAGCAAGCTGCGATTAGAAACGCAAGAATCAGAACTAAATCGAAGCATCACTTGAACGCGAAATCAAACATACACAGCCAGATCATGTGTGAGTTCATAGTTCATCAGCATTATAAAGGTCTTAACTCGTCATACAAATATATTTTTCTGCAAAAGTTTAGGAAAATTTCAACAATGGAAATCAAATTCGTACTTTGTGGGCGGCCTCGTACATGTTTGCCCTCGTATACATGTCGACAGCCTCTCTTGGCTCACCAGCACGAACATAAAAACGTTCAGCTACCTGCATACGAGACAAAATCAAAAGAGGTTCATTTGGCTAACAAGCTGTTGCAGTCAAAGCTAGATCATAGAAAACATGAAATCCAACTTTTGGGTATGTAAGAATATTTGTGTATAGGACAAAGAAAAATGTGGTTAAAACGTCGTTTATTCGCAAAGAAGTGTGCTCTAAAAAACATCAACTAAATTTTGTTTCAAAGTTTGATATTTTTCATGATACAAGACTGAGCTTTGAGACTCAAAACTCAAAGTTTATGTGTAATATATCTTTTAGATATTCATTGTTAGATCTATCATCTGTTCCAGGTAACTGCGTCAGAACATTGTCTAGGATAAGTCAGAAGAGGAATTGCTAAATAAAATGGAGGAATGGAAAGAAAAAGCAAAACTCACGGAGTACTCAGTAACTTGGGCGTAATGCCGAGCAAGGATTAGGT
This sequence comes from Nemopilema nomurai, assembly GCA_003864495.1. Classification (NCBI taxonomy): domain Eukaryota; kingdom Metazoa; phylum Cnidaria; class Scyphozoa; order Rhizostomeae; family Rhizostomatidae; genus Nemopilema; species Nemopilema nomurai. Next base: position 619,529 of record ML133459.1, on the reverse strand, counting down.
AATACCTGAAAAATAAATGGAACAAAAACAAATTTGTATCACATTGTGTAAATATTGAAGTATGCGGTTGTTTTCATTCGAAATCGAGAGCAAGAAAAGCTCACTTCTGCGCAACGCTGTCATCTTGGATTTCAACAATCTGCACAGCTTTATTCCACTGCCTCGCATTGATAGCAGCCTCGATCGCTTTGATTGAAGACCTTTAGAGACAAAAGTAAAATTGTACTGAAAACCCAAATCGATCACATATGTCCATAATATAAGAGACAAAAATAAAGACAAATTCTTCGTGGTATTGAATTGCACAAAAGAAACAGTAGCCAAAACAATTTTTGTATATTTCAAGTACTTTTTCGTCTGACAATCTGCAGGGCATGCAAAAAGAGTGCTGATAGCTTAAGGTCAATTTCCGATATTGTGTCACCATTTGGTCATACTCTGAAAAGTGTCAGCCGAAAAATTACTTAAATTTTGCAAAATTTGCTTTCGCTGTTTCTTGCTGTTGAGAAACATATAGCTTGGTGAGCAAATATGGCGTTGAGCTTGTTTTGGACCGAGTAAAAAGGAATTGGGTAGGATTGAACTATGGGACAGATATCGCCTTTGGACCTACTGATGTATGCAAAGTCTATAGCTAGTTGTAAAACGGGGATTGCAAAGTCATCAAAGTATCTTTCATCTAACTATCTATTGATATTGTACATTACCTACAGGTATTTCGTGTAGGTTAATAATACAATCTCAATTGTCATAGGTCTAACAGAGTTGCCTCCTAGGTACGCCATGTGCAACATTTGCCTAGACTTGGTGGAAAGCGGATGCTATTTGTATGCTACTTCATGTATGCTATGCGAAAAAGTATTCAAAACAAAAACAAGTTAATACTTTACCCGGCTTCGATGAAATGGTTTATTGCGGCGTCTAACTGTTTTTGAGAAACCAGGTAGTCGCCCCATTCCTCTTCGAGACGTATGACTTCGTTGGGAAATGTCATTCGTGCAAGTTCGACGGCCCGTCGATATGTCTTGCCTTTCCTGAATGCAGACAATGCTTGGTCGTTCTTCCCAACCTTCTCAAAGAGGTCACCAGCCTGGCAAAGAATAAATACCACAGTAAGGCAGAGTTAACAGAAAAATGCCAACATGTTGAAGACAGTTGAGCAAACAGAGAGGGTGATGCATCATCTAAGCGCTGCTTGGCTAGCTCTTAAGATAAAGAAATTTACATTGAAGGCACAGAATTGCGAATTACTTTATCAAGTGAATGGCAAAAAACATCCCTAAAAATTGAACTATGAATATGACTTTAAACAAAAGTGACATTATTTGGTAATAAGTGGATGATTTTCTCAGTTGGGTTATCCGGTTGGCCCACAAAATACCAAATCCACCCTTTCAGAGAAAATAAATACTTCCTTGCTCTTCAACTGACCAGCAGGGGAAAACCCGATGCATCAAAGTAAGTTCCATTCCAAAGGCATTCAAAATTAGTTGGTTTGAATCAATACTCTGTTGTTATAGCGCTAAGCATATAGAATACACATCTCTGATCCACAAAAATAAAAGGAAACTTGTTGATATGCCTGTTAACATAGGTATTAAGTCTCATTTTATTTTTTTCTATTATCAAGTTAAATTATTTTTCTAGTAATTTTTGAGTGGAACGTTGCTTGAGGTTTGCATTAAAAAGTAACGGCGAGGAAAGAATGCAAACCCTTTCATAGAATCCGCCTTTCATAAGAGCTAGTGCAATCCTTTCCAGCAACTCAGAGTTCATCGTTAAGCTCTACAATAAAAAGACCGTGCATTAAAAACCAAGATATCGAAACACTCTTGCTTCGAGTAGACAAATCTAGGATAACTATTGGCAAAGACATTGGTAATGAAAATTCAAACAAATGAGACAGGCAATAAAGAATACAAACGTCATGGCTAAGAGCCAAACGAGCTGCTCTTGCGGGCATCCCTGCCTTCATATACAAGTTGATGGCCTCCATGTATTCTCCTTGGGACTCTTTCACCTATGACGTAACATAGTATATGGTCTCACAAAGCAAACAACTAAGACACTCAGAGCAGCTTTTGTCCACAGTCTCGTATTGGCAGCTGCCACAAATGAGAACGAGAACAGAACAAGAAGATGAAATTGAACAGACAGAGCATTTAATGAAAAGGAGGCAGAATGAACTCGGACATACAACTTGCTAAGACTAATGATCAACCATTTTTGTCAGTGGCAGGAAACAACTGGCCGTCCTCTGCATTGATTTATCAAAGTACTTGAAGAAGTACACAAACTTAAGGTACTGAGAGTATAGATCATGGAAGCATAATTCCCGCTCCAGAGTTCATGAAAATTTAGAGAGATTGATGTGCATATAAGATTGCAGTTTGCCCCACCTCTCCAGCCTTCTCCTCCTGCCCTGAAGTTGAAAGATACTGAAGGTAATTTGAACGCAAATTTTGCAGTTCTGGATGGCCCTGCAAAACAAAATGAACATTTCTGCTTAAGTGAATGAAAAATGCCAAGAATTCTTATGCTGCATATTTCCGCTGTAAAATGAAACTAATGCTGCAATTCAAACTTAAAAAATGTCATACAACAGCAAGTATAAATGGTCACTGAGCCATTGAGATATAAAAGGACAACGTAATTTGGGCCTAAAGAACAAGTGACACCAAACAGTCACCTTTCTCGCGGCGATTTCCAGCGAATCATCCCATCTATGCAGCTCTTGATACATCTCCATGGCCTGGTCTATCATTCCCTGCTCCAAATATAAGCCCTCTGCTCTCTTGAACTGTTTATTCAGGACGGCTAGCTTTGCCTGCACAAGAGGATGCCGGGATCCGTCCATCCCAGTCTTCGACGAAATATCATCCACGAGGTCGTTCACTTGGTGAAGGAACCGGGCCTTCGACACGTCACCAAGAGCAGCAAAGCACCTGAGAAACAAATACGAAACATGCACAAAACGCTAATGGTAAATGTTTGATGATCACTGCAGTGAGCTCTGAACAGCATGTAGAAACGCAACCACCTTTACTCGTGCTACCACCTTCAATAGCATCTACAATGTACAGTTTTAAATACTTTTAATGTACACATCTCCAATGCCAACTTTTTCGACTTCTCCTTGTGCTAGTCTAAATTCATACAAAGCTACTTTATATATCTTTCAAAGAAATAAAGGCTCTCAATTCTGAATACTTAAAAAATGCTGAAAGCTAAGCAAACTGAATCAGATACTCTATTAAACTCCATTTTGCAATACTGAATAGCAAATTACGTCACACTGACCTTTCTGCAACAGGCAGATTACTCTCCTCCACAGCCAACTTACTGAGTGTTTTCCACATGGCCTCTGTTTCAGGTGACATATCCAAGGCTTCTAAGAAGGTGATTGCTCTGAAGAAAATGTACATAATTCAGGTAAATCGCACATCACGTGATTCTCACTGAAGCTGGTGACAAAATACATAAAAACGCGTTGGTTGATTAATTAAAACAGAAAACAGCATTTGGCTGGAGAGTAAAGTGGAGAAAAGAAGATAATACAAAGATTGATGGAATACTGAAGGAAACAACAACATTTTGGTATGGTCAGTTTTCGAATGACAAAACTCTAAAAACAATAGTACATATACCAAATTAAAAGTATTTTTAATACAAAAAGAGTCGATGTATCTGCAGCCCTTGTAGTCTATGTGTTAGCCAGGGTATACGGCCTACAACATTCTCTCCTGGCTACGATGCTCTCTACCTTAGATTTGACTTACGCTAGTAGTGAATCCAGCCATTCAAATATTGATTGGGACACTTGTTGCTTTCAGACATTGTGGAAAGATTAACAAAATATTCTGAGTAAGTGACAAAAAGGCATACCTGCCGAAGTCACCATCGTCTACTGCAGTTCCAAACTCGATGAGACTCTCGTCCAGAGTATAAGAGACTGTGGAAACGCCTTCGTTGACTATGACGTCTGTCTTTCCGTCAGTTTTTTCCAGATCAACGATATCACCCTGAAAGAAAACATCAAAATCCGACATGTTAGGATTACTTGCTTTCAACGTGATGTATTACAAACCAAAGGCCCGCTCACAGGCTGGAATCATACATTTGAGAGACTGAGCCTTAAGACCTCGAGGCCCTCTCCATAGACTTCCAGATGCCTGTTTTGATTGATTATTTTGGGGTCTTGGGTGTACGCTGTTCTGCAGTTAAGTGTGAAGCAGCTAAACGGCTTTAACGAAATCAAGATCTTTTGATACGTACCTTGATTGGGAACATGGTTACACGCTCTGGCGAATCGATGTTGTACCAAATGCACAGATTTGCTCTATCTTGTGCAACAACAACATCACTCATAGGTACCCACTATAAAAAGAACACAGTTGAGATGAAAATTTGTAGCCTAGTTTTATAACACACTATAATTGGTGTAAACTGCAATAGAAAGTGCCTTAGAACCTCAATAACTCTTACAGATTTAATAGGTACTCATCTCGTTATTTCCAAAATGGATTGCCCGTAGATAACTACCACCGCTGAGGTATATTAAGGCCTTATGTGTCAAAGAGAAGGGCAAAGTGATGCGGATGAAGGGAGAGTGTTGGAAGCATGACTTTTGTTCCCACCTGTACGTAGCTGCAGTAATTCAGAATAGTTGTCTTGCTTTGGCTTGAGACATCCAGCAGATGCAACTTAAAGGTAAACAAAACAAAGAAATTGGTTAGAAAAGCTTTCTGTGTCATAGGTACAAAAGTAGCAAGTGGCATTTTATAAATTTTTAACTTCAAGCCCAAAAGAGTTTATAGGTGGAGCCAGTGAAATATAAAATATGAACATAGAATGCGATTGTTTCAAACGTGATCGCGCATGAAGGCTAATGTAGCAAAAGGTCGAATATTTCTTTGAAGTAACGTGTTCATAAAATACTATAAATTCTAGTGGGCAGCATACTTTGAGCTTCTTGTCCCTGAACAGAAGTTTCTTGCCAGTTTCACTTAGCTGAAATAGACAGATATAGGTTCAGATTTTTACTACCAATTGAAAAGCAAATTATTTTCATTATTTATTGCAGATAACATGTCCAAAAAGTGTTAATTTGCATGGTATATATGTTTTATATGATAGCCCCTACTTCACGCTTGAAGATAACAAATGTAGGAAATAAGATAGATGCAAAGTAGCTTGGAAACTTCACAGATAAGGCACAAAGCAGTTTCAAAACCAACTGTGGAAAAAGCAAAGCGAAGAAAATTGGTTAGGATGACGTGTTGTGAGTGAAACGACTGAAGAGTGTCCTAAGTGGACTAGATGACAGAGTACGGACACGTGGGCTTCAATAATTGCTTCTCTAAGGTGATTCTGCATAGACGATTTACAAAAAGCCGTTTCTGGTGACTGGAAGTTATTTATTAGCTGATTAAAAAGCACTGTACCTCTAACCAATCAATTTTGCCATCATGAGACACAGTTGCTGCGTTAAATCCAGTAACGAGATCGACTGAAATGAAAAAGACAAATCGTTGATTGGTTAAATACAAGACAAGAAGTTCAGAAGAAAATGGTTTTGCACCAACGCCAGAGTCAAGGGCTCGAAAAATCTACTTCTCGCTGCAGTGCCCATGTAATTCAATTATGGACAACTTGAAAAGATGGGTGAAAAGATAAGAAATACATTAATAGAACGATCTTACGAACAAACAATAAAAAGATGGATGATAAATGATGGTGGAAGGACAATATCAATTATGCCACTGGGTGAGAGCCAGGATGATGACAATAATAATAATAATGATGACGATGACGGTGATGACGATAACAATGACAATGATAATTATCATGGTAATTTTGATTATGATTATGACCACTAGCAGTGTCATTATGTAGCCAAAGATTGTCAACTCAGACTCACCAACACAAACAGTTTTCAGGTCAATAAGATAAGCCATTTTCTTATTTTCCCCCTGATCTTTCAACTTCCGCTCATTAAGACGAACGCTAAAAATCAACGAAGCAAAGTAAGATAGGCAAGAATGTCGGTCATGCAATTTTATGATGTCGCTTGTGCAATGAAAAAAAAAAGACAGTAACTAGTGAAATAGAATTATAAGTAGATGTAGATGAAATATGTTAAAAGTAAATGGTTTTTACTTCTACATCTACCAGAACATTCAATTAGATTTAGAACTGAATTTAGTGATTGAATGAGGATAAACGGTCGTTAATGTACAAACTAGCATAATAAACGCCAAAAGCCAACTCAAAGCTAAGATATGAGTGTATCAAAAGCAAAGGTCAACGATGGAATACCAAGGGTAGCAACAAAATGTCGAAGGTTAAGAGCCCTGTAGCCCTGTATTCTCTTACAAAAAGTGTCCAAATATTGGTGATAAGAGCAACGCCAAAAACGTGAAAGAGACGATTCGTAACAAACTTAATTACGGACCTGATGAGATGTGGATTCATGAACTCTGTCCTAACTGTTGCCAGAACTTCGTTACTTCCATACTCAATCAAAGTCAGCTCGCCAGCATTGAAGATCATGCAAACCTGTAGATGGAATACCATTGTCAATACTTGTCCAGGTCTATGCAGAGTGTTTCCGAATTTTAAAGAGCTGGAAAATTACTTTGAAAGCTTTACATTTGTCTGTTTTATAACCCATTTGAGGATTAGCTAGAACTCTTTATAATTCTGCTTGCTCTTCTTAAACTTCTTTTAATTATACAATGGTAGGCTTCAGGTAAATCTAGAGGCATATTGAAAAAATGAGAAGGTTACCCAAGATATAAATCTTACATTTTCATTCTCAAAAAAGAATTTTTCATTTCCGCCGGTGACCTGCCATGGTACCTATATAAAAAGAAGATGATGTCGGGTCAATTTTCATTTTGATTGATAGTGACACAAAACAGAATAGAATGATTGATCTATACTCATTATTTATCATATTTATCAAGATATCGATTTGAAAACTTAGCATTAGTCCAGAGAGCACAACCAATGGAGCAAAATGGTTTGAGCACCTTAGCAGACTCAGAACCAACTTTTGTCAAGATGTTGGCGAGAGAGCTATACATATGCCAAGGTCAGGGATTTTTATTGTCTTTGGCTCTAAATCGATTTCAAGTAATAAATGCTTAATGAATGCTGCATTTTTAAGAAAATTCTCACCTCGCTCAGCTTATTTGTTTGCAGATCTCCAAGCAGAACAGTATCGGATGTGTGAGCGACCAGGTATCTGTCTTTGCCCATTACACTGACTTTGTCAATCTACAAAAAAAGAACATCTCTTATAATCACCACACATCATAGAAATCGGACCTTTCATAAACATTCGATAACGCACAACTTTTTTTATATTAGAATAAAGTTTTTGAGATTTATATTTTCTGCAATAACAAAATATAGAGGGTGTATAATGATGTAGAAGTTTTGTTCAGTAAATTAAATCTACCGAGCTGAGCTGAACTTGGACGGAGCAGAAAAACACATTATGCCTACATCCTGATAATGGAATGATGCCAAGTCGATTCTCTAAGTGCATTTGACTTCTTGAAATAACCTTAAGGTTCATTTCAAGCAAAAAATGTAGGTTCAAATAATTAATGAAAAAGGAAGCAACTGGGGATGAGCGTATGTTTTTTACGTTATAGGTATCGTTTATTGAAGAGAATACTAGCAGGTAATGTTTATAAAGACATTGGAGAATTGTCTTGGAGAACAAGCATTTGGAGAATTGTCTTGGAGAACAAGCATTTGAAGAATTGTCTTGGAGAACAAGCAATTTCTAATGCAATCTCCTGTAGTAGCCTACTTCATATCCATAATGAGACTTGAGTACAACTCTTGCACCAGATGACAAGTTCTTGACAATGACCTAACAACAGCATAAAGAATAATAACTTGACAATAACACGACCAGATTCCAGTTTATGATACGGAGGGGATTCAAAGGCAATTAAAAAGAATAGTGTGATAAGAATAGCACGGTAAAATGAGGATATCCACTTCAAGTGTGGCAATCGAAATCATCATGGCATCTAGATATAATTTATAAAGTCCAGAAATGACTTGATAATAACAAGCTCTTGGGGTCATCTTGTCACTGGAATGTACGAAACACATGCATTAGGCCTTTGAACATTACAGAGGGTCAATATGAGTAGCAAGTATACGTATAGACAAGTTTAATGTAGAGAAAACTCAATTTCACGGCTATTTGTGCATTCACTGAAGAACAGACTCAGCTTGAGCTCTGCACAGATAGGAAAAGAATGGTTGGGTTCCTACCTGGCTGAGGCCAACGTAAGTCATTTCAAACTTGTTTTTGTAAACAGTTCGCTTTAGAGCGCAGTCGAAAAGCTCGACGCCACCGCAGAGGGTACCCTATGGGAAAGATGAACATGAATGATACATTTAAAGGATACATAAGACAGTTGCCTTATGACCATATTGAACGTGTAGCGTAGGGTAGAAACTTGAAACTACAATGCTCTATATACCGCGGACATTAAGATGTAAGGATGCAGAAAGTATAGTGAAGTTAAGAAAATACAGAAAGTAGTAGTCAGCGAAAATTTTTAATTTTTTCTATCCAATCAGGTCAGAAAAATGTTCAAATGCGTCATGTTGTGCATGTAATTTGTGTTTATTCACGCGAAATGTCTTAGCTTTCCAAGTTAAACTGTAGTCACCAATGCATCGAAAAGAAATCAAATCAAAATCATGAACATTAAGGTAAATACGAATAAAGAAGATCATCGATCGACGTTTAACTCATGTGATATACGGTATGCAACTTGATCTTTTGTGATTCTATTGTGAATCTATTGTGATTCTATTGTGATTCTATTGTGATTCGATTGTGATTCTATTGTGATTCTATTGTGATTCTGCAAGAACCAATCACCTAGTAAGCGGTTATTGTAATCACATTAGAAAATAAAGACAGATGCCAGCTCTACACCAGAAATCACACTGGACGCTCTTTATGCGGTAGGGCGCGAGAGGTAGATATTCTAAACAATCACAATGCCAACATACAGCGCACAAACGAGATCCATCTCGTTTCCATGCAAGAGCAGAAATTGTGTACAGATTCGGAATTTCTTTCGACTTCCCTTCCTCCCATGCTCCTCTTCTTGGCGTCCAATTGAAAATCCGCAATCTAGATGAAATTTTACGTTAAAACACTGGGACAAAAGCACTTCGTTACACATTTTATTTCATTGATGTTCCACTTTCAACTATTACACAGCCCCAGTGACCTACCAAAACACATAGTTAGCGCAATTCAATATACTTTGCATTCTATGTAGACTTAATATGTCTAAGACTTCATGATATTCACTTGTCAGGAGATACCTTATATATCATATATTTCGATATGGTATTTACGACTTGCAGTCACTCTTTCACAAGATCATCTAAATTATTTATAACACAAGCGCTGCACTGCATGATGTCTTATCACCAAAGCAAAGTGGCCAACAATGAGTTTCTGATGGACCCCCAAACCCCCTTACCATCCCCCATCTACATACTCCAGCAAAAGACAAACTCACCTATCAAAACTCCCAACAACAAACGACTGACCACTTGGGCTGCAAATGGCAGTTGTGAATTCCCTTTCGTCTTCTTTCGAATAATCGAAATTTTGGAGCACTCGACCTTGAAAAAAATCCCATTACCATTCTCTACTTTAATCAAACACTTTATTGTTCAAAAGAAAGTTCTTCGCCAACAAAATTCTACTGAAATCTGCTTCATAACGCAGTGCTCTCGATATTTTGATCCTTCACCGTAAATGCTTTTACCTCTAAATAAGGCAGTCGCAATTATTCCCAAGAAAAGGAAGCATTGTTGCTAAATAAGTTTAGTATCTAGACTTTATTTAATAAAATACAAATGTCCATGAACAGCGACATACCTTCGTTGCCGTATGCGACAATTCGTTTGTCACATCCAGCGGCTACAATTGTTGATCCCCAGCACAGCGCATATGGAGCACAGGAGTGGCGAACCAACTGACCCTGGAGAAAAAAGGTTTTTCACAATTGAAAATATGCAAACAGCCAAGAAAACAATCAGGATACAGTAGTGTCCCACATATAAGAAACAACCTTTTTATTTATTTATTATACAAAAAATCATATTATACTATTGATTATCAACTCAGATGCAAGCTCAATGATTGGGGCCAAATACCATATGCAATTTTGATTTCTGCTTAGTTTGCATTGAAACTCACTTTTCATTTGATCAGTGTAGAATGTTTAGGTTTTGTTCTGTTCTACAAAATATTAAAATATATAAAAATTTTTGGACAAGAAACGAGTCTTTTTCAGATCTTTGCCAGTTCCTAATTAAAGGGGCTATTTTAAAAAAAATTAGGTTCTGTGTTTCTTAAAATTAGGTTTCTTATATGTAGGACACTACTGTAATAATCCATGAATATTAACACTGAAACATCATGTTATGCATGACAGAAGTCTGATAGAAGGCGTGACATGTTCAACAATTTTTGTTTACTGACAAGATAATTTTTCCACAACCAGAATGGTAAACTAGAATGGTTGGCAACATACCTGTGACAAACCAGTGCCCTCATCATCAAAGAAGTACCTCACTATTGCTCCATCAATATGTCCTGAGAGTATACCCTTGCCAGATGGGCTAAAATCAAAGTAAAATACCCTTACCAGATAAGGGAAGGCCAACTATATGCATCCCATATACAAAATATTAAGATATAACAGGTATTTATTATCATAGCATGATCATGTTGGTTATGAAAAGTAATGATAGCTTTCAAAAGCCATAAGTGATATATCGGTACATTCTATATTGTTATGAAAAGCCTGGTACTTACTTTGCGCACAGTGAGGTAACAAAGACATCAGTCCCATAAATTGTTTGGGATTTGTTTGATTTCAGATTTGCAAGTCGAACCTTCGTAAAGAAACTCAAAAATTTGCACAATTTCAAATGACAAGATTTAAGAAAGAAGAAACATAAGCTAGACGCTTTGCATTTCAAGACAGTTTGGTAAGTGACCAAATTTTTCTTTCACTTGGTATGGATACTAAGAATAAATTCGAGTTGATTGACAGCAGGAGTTGTAAAATATTGGCTGCTTTTATAATTTGAGTGTATTAGGAGGGAAGCAAATTATTTTTTGCTGACATTAAATGTGGTGTTTGGCCAAACATAACAGAATGTTTCTGTCCCACACAGTAAAAGTGTTGAGTGGTTTTGATGTTAACTTTCAATGTTTGCATATGTAGCGACCTTCTTATCTGATTCTATAAACACAGAAGATTCACAACAAAACACACAGTCACCTTTCCGTCAGCAAGCCCAAAAATCACAAACTGTTGTTCTGGTGGCCAAATCAAGCATGTGACAGAGCTCTAAAAAACATTGCAAGGAATTAGGTGCCAAGTCAAAAACTTTGGTTATCAAATGAAAAATGAATAATAATAGAAATAACAATGCATGTAACAATGGAGAATGTCAACAGTTAGCAAAGTTTTGTGTGAAAAAATGAGGATCAATTATAATAGAACCACTTAAAGATAATCAACCATTAAGCAGCCTCTTTTAGAACCAAATACTTGAAAATAACATAGAAACAAGGCAGCTTAAATTTCAGAGTAATCTTCACCAAAAACATTTGGCAGTTTCTTCAAACTGATATCCCATAGAATATAAGTTCAAGGCGCATTAGCATACAAGTAGATGTATCATTATATTAATAAACGCTGAATGCTAGGATAGAATTCTATTTCCTTTTTCTGCAAGTGATTAGATCTCACCTGTTGAATAAATTTATTGCAGATCACTTTCTTTTCTCCCCTTAAAATGAAAAAAAAACACAAATAAATGCCAAGCTAGCAAGTATCTGGGTGCTTAAAAGATACCAAAACCAAAACTTATATCTTTCAATAAATAAAATTATTTATCCTGGTCAATGTTTGCCTATAAGTTTCTTGTTTAATTACTCTCAAAATAATGGATCTTCCATTTACATTTGTTTCATTCTCGTACTCAAAATTATCATAAGAATTTAAACAAATTTTATTAGATTAGTAATTATTCCCATTAAAATAAGCTTCCAGATGTGAAAATTGGTATTTTGAAGAATAAGAGAAAAAATTCAGAATCAATTCTTTGCTATGATTTGAATACTTTTAAATTAGTGGAATTGAATACAAGCATTACTAATTGAAACTTGACACTCACCAATCATCCCCAATTTTGTACACAAAAAGAATATTATCAGTCTGCCCAACTGCAATCTTGGTCCCATCAGGGGAAAAAGCCAGTCCTTTCACAATGTAGCCTTTTTTCCCAGTCTGTGAAAATAACAAAATTGTTCATCAAAAACAGCATTTAAAGTGACTGATATAGAGCGCTTGTAAAAAATAAAGAATATTAAACAATAGTCCTAGGGAGAGTCTCCAAACACTCTATATTTAAGTGTATTTTGACTATTTAAATGAGACAAACCAAACCCTGGCTCCCATTTGATTGATGCCATGCCATTGCAATAAGGGCAACTTACTTTTGGATCTCCAGGTTTTGTTGAAAATTTGTCCCTGCGCTCTCCTGTATCATCAAATAATATTACAACTCTGTCTGTAGTGACAACTGCAAATTTGTTGTTTGTTGGTGACCATGTCATGGCACTGACTTTTGCTGCTCCATCCTATAGAAACAAACGTTTTAGGTACCTCAGGCATTGACGAGGTGAGAATCTGTGGGCTTTTTACTAGGCTCACTCTATTTTTTTCCTTTTTTAACTTGATACACTTGCTACACTAAATAGAATAATGGAATGATTGGATACATCATGAAATGACTGAATACATCATAAAAAGAAAAAGAAAAAACAAAGCCATCATAATAGATAAAGGAACTGATGCTTAGTGGAAACAAAAATTGGGTAAGATATTTCAAATGCTGTTGGTTAAATTTTCTTTTCCATCTACTATATGGAAATAAAATTAGGCCAAAAAAAATACAGACTAGTAAATTTCAGGAACAAAAACAAACCTGGGGAGGGAGCAGCGTCTTTAAGTATTTCAACTGCATGACTTTAATCCTCTTCTAGTTCCCTGCAACACACTTGTAGGCCATAAACAATTTATCAACGATTTATGTACACAGTGCGTTGCGAATATATGATAGACCCACGCAAGACTTGGCTCCTTCAGAAAAGACGATAAACCAAGCTTTCCTTTACTGTCAACGCAGTGAGCAACGCATGGACAATAAATCTACTTGAATGTTGCTTTTTATTAGATATAACAAAGCATTGACTGTGGAAAAACAATCTTCTTTACGGCGCCTGAAAGTTTTGAATTTGGCCTAATGCTATGCCTGTAGCCTCGTTATCGGGCATGTAGCCATGGCTTCCCAAACAACTCGGAAAACAGTACCTGTAGTTTCTGTGCATCGCCATTAAATTTTCCACCTGCACAAGCCTTTTTCTCTTAAAATCCTCCTTAACTTTCATTGCTTAGCTGCATATTGTAGTTTCCCTAAAAGTACAAGGGAATGCCATTTTTCATCAATAGTTCCCAACTGTCTTTTCCGGTGGACTGTTTCAAGCAAGCAAAGAAAGACCCTATGAATTTAGCCTAGATGAATTCAGATACATGAACCTTAAGGGACATAGCTCAAATCGATTTAAAATGTTACCTGACAAAGAAGGATTAGAAATACTGATTCATAAATTTACAAACATTATGTTTAGGTATAGCGGCAACAAAGAAGCACTACAGTCTTAGCATAAAAACGTAGAAACTTGTTTTAAAATCTGTCAAAATCTTGGTCTTTAAAAATGAATAAAATTTGAACAGACCACTTTTGCCTATAGCATTTCTTATACATAAAATTGTTGATGCATTCAATCTCTCCTAAATGACGAAGAGTTATTTCAAGTTTTCTGGAATGCAATAATGTAGAATTCCCAAAAATTTCCGCTCTATAATAAGCATGATACTTTTTAGAATAATTTCATTGTGAAGTAGTGACCTAGATGTCACCTTAATTTATATTTTTCACTTTCTTTGTTCTCTATACCTAAAAACGATACATAAATTTTGCTGTGAACATTCATAGCCTCTTATTCGTACATACGCAGCCTCAGTTTGAGTCAGTTGTCAATAAATGTTGTAGCACAAAGCTCAAATTCGTCTGCAATGAATTTGACGTCACAAGAGGCTATCCACTTAATAAATACGAGTCTTGCGATACCTTGATCATAATATTTATGAATCGATATTTGATACATTGCGGATCGTATTTGTGTTTACGAGAAAATGTCCGATACAAGTTTCACCAAAACGAAGAGAAGGCGGATGCGCGAGAAAGATCGCGTGGGCTCCCTCCATGAGGAAGTTTCAGCGTTGCGGCTGCAGATTGTCCAAATGGAAGAGGAAAGCACGCGTTGGTCGCTGGCAATGACCGAGTTGCAAACGACCAACACCAACCTTCTAGGCCGTCTGCAGGCCTATGAAGGAAAGCAGCAACCCTCCATGCAAGCATCAGAGGTGTGTAGCAAGTTTACTAGCATCCTAGGAGAAAAATCCATAGTCAAGCATTCTAATACTTGAAATATTGAAATACATAAGAGACACTGTAGACAATTCTAGTTCTCGTAAACATAATGTCATCTTAGTGGCAAAAAGGTCTCGAAGTAAGGATTTGTAAAATGTTTCAGGAATCTAAAGAGCTTGTGGCTGAAACCTGCAAGGAATCCGATGCACTTGAGTCGAAAAAGCTCGAGGCAGAGATCAAACAGGCAGCTGCTCAAGACTTGAAGACCTCAGAATGCCAGCCTAAAGTAGCAAGGACTCCTGTTACCTTGCAAGATCAAGGAACCCAAACAGATTTTCCAATGGTCAACGATGTAGAGTTAAAGCAGGAAATCAAGGTTTTGAAGGACGAGAACCTCGGCCTTGAGGAAGAAGTAAATAGCTTGGAACAGAAGGTTGCCAGCGAGAGAAAAGAGAATCAGGACAAGAGTCTCACAATTATCGACTTAAAGGCAGAATTAAAAACATCTGAGGCTCAATCCGCCAACTTGTCTAAAGAGCTCAGCAAGATGACAGTTGATTGGAAATGCCTTTCAAGTTTGTTTAAAAGCAAGATTGCAGAAGTCCAGGAAATCGAAGACAAAGCCAAGACAGACATAAGAGAGATGGCTAAAGAGCACGAAGCAAAACTTCATGAGGTCCAGCTTGAGAGTGAGAGACTGCTTCAACAGACAGAGGAGCTTGCAGCAAAGCTCAGTGAGGCAGGACAAGAAATAGAGGAGCAGAACTTGCAGACTGCAGTTGAAAGTTTTGTTGCTGGTGTTGTTGCCAATGTGGTAGATGATATTACCAGGGAAGAAATAGAGATGGATAAAAAGCGAATCCAACAGCTTGAAAACCAATTGAGCCAAAGTGAAATGAGGAAGAAGCTTCAGGAAGTTAAGGAAGAGCAAGGAATCTACGAATGCCGAAGGCTGCTAGACCGATTCCAAAAGCTTGAGCAGAAGAATGCACGTCTTGAAAAGGACAAAATGGAGCTGGGCAAGAAAATGGTCGCATTGCACCAGGATAACGCCAAAGCAAAGGAGGCATTCTTGGAAGAGCAAGAAGATCGGATGAATGCAAAGAGGTATTACATTGCTAAGATAAAGCAGATGGAGAGAAATTGTGCCATTTTAGGAGAAGCGAATGCGGAGCTAGCTCAAGATGGCAAGCAATTGAAAAGCCTCTTCGACAAGAAAAAGGAAAACGTAAATTTTCTGTTGCAAGTTATAGAGGAATTGGTCAAAAGAGCGCAAGAGAAGCAGAGCATTATCGAAGAATTACAGGCAAAAAAGAAAAGAGGCTGTCTTCGAAGACTTTTTTGCTTCTAATGACTCGGAATGAACATTCAAACTTGGACATCATAGATGTTTTATTTATTTATTTATTTCTATATTATGTTACATTGAAACGGTTATAAATAAGCACTTGTGTTTGGAGTATATAAATTTTGCTTATTAACGAGTCTTCTCATTCCGGTTTTCCCCCTGTGGTAATAATAATTTCTGAATGGTGCCTATTACAAAAGAGTTCAACCCTACATGAAAGGAAAATAGTATAAGTTTACCTATAACATTATAACATCAGTTCTGCTAATTATTGAAATGGTCAGATCACCATCCTATTATAATATCGTTTAGCTGATCTGCTATCCCATTTCGCTCATGCGTAATTTCTTGTGACTAATAGTCCTGGAACCCACTTTTCAAAGCATCATAGCGAAATAACAGGCTATCTAGCAGTGCCTTCTTTTTGACAACGGCCGCATTTTTCTCTGAAGTTTTAATAACCAGCTTTATTTATTTACATTCATAATATTAAATATTTCAATTCACAGCTTCAATGCAGCCGCAATTCGCAACATTATATCTGATAACTTGTACACGTCAGTCTTTTCGTAGGCAGCATACTGCACTTCGTGTCTCTAATAAAGAGGAATAGTTTGTTGACAGCATCCAATTATTTTAGATTTCCACTGGATACTGGTTCAGAAAGCATGAGACAATGCAGCGAAAAAATCTAACAACGCCCTTTGACATCAATATAGAATATTAACCATGAAATAATTTTGACGGAAACTTGATGAAATAACTTTTTATTTGTACATGACTTTGATAAGCGGACGAAACATTTAAATCTCCATCTTGGTATTTAACAACTGTGCACATTTAACAACTTTCTCTCATAGACTTTTACAAAAATTTCAATTATTTTAAACAGACATTTGCAAACAGGTAATATCGTTACTTACTCGAAGTAAGATCGTTGTACGCATCATGAACAAGCGTAAACAAGCGCGCAAATATTTTGCAGTCCAGAGCAATATTGGAAATCGTATTGCTCAATAATATGATTGATATCGCGCTATTAAGGACAGCACGGATTAAAGATACTGTTCACAACAACGGGGCTTCGCACAATAAATTATCGGTGCATATAATATCACAAATGGGAGCCATAATTGCAGAGAGAGGAAGTAACTGGTCATCAGCATGAAATAAGTGCAGAAATCATTGCTAAAACTAGACTTCAAATAGAATCAACTTTTCCAATGTGAAATTCATTCTTTGCTTCTTACCCGGCATTGGAAAATGAAAAAACGGTAGGAATAGTCCATGAATAGAAGGTCCACCAACGCCAGCAGTTCTGGGACGAGTGACTTTCATGTGGTCGAAACAGACGCTGAATGTCTTTATCATGTCTATATGAGCAATAATGTTCCAAAGCCTGATCGAGGCTATACATGCAAACGAGGCCTACAGTATCAAAATACACATAGCATAACACATAGAGCGATAAAATCATTTAAAAATGACCGATGATTGAAACATCATCAATAGAAAAGTGTCACAAAAAAATCTCAGATTAAGTTAGTTACGAAAATATTTTCAAGCTTTTCAACTTGATCATCTTTCAGCAGCGAGTTTGGTAATGAATCCATCCAGGTCCTGGAATAAGGATAGATTCACTGTAAATGTAGGAAGTAATTAACGATAAAACTTTTAACAAAATTAACGTGATATCAAACTCATTCTGTACGGAATTCACAACACATATGTATTTATAAGAATATATTACAGAATCAATAACAACAAAACAGCAAGTCGACACATAGTTTTGATTTTCAATTCATTAGACTTGAATCAACAGCATGATCTGTTATTTTATTGAAAGTAAAAGTGAATTGAAACTAAAATCTTGCGATGAGTGTATAGTTAGATAATATGCAAGAACTATCCATCCTTTACGCGTGCAGAACAGGCGCAATACAGAAAATACAAAACCTATCAACATTCAACAAATCAGAAAACCTTTATGATACAACACTTGCAAACCATCTCTAGCAACAACAACAACAACATCAGCAACAACAACAACAACAATAGCAACACACTTGAGCATTGGTCGTAAAAGAAATACTTAATCAATTTATTTACCGCTAGCAGAGCAGATCTGTCCGGATTTTTCCTACTTCGGTAAATCAAGTTGTTTACACTAAAGTATGTCTTCTCCAAGAAGCTAACACTGGCAGCATCAGTGCTTGCGACGAGGCGATCAAGAAGCTGTCCTAAGCTTTCATGTAGGCTTTTATCGTCTGCAAAACAGGGAACAAGTAAGCAAGAGCCTTAATCATGCAGTGAAAGATTGCTGAAAAGAAAAGTGCTAATGCAATGATGACAAATAATGATGACAATGCAAAGCAAAAAGGTAAACAGGATAAAGAAGCAGAAAGCTTCGTGATTCAATGGTTTCTCGAATTCTCAATCACCTTGAAAGGGAACTTCACAAGCAAAAACGTTGAAAATTCAAGCGAGAGCAGATGGGATCTATGCAGCCATGTTGCCTGTGAGAGATGACTTTGCTATTACAAATTTAAAGAAATAAAAAATCCTCAATAAACCTCTCATTTTTTGCTTAAAATCTCCATGCGTTCAAGAAAATCTGTAGCCTCGTTCTCTTATATATCGATGGGCGAAACCGAGGATTGTTAAATACGAAAGAGAGATTCATTAAAAAGGGTCACCTTGCTCTGCACTGCCTGATTGCACTTTCACAACCTTGCTGTCATCGCAGTGAATGATGCTAGGATGGCCATCCGTGATCTGCATACTCTCGTCTGTTCCCAGAGGAACGGCCAGCGGGCTTGATGACGACATCGCCTTCCCATCAGCGCTTGCAGGCATATCAACCTCATTCGCGATATTATTTTTCAAAGTCGATTGTTCAGTCGCTTCAGGATTCTGGATCGCTTCTTCATCTTCTTCTTCTTCCTTGCCTTCTTCAGTCCTACTATTTGCACTTTTGACACTTTTAACAACAACAAAGGAATTTTCCCGTGAGCTCTTCTCTTCTTCAGCTATATCTTTTTCAGCTAAAACATAAAAAATTTAAAATTCATTGTCAAAAGTTAAATTTCTAATCCAACATAGAACGAGGAAGTGTTCTAGCGCAAAGACGATGTAGAATAAACCGAGCACTGGATTTGAGGAAGAAGAAGAATATAAAGTCTTTCGTGCTCCAGTTCACTCACAGACAAGGCTTGCACCCTTTTCTTCCTCGACTGTGCCACTTTCAGCATCAATTGATACATCCATTTTGTCCACACCTTCAATCTTGATCTCCGCATCAACACTGAAGACATCTTCACCCTTCTTGTTCGACTCGTTCTCTGGAACTTTTGGGTCAGATGAGTCTGCAAAAAGATTATGAAACTCTACTTATTCCGAAAGACTTCCAAGTCATCCGAAACAGTACTTAGACGAATCTAGCAAATCTGAAGAGGGCTAGGAAGTGCCTAATTATCTGGAAGACAATCAGGATTTATCTGGAACAACATAGCAAGGATTTAATATCATCCGAAACAGTACTTAGATGAATCTAGCAAATCTGAAAGAGGGCTAGGAAGTGCTTATTTATCTGGAGGGCAATCAGAAATCAACTTATCAGTCTAGAACACAAAAGCAAGAATCTGAAAGTATATAAAAGCAATGATGGTGATAAGCAGGTTCTTTCTTGGAAATGAGTGAAAAGAGTACATGCAGCCCTTAAGCACATCAGAAAATGTGGGGTTGGAATAAACGTCATGAGATGAAAAAACAACAAAAATTGAATACGTGTCCAAATTTTGTCAAAAATGATACATAAGACCCCCGACTTGCTTGGTTGCTTCCCACATATATCCTGTAAGGGCTTGGGTTGAATGCTAAAGACACATTAAAGGACAGGGGGTACGTAATATACCAAAAGCATTACCATTGTTTTTGCTACTGCCCGGCTTTTTGCCCCTCCGTCTTTTACCATCAGGAGAGCGAATAATAGTCTCTATGGGGGTTGAAAACGAGGGGATATCGACTGACTCCTCTCCCTTGAGCCTTCGACTCTGACGTGTCGGCCTCTCGGGTGTCAGATTTTTCTTCGTATCTTTTCCACTTTGCGTTCCGACAGCAGACATCTTCTGTTGGTCGCCATCTTGGTTGGTGCCAGCTCTTTGGGAATCCGCTGTACTGGTAGCTCGTATTGGAAGTGGATTCTTTTGTAGAACGCGAATATACGAGGGGGCGAAAATCTCCTCAGATTCATCTACAATGCAAGCAAATTACTAAAACAAGTGATATTTGAAAGATCATTCATGGAACAAGAGCACGACCATTAGTCGCTGTAACCCAAATAGACGGCGGAGAATTGATGGAGGTTTTGTTGTGGAGAACAATTCGGCTTGCAGAAACAGGATTTTCTGATACAAGAGGAGTAAAACGTAAATGTGTACCGCGCTTTTGTCTGGATTCGTGGATTTCCTCGCACATCTTCTCAAACTCTGGATCAAGATCCGCGTAAATCATGGCATGCGCGGTGTCCCGCAGCTCACACGCGCGATTCCGCAGCAATCTGTCGTACGTATCTCTATCGGGATTGTATTCTAAGCAATTGTTAGTTATCAGGTCAACGTCTGTGAGGAACTGCGCACAGGAGACATATTTATGTGAGTTGATATTCGTCATAAGTGTGGAGAGGTCCATGGGGTCTTTGATAACCTCGTAATAGTCTGGCACCTGAAAATGAGGCAATGAGCGTCATGATGGGGGATTTATTAAGCAGCCATACCTAGAGTCAAGGAGATGATCAAAATTGACGATTTGGGAGGAGGGGTTTGCCAGGAAAGCTGGTCTTCAAAAGAAAATGGCTACAGAAAGTTTCTCAAAAATGAGGGCTTTAAGAAAATGCAGGTTCAACTAGATAAATTAGGAGCTCTCCTAAACACGAAGACCGTAATTCGAGCTCTCCAAAATTGGGATATGCGTACCTCTATAGGCAAATACTATAGGCAAAAAAGAAATTCCCCCAACATTTGGATATGCGTACCTCTTCCAAATCTACTGGCTTCATGAATTCCTTAAACTTCCTATCAGCCATAAGTTTCCAGACGATTTGCCGCAGAAACAAGCGAAGCTCCCGTAGAGTGTTCTCCTCCATATCTCTAAGGTTTTTGAGCTCTAGGTCGGATAGCTGCCGCTTGGGAGGAGGGGGAGCGACCGGCAAAATCTCCAGGGGCTTGGGAAGTTCTGGTGAAGGAAGATCAACATTGAATAGTGTAAGGTAATTGCTTTTGAAGGGGAAGGTAATTAAATAAATGTCTACTAAAATTTAAGACTATTTAGGTCTCTGCAAAACAGTTATGTATTAATTGATCAGCACAAACATTGAATAAGGAGCTTTAGAATAAAAGAAAAACAACCGAAATAAGATAATTAAATACTTGTTGTCTTCTGAGCACAGTGGGTTGAATGGCGTTTTTAAGCAGCAAATCACGGAAGAACAAACGTCGTTGGCTCTCCGTTGGTTCCGTGACCTCAAATATCTGCAAAGAGAAATTTATTCTATTCCTCAGGTTACCATAACAAAACCTAAGAATGCAGCTATGAAATCCGGAATTATTTGTAGGCAGCTAACAGTACTTGTGATGATGACATAACGGCATAAGAGTTCAAATATAGCTCAAAGTGCGATAAAATAGGTAGGTGAACAATTGTTTTGTGGTACAAAACTTAACGATTGCGAGAAGCAGCGGAAACACGGTGAATGAATACTCAAACACTTGAGGTAGGATGCGAATCGAGACCGAAGCTTTCGAAAAATCAGTCCCAGCAATCACGTTGTATAGCAGAGAGATGGAAGAGCAAGAGAGATGACTCAGATTCACAGAATAACACGAAGACAAGATAAAAGTGCAAACCTCTTCATACAATGATGAGAACAGCTGCCGAACTTTGGCCGGCAATTCGTCAAAGGTGCAGTTACTAGTTGACAGCAGAAAGACGGGAAGCGATGCTGGGAGGTCACTCAGAAGGGTGAGGAAGGTCGCCCTGCACGTGTCGCTGATCGAGTCCCACCACGTCTCAATGTGGGGGAGGTAGATGACGCACGGCGCTGTTCTTCTGGCTTCGGTGAAGACCTGGAAAATTCATTGCTTGCACTGTGTGGCGAAATATATCTACACATCACAGGTATTGAAGTTTTCAAAAGCAAGCCTACGATGATTGCAAAAAAGGCTGTCAAAGTAATGTAATTCCAACAACAGTGGTACAGGTTTACAGACTTCGACCAGTGGACATTTTCATTCTTTCTTGAATATCCACTTCTGTTGCATGCTGGTCAAAAGAGAAACATAGCGAGACTTTTTGGGGACCATTCTATTATGTAAATCTATCCCTGTCGTTGAAAATGTGGGGTATCTTTATTTTTGCTTTCAATGCAAATAACTGTATTACTTATATATTATTTTTATGTAATATTTATTTTACCTTTTGTAACTTGTGTGTACTTTTAATACGGCGAATTATACATACATATAACAACAAGGGCATGACGTATATGCACATTCCACCTGTGGGTTCCTAAGTGAGACGTGACACGTACAAACAAAGCATAAACCTATAGGGTTGCATCTGTCTCACCTGAGAACAAGCTTCTTCAGGTACCCTCGCGGAGACACCAAAAAGAGAGGGCAAGTCTAGAACGTAAAACTTCAGATGCTCCATACTATACATAATGGCTGGGGCGATGTGTGTGGACTGACTCATGCCTTCGCGGCCCGCAATAAGAAACCTTGCTCGATGGGAGAGCTTCTTCATCTGCGACTGTTCGATGATATCAAGGAAGTTATTTGGCTCCGTAGGAGGGGAGCTTGCTCGCTGCGTTGCACGTGTCGATCGACCGTAGGATAGCGGTTCGTAGATACTCGGTAGGCCTGCCTCGTCTTCATCTGATGTGTCTGCATCGAGGCTGGATGGCATGCTCTTTGACGCTGTGGTGGCTGAGCTAGGTTCTACTGACACAAAAAACACTACCATTTTAACAATGTACGTAGAAGATAAAGGAAGAAGAAATACATTAAGCGTAGTTTACACGAGCAAGTTTTCTATGACAATTTTTAATTGACAATTTTTGTTGCTAGTGTAGATGAGGACAATTTGAGCTCATATGACAATTTTTCATATGACAACTTAATTTTTCATAGAAAACTTGCTCGTGTAAACTACGCTTTACTGATCGTCCTAAAAATGCTTTCCAAATACATTGATAAATTTCCAAACACTTCGAGAGCAGATATTCATCTTCGCTGCTGTTGAACTTATCGGCGTTAAAAGGAAAAGAACCGGCCTAAACCTACCGTTTACTGGATGCGCCACAGGGAAAAAACTGATCCTTTGAAGGACAGTGTCCAAGGTCGATTCAAGCAGCGGTTTCATAATGCGGCCGAGCGACCGCGCAGGGGAGACAGCGGACCGCTGCGAGGCAGGAACAACCTTCCCCATTGCATACTGGAAGTCCTTGACTGAGATTGTTATGTTATCAACATCGAGTACCAGCTTCTTGTTTGTTCCGTAAATCTGCGGGTATCTACGCCTCAGCGCAATGAGAGCGGCTTCAGTGCATAGAGCTTTGATGTCTGCCCCGCAGTAACCAACACAGAGATCAGCAAGCTCATTGACGAAATTCTTCGATAACTTCGGTTGCCATTCTCTCGTGTGGATGTCAAGTATGGAGCGGCGTGCCTGTTAAAGAAATGATGACAAGTCATGTAATGAATGAATTATGATAACAGAAGACATCAGACGTTCGTTTAAGTAAATAAATGTAATAAGAGATGGGATGATAGCTATCTGGCCCTCTGACACGTCGTATAGACAAAGATGACAAACTTTGTGGGAAAAGTTAAAAAATGGACAAAAAACGCTTGAAAATAACTGTTTTCTTCTGCAATGAGGAAAGTAAATGTGAAAAATACAATAAATAAATTAAGTGCGATAATCTATGCATAAAGTAGGACACTTTTGATAAAGTTCGTGCAAAAGTCGGAGCCATATTGATGTAGCCTCCTTTATGCTTAATGATATATATAAAATTGTGACGGAAGAGACTCGATTTCATGTTTTATTAATCTGACGTCACATATGTTGCGAGATCCTATAAATAAAATGCCAGGGGTGCCTTGATCAGACTGGTTTTGATCTGCAGTCGAGACACAGCTCATACAACTATAGAAGTTGACGACAAAATGACAGATAGATGTTTTTCGAAAGCAAAAAGGAAAGCGTATAAGTAAAAAGTAAGAATGGTTTCAGTCTACGAGCAAGTTGCAAAGTTGCAAATGCAGATTGTATAAATATGTTAGAAAACAATTCTACTGTATTAGCCTACCAGATCAGTGAGATGACAGCAGATGGAAACAATCTTATGAAAACAATAGAAACAGAAATAGGTAGAGAGAAGAAATTAAAGTCGAAAGTAAGGCGATACTCAAGCAAATGACTGCGAGATTTGAAGCAAAATTCCACTTCTAACATCGGGAAAAAGAACGATTACTTGATTAAAAAGAAAGACTTGCTGCAAAGCTCAGCGAGCAGAAAAGGAAATGGAAGACCATATGGTAAAGTTTATGGTTGAAAGCTTTCTTGCTGACGTTGTTGCCAATGTAGCAATGGAGGTCAAAACGCCAGAGTAAAGTTGGAAAGATGAAAAGCCAAGCAATTGTTATCTTAATTAAGAAAAGCAAAAAGTTAAAGCATAAGCTATTTAGAAAGTTTTCTTTCTTTTGAAGTTTTTGGAGCCTATTCAAATGCTCCTACATGAAGCAAAATGTTTCTTCCTACAGCTCGAGCTCGCTGCAAAACTAAAGAAAGTGGAAAAGGAAAAGGAGGAGCTGAAATTAGAGTTTATAGTCGGGAGCTTTCTTGCTGAAGTTGCTGCTGATGTAGCAATAGAGCTTGAGGCAAGAAAGACCAAACTATTCCAAGTTCGCCTTCAGCAGATTGAAGAAGAAAAGAAGCTTTGGCAAGTGAAGGAAGAAGTATTAGTCAAAGAGTGCCAGGGTCTTTCTTCAAAATGCCAGGTGCATGAGTTGGAAAATCATCGAAAATGGTGCTGGGATGTCCTAAAATTGTCGGAGAGAGGAATCTCCAACACCATTTTCGATGATTTTCCAACTCATGCACCTGGCATTTTGAAGAAAGACCCTGGCACTCTTTGACTAATACTTCTTCCTTCACTTGCCAAAGCTTCTTTTCTTCTTCAATCTGCTCAAGGCGAGCTTGCAATAGCTTGGTCTTTCTTGCCTCAAGCTCTATTGCTACATCAGCAGCAACTTCGGCAAGAAAGCTCCGACTATAACTCTAATTTCAGCTCCTCCTTTTCCTTTTCCACTTTCTTTAGTTTTGCAGCGAGCTCGAGCTGTAGGAAGAAACATTTTGCTTCATGTAGGAGCATTTGAATAGGCTCCAAAAACTTCAAAAGAAAGAAAACTTTCTAAATAGCTTATGCTTTAACTTTTTGCTTTTCTTAATGAAGATAACAATTGCTTGGCTTTTCATCTTTCCAACTTTACTCTGGCGTTTTGACCTCCATTGCTACATTGGCAACAACGTCAGCAAGAAAGCTTTCAACCATAAACTTTACCATATGGTCTTCCATTTCCTTTTCTGCTCGCTGAGCTTTGCAGCAAGTCTTTCTTTTCAATCAAGTAATCGTTCTTTTTCCCGATGTTAGAAGTGGAATTTTGCTTCAAATCTCGCAGTCATTTGCTTGAGCATCGCCTTACTTTCGACTTTAATTTCTTCTCTCCACCTATGTCTGTTTTCTATTGTTTTCACAAGATTGTTTCTATCTGCTGTCATCTCATGGGGTTGGTAGGATAGTATGATAGAATTGATTGTAAACATTTTGAATAAAGCCTTCAGTCCATCTACTTTTACCTCACCACCCCCCCCCCCCCCCCCACTTTTCATCAGCAATCGTCCTTTCTAACTGATCAACCATTTGAATCCAGGTGAGATTTTTCCTCACTAATTCTACCTTCTGCTTTTCGAAGCATTCTGGTTATAGAAAATCTGCTTTTCCCATATCATCTGTTTGGGTTGCCTGATCATCTATGCAAAATCACCCTCTTCTGGAAGTGACAGGAATTCCGCGTGTCTCTTTAATTCCAATGTATGCAGCTTGTTGAAAGTGCATTTGAAACCGTACTTTCAAATTCCTGATAAAACCTTTAGAAGGACTTGAGCCTTTAAACTTCCGTTATACTTAGAGAGAATTTCCTGCTGAGATAGTTATTATTAGTCTTTGCAAGCGGAAGAAGAGAAGAAGCTTTGGCAAGAGACAGAAGAGCAGGCAATCTAAGAATACCGAAATTCTTGTTCAAGATGCCAGTTGCTTGAGTTAGAGAAGGCACATCTTGAAGAAGACAACTCCAGGCTAGGCAGAAAACTGGTCACATTGCAACAGGAAAATGCCAAAGTGGAGGAATCTTTCAGGCAATTTGAGAAAGAGGTGGAGTGCCAGCAGATGCAACATACAGCCATGAAATTTCTTATGGAGATTTCCAAGGATGTTAACTGTGAGGTCAAGCAGCGTACACCAACTCAAAGAAAACAATAATGGAATAGAATGGAAAAGACTGTCTAGAAGCAGCTAAACAGGACCCCGTATAACGATGGGAAAAGCTGAAGATAAAGAAGAAGTGGAGGTAAATGCTTTTGTTACCAGAGATGTGTCTTCCAAAGGCTTCTGCCATAGGAATAAAAAAATTCCAGCAACACATAACATTGTTTTGGCGAAATCAGTATAGGGATGTTTGGTACGAGGTTTTATTACGGTATTGCAATAACCTATTTTTCCACCTACTTTGAAACTTGCTCCTCAGCAAGCAAAAATTGAAAAAACCTTAAGGGTAGAGACACAACCTTCACATTAAGTGATGCGTTCGTTCTTGCAGCACAAGAGCAGATAAGAGATTTGAAACAGTTTCCAGCACAAACACAGTTTGAAAACAATAGGTACTTTCGGAACCTTTGACGTCACTTCTACATGTACTAACTTTGGCATCACACATCAGCATAGACTAACAATAACAATACCAGAGCCGTCAAACCAGTAGTAGAAACATCCAAAGATACATACCACTCTGTTTGGCAGGGTGAACAAGAATTCCCGATCGAATCTTCCGGGTCTGCGTAGAGCTGGGTCGATGGAGTCGATTCTGTTGGTTGCGCCAATGACGATCACTTCGCCACGTGAATCGAGTCCGTCCATCAACGCGAGCAGAGTCGAGACGATCGAACTGTGAATCTGGTCCTGTCGCGTAGAACGTACCGGAGCTAGGCCGTCAATCTCGTCAAAGAATATTATCGACGGTCGCATCGAATAAGCCTGCACGAAAAAAATTGCTTAAAAATAAAAATCGCTTGAAAATAAAAAATCGCTTAAAAATAAAAAATCACTGAAAATAAAAAATCGCTTAAAAATAAAAAATCGCCTAAAAATAAAAAATCGCTTAAAAACCAAAATCGCTTGAAATAAAAAAATCGTTTAAAAATAAAAAATTGCTTAAAAACAAAAAATCGTTTAAAATAAAAAATCGCTTAAAATAAAAAAATCGTTCAAAATTAAAAAATTGCTTAAAAATAAAAAATCGCTTAAAACCAAAAATCTATTAAATAGCTTGCAAAATCTTCCTGCTTTTGGGATCATTTTCAACTAAATTTCCCATTTAACCTTATGAATTTACTTTGAACTAATTACGACCACCTCTTCACGATTACAATTCATCCCTTCCGGGGCTTTACCTTTAAAAGAATGGAGAACATGGGCGTACAGCTGCAATCTACCATATTTCATGAATTTACGAGATTAAATTCTACCTTTGCTAATAACGAAGCCGTTTACATAGGTCTCACAGACTTTCCGCTCCGATTGATCAAATAAAAATCTGCTCGCTTCTCACAATCCTTTATTTTTTCGACCCACATCTGGCTATTTATCTTTAAGCTTATCATCGTTTTCCGACGTTCGCATACTCTAAGGAGAATCGGACGAAAAAGTACTAAGCATGGAAACCATGTTGCCTCTGTTTCTTGCAATCGTGAAGTCTTGTACCACAAAACATACAAATCGCAATCTGAAATTTCTTCTAAAATGTCTAAAAAGTTTCCATCAGCGAGCTTCTCTTTTGACAATACCAGTACGAGATTCAAGGCAACATACCTGATCGAAGAGTAATCGCAACTGCCTTTCGGATTCGCCCACCCATTTACTCAGGCAATCAGCTCCTTTGCGCATAAAGAATGCCACCTTGTGCCCTTCACTGCTGCACTCATTCGCCAGTGCTCGAGCAACCAATGTCTTTCCAGTTCCTGTAAGCAGGATTCAGATGAAATGAGAAACATACACAGACCTGATTGATGGCAATACTCATAAACTATTAACTATATGGCTAGAACCTTGAAACAGTTACGCATAAAGACAAAAGCAGCACTATCAGAATTGCATGTGATTCGATATTCTTTACATGTTTATTCCAAGGCCATAGAAAATAGCATCTTACAAATGATAGATGATAAACAGACTCCACTTCAACTAAACACCCTAGATTGAGTTCCTCTCGCGTTCCTATCTTAATATCATCCCCACCAGCCTTAAGATGCTTGAAGATGCACCTTCACATTCCGACACCTGGTTTTTAAAACACAGTAATGAAGTAAGCACTATAGCAATGGGCAAATACTCAATGTATAAAGACAAAGTTATACTTATGGGTACCTGGAGGTCCGTAGAAGAGGACTCCCCTCGGTGGTGCTATCTTGAACTTCTCAAACACTTCAGGGTAAAGAAGAGGAAACACGATCATTTCTTTGAGCGATTGTATGTGCTTGTCCAGTCCTCCGACACTTTCAAATGTTACCTTGAAAAAAGGCATTGAAAATTAGCTCTTAGAAAAAGAGAATGAGCACACGATATGACTGAAAAACTCAAACAGCATGGCTAATTTGTTTTAGTCTGTATTTATCAAGAAATTAAAACATTCTTAAACAACAGCCGTCATAATATTAAAATGATCAGTGAAAACGAGTCAAGCCTGGAAACATTGTCTCAACTTTACTCTTACGATTTGATAGATTTGACTGCCCTGCAATTATAAGGGCTACGCTCTCTTCATTATAGTTCCTTCTCTACCTTCCCTAACTAGCCTAAAGTATGCTCTTCGAAGATTTGAAGCATACCCCTTTATCAATGTTCATAGGGTCAACATCAGCCAAGCTGGACCCAACTGGCTGCCTTCCTGAGGCTCTTTCCCTGTCCTTCAGGACCCCGAAAACGTCACCGGGGTTAAAGTTCATCGGCAGGCAACGTGCGCGGGCCTTCGCCATGCTCTTGGCCTTCCTTCTTTCAAAACGATGCTCATCATCAGAATCCCCTGGATATGGAAAGCAACATTAACTGCGTTATTCTACAGGATATATTCAACAGTGGCACCCAGGTATTAAGGCTGAGAAAATTTCAAGTAGTCAGCCTTTATGATAGAAAAATAGAAAGTAAAGATTAGAATGAGAAACACTTTGAGAATGGCTAAGAGAGTTGGTCCATCGTGCGGAGAGTTAGGCTTGAGCAGACCGAAGATGGAAAAGAGAGTGTTTAAAACAGCAATTTGAAGGGGATAATGCTTTTTCTATATCCATCACAATAATGTTGTTCTACATCCGAGAACAATATTCCTTAATACACGTGAGAAGATTAACTTTATACGAGAATATCCCTCATCTTTTCCACATATTAGATTGCTCTGCCTATCCCTAATGGAATTTTGTCACGATTAAGTGCAGACTTGGCTTCAAAAGCAATTTACATTTCAACAGACGAGATTAACAAAAAAGGGGTGATGGTACAAGACACCTTCTCCCTAGAGAAATATCAAAACAAATGATTATCGTGCCAACACTGGTTGCGCAATCTAAGACAGGTCTCCTTGCTTTATACGTCATCGACGGGTCATTTCAAGAGAACCAAAGAGCATACCTGATGATGACGTAGATGAACCATAGTGCTTTCGCTTGTGACCACCGCCATGTTGAGGCATCTTGCGGTGCCGTCGCTTATGCATGGGACTGTGGGGAACAGCATTATACAGCGCCTCGCTCCTTCTTGACTTGCCTAAAATTATTTGCAGTAATGGGTATTAGATCATCGAAGCATTTCAGTTGATATGAAGGGATTGGAAACCTTGTCAACTTGTCACCAGCAAAGAATTAGCAAAACAAATGCTTGAAGAACTTCTAAAGCGGCGTGCTGTCAAATAAACGACCATTTACATTGGAAAAGTAGCTGTGGCACAAGGAATGAAGTAAGCGGGGAAAGTAGAGCAGAGATTTTGGTGCATTCATGGCATCTCGGAGGGACAGGAAGGAAATATTCAACTTCTGATGAGGCACAAGAGACAAACTGTTCACCAGAAGCTGCGGTTGTACTTCAAGTACGCGATTTTTTCAGGTTTAAATGCCTTTAAATTTTCCAGAAATTTTCGTTTAGGGGCACATTAAGGACAAGTGAGACAGTTGGAAATGACAGTACCTGCTATGGGTGGTGCCGAGTATCTCCTGGTCATTTGCCGCCGCTCCCTGAAAGAGTACGGCCTTTCCTGACTACCTTGGTCTTCCTCTTGCTCCTCGGTTTCATCATCTTCATCATCATCTTCATCATCATCGTCGTCATCATCATCATCATCTTCATCGTCATTCTCTTCCTCTTCGTCATCTTCATTCTCCTCCGTGTCAGTTCTCTTTCTTTGTTTCACAAAATCATACATTGATCGCTTTGGTTCCTGGGCGTAAATAAGATTGTGTCAGCTTTGAACTAAGATGCAAACTAAATGAGGTTTTCTCTACAAATTACAAGAAAATGTTTCTGTGATGCAGTGAAACATTACTGGAAAACTAGACTGAAATGGTGGAAGCCATAATATAGAGGCTATTTTAACAAAAAATTTAGATCAGTGTGATTCGTAAGCAAAAGTAGTCAACCAACATAATCAAATCAAGCAGTCATCAAATGAGAATTCACTCAATCATTGGGTGTACTTTAATACTATAAGAAAAACTGTATGCTTCTGTCAAACACAAATTGGGTATCTTCAATCATAATGCAACTCTTAAGATAAGAAAGGGGACCGTTTTGCTAGAACATTTAGAAACTGTAGGTGCAAAGACATAAACGATCTGAATCAGCAAAAACAGTTCTTGAACATGATACTTCCAATTACACCTACGCTATTGTGATGATCATACTTATTTTGACACAGCATCCCGATAGCATCTTGCTACAAGGCCAACTTATATGTAGAATACATACATATGTTGTTAATCAAAGATAAGATTGATACTTGATGGAGGATGCATTCTTGTCCCTCTCTCTACTGAGCCTATGTTTCATAGTAACTTTGGAGGGGCACTGGCATCACAGCTTAAAAAGGCTCAGATAGGGCTGTTAAAATGGTAAACAGGTTATGTAAACAGGTGACAGAAATAATTAGCAGAGCAATACATACTATTATCAAAATAGAAAAAACAACAATAAATAGAGCAAAAACTGCTACCTTTTCTCCATTTCCTGAAACTTTCTTATTTGAGACTTTATTCCACACCAAAAGTTTCTCATTCAATGTCTCATAAACTTCCCTTCTTTGCCGGCAACTCCTTCTAGGCTCTGAAAAGCTACCAACTATATTATTCAAACCATCATTTTTGTGTTTAGATTTCCTTGATGTTTCTAAAACAAGGAGTATCAAATTAGATAAAGAATATACAGAACAGAAATGTGAGCCTTTAAATTTGCCAACAAGCTAAATCAAACTCCTAAATGGATAAACAAAGCACTTGCTATATGCTAAACACATATTCATACATATATATACATATCTATATAGATAAAAATTGATCATCGAAATTGACCTGCCCATATTACCAAGCATATAGAAATTTATTTAGTAGTGTGGTGGTAATGGTCCTGGGTCAAGGACAGCTTATCTCCTAATATGACAGCAGGAGGTGAGTTATTGATAAAAAAATTGAGAAAACTCATTCTATGCAAAATTCAGAACTACATTACGCAATTGATTGAATTCTTTGCAAAATTTGAAACAAGGAAACCCATGAAAGAGACTGAGTTTGCATACCAGGAATGCTTCCATCAATTGATACTGTCCCATCATAATGGCTAAAAATCCAGAAAAAGGGTGTTCAGAATGACATTTGGATTTTGAAAGACAGCATAAGTACCACAAAATGGCACTATAAACTATTAGATGGATGCTACAAATATTTTTCAAATTGAAGAGAAAAATAATTGTTGATCAGATGTAGCCCGCTGGCATACTGACTTTTTCATTTGACATTAGTTTGCTTTTCTCTGATAAATTTAGCAAATCAGAACATGAAACAATATATACTTCTCACAAAATCAAAATGGGCTATTTGAAGATGGGATTATTGTTTTTGTCTTCTTAAAAATAGATTTATATTAATGAAAACATACTCTATATCATTTCCTTGAGAGTTTCTTGTAAAACGGTTATGACCTCTAGGAACCTCATCATGTGAATCATAAATGTACCCAGCATTGCTAGTATTATACTTTCTCTTCTTTGGAGGCTGAGAGTGAGGCTTTGAAACAACACCATTCACCATGGTCTAGAAATAGAAAAACATTAAACATCTATATACACCTAGATATATTTATATATATCTTACTTTTCAGGAGATGTCATTGAAGCTTGAAACAAGCTTGTAGAGATAAAACATGTAGTTTTATTTTCTCCAACTCTATGCTATATATATTTATATAAAGAAAACCTTCTAATTCTCCTGTTATTTGACTAGGGATTACTGAAACTAGCACAGACAACAACAGTTAGAACAAAAGATAGGTGATGTCCAAGATAAACTTTTGCAATGTCACTTGCCTACTCAATTTATGCATCCCACTTTTTAGAAAAAAATTTAGATTGTTGAAAATTTTAGCCAGCAGGTAACAGGTTTAACTTAAAAAAGGCTTCAAGCTTTTAAATTTTATTGAAAAAAAGATTGATAGTGAAACCTGTGACCTAATTTGAAAAGAGTTGATAATGATACTTCCTCTTTTTGTTGTGACTGTTTAATTCAGGTCATTGTGTTTCTCTAACACAATTTTCAATAGTATTCTCATTCAGTGGCTAATGTTCCAAATTTTGCAAATCTGCAAACACTTTTAAAAAAGGTATAAACATTTAATGCTCTTCTACACATTAACTTAACACCCTATCAAAAGTTGCACATTTTGGAACCACCCTCTTCCACTGGCATGCTTATTCTGGGGTGAGCATAAAGCAACATTTAGCAGGAAAGCCATGTTAAAATTCTAAGCTTCAAACTGTAGAAAGATAAACCAGCAAAACATTATATATGCATGTTATATTAATTTACTAGATAAGAGTGCAAGTTCAAACTCCAGAGGCCTGAATTTGTTCCAAGTAAAGAACTCAGTAGCAGAAAAATCATTTAAACAGAAATTAGAGGTATTGAAATAAATGTTTGACTACAGTATTGATCAAGTTTCAAGCTGATGAGCATGACTTAAAATAGATTTATAAAGTTATATTACTCATTAACAAACAGGTATTTTTTATACTCAAAGACCAGAGCAAACAACTTTCCTATATTCAAATACTATCAGAATTATAAAAAATTGATAATTTGATGATAATTTGATGATGACTTCATCTATTATTAAAAAATTTTCGATGAAGAGTAAAGAAATGGCTCTAACGTCATAGGCCTATTGTTTCCACTTGTTGGAGATGGACCCCAAACGAATTCAAAAACCTCACAAAACTATCCTTTGATATTTGGAGGTCAGAAAACTTTCCTAGTTCCTTAAGAACCTTTTTTGTCCAAAAATCGACAAAAGCGATCTGATTACATACTGAAGGAATTGGGGAGCCTAATGGCGGCTTTTCAAAACATGACATATCTACTCACATTATAATCGACGTCTTCCCGAGGAATCCGACTTCTCCTTCGTCCATCCTCTCGCTTCTTACTGTTGAATTTGAATGACTCTTTAAATGAATGCCTGGTGTGCACCATCTTAATTTCTTCTCAACTATCTCTGAAGGTGCGCATACTCCTACTGCTGAACCGCCATGTTTTCTTTTGAAAGAGATGTGCGCGCATATTTTCCCGCCATGATACAGACCCAAACCTCTGGCAACCAATCACCCTTGCCAGAATGCAACAAGAAAGGGGTGCACATGAAATATGGGGGCTTGCAATTCACCGACTCCGTATCCAAAGAAAAAGGCCTTAGAAATTGTAATGAATTGTTAAATTCTTCTAATGACACTCTTTCCCGTTTCATTGACCTTGTTCTACAGGGGCAATTCTAGCATGAGAAAACTGGGGAGGGGGAGGGGTGCATCACCGAAACCTTGATAAAGTAATGTACTGACAAAATATATTTACAAAATAATGCCTAACTTTAAGGTGATATAAATCTTCATGTTTAAAAAAATTTGAAGTTATGAATTAATGCATGCAGGAGTTGATGACAGTGCAATTCATACCAACAGCTATGTATAGAACATTGGCGGAAACACTAACAAAAATTTTCTGAAAAACGTGAGGGGACATATGAAGAGATCCGATGAAAATTCTGGGGTGGGCAAGGCCCCCTCTAGCCCCCCGTAGAAATGCCACTGGCTCGCCCACCCGCTGCTATGACTTAGATAAGCTTTATGAATATTTATTTTCTCAGGCCATAATTTTTTGTAGGAACCTGACGAACTTGTTCTGTATAGATGTTCTCTTGCTAAAAACATTCGATTATAGCTTGTGCCAGGTTTCATGGATTTGCATAGTTCTTTCTCTTTGATAATACTGAATACCCTTCCAGAAAATCGGTGTAGTTACACTAGCTAAAAAATTCCTAGAGTTCTTAATTGGCATTACTGCAAAATATCAAGGCATCCTTATATCAAAGTCACTGAATAGAATTCATGCGTGTGAACTCATTGTTTTGGAAGAACAGTATTTTCCAGGTAGCC
The DNA here is from genome assembly GCA_003864495.1 of Nemopilema nomurai. Lineage (NCBI taxonomy): Eukaryota > Metazoa > Cnidaria > Scyphozoa > Rhizostomeae > Rhizostomatidae > Nemopilema > Nemopilema nomurai. The sequence goes on along the minus strand of ML133459.1, from coordinate 584,531 downwards.
GATTCAAAAAATCGCAGCTTATCAAAATATATTTTTATTGCCAGACATCCAATTATTTGTTTTGCATCGCAAGCTATTGACTAACATACTTTGATATTTTCGTAATTTCTTCAAATCTAACTCTAAAATCAAGTTTGTTGAAAACGAGGCCAGGTCAAACACCGCCGAGATCAGTGGCTGCCTCCCTTTCCGGTTTTATTACCCTTAAGAAGAAGTCAAGCAGAAACTAAAATGTTTGATTATAATAAGCATTTCATAAATAATGTTGAACTTCTCTGTTACATTTATCTGCATTGTTAGTATTTCGAAGTTATTTAATAGATTAGAAGGAGATGAGAGGGTCCCTTGAAGTGGTAGATCAGACTGTAAACATGTGCACCATTTGGGAGGAGTACCGTTTGCAGGCTCCATTTTGATCACCCTCCACGCACTGAATCATAGCGCATTTGATCTTGAGCTTGTAGAAGAAGAGATCCAGAACGAAGTTTGCCACGCCTGAGTTGACGTTCCTTAAGCATTGGTAAAATCTGACGTCACAATCGCAAGACATCACTGTGTGTTCCAGGGTGTTCGTAATGCCATACCTTGTGACGCCTTTCGGGATGTTCTGCTCGCAGTGGTCATGCTCTCTGCAGCAAATGTCTGTCTTCCTGAAGAGCCCAAGGTCGTAGTACCCATTCGCTTTGTTTCCTGCACCGCACCACTTTGTGCCTGTCCAGAAAATGAATTGCACACCAATTAAAATAAGCTTTTCTCCACAGAAGCTCCATGCATATTCTGTTATTAGGACTTTTCAAATCTCCCAGCAAGTTATGGAAAATTTAAAACAATTTACAGCAGTTTTCTAAGTTATACTAACAGGGAAATAAGGTTTATCTGATTCATTGATAATTAACTTTTCCAAAGAACTGTATGTGACTTTTTGAAATGAATCGCTTGTAAATTGGAACTTTAGATTTGATAGTTTTTCACCTGGCAGAATATGCCAACCTGCAACAAAGGTATTTGTGAAGAAAAAAGCCAAAATAATCACGAATGCAGTTGTCATCTTCCTGTGGAGAGAAAGAATTGGTAATTCTAATGCCATGACTATTGATTAAGGTTGTGGTAAAATATCTCACCGAATTTTCAAAATTAAGTGGAGACAAGATTTCATTAGAAATTATGTTTCATAAAAGCAAGTAAGAATTTCATTTGTTTGAGAAAAACATCAAGTCAAAAATAAGAATGAAGAAAATTCTGAGCCACGTTTGGTGTACAAAGTTTGGAGCCAAATTTATATAAAGCAAAGTGTTATAACAATAAATTAAAACGTTAAAGTTATAAAGGTCAACTTACATTTTTCAGGCCTTAGCTCTGGTCTTCTTGCACTTTAATACCCAGTCATGAACCACACATATCAACTCCAATTTATATAGTCTAAGAAAGTCATTAACAGACTTTAATGCTGGACGTGTGAAAAATATTGTCTCTCGGCCTTTGGCTGTGCTAATGTGAAATTTTTAATGGTGGAAAGCACCATATACTATTCTTGAGGTCAATATAATTCAAGGATTAAAAAGTGGGGACATTTGGCCATTAGAGATTTTGCTGTTCTAATTGCCATATTCTGTTGCTACTTGCCAGTATAAGATGGTAATACTATACCTATTTGCATCTCTACGCATCCTTCGTCGATTCATTTCTCAATGCCTTCCCAGAAATAGAAACTTTATATGAAGATGACGAAATGACATGACAACAATGACAACATGAAAATGAAATGACAACATTTAAGATCAAGGTTGAACGCCTTTCGCGGAGCAGAACTTTAATGAGCTTGTTTACGTGGGGCGTAAAATGAGAATAGAAAAACTAGACAATCCTTTGAGATGCTAAAAATTATTTTCCTCTAACCAGCACGATCAAGCCGTGATACGTAATAACTAAAGGGCATGGTACGACAGTCTTATAATGTGCAACAAATTCTATTGTTGATTGGTTGATTGCACTTGAGTGGCCCAAGAGACTCAACATTCATATGTCTAAAAAGCATTCGCTTTGCTTTCTTGAATTTTGGTAACCAAGGAAACTGTTATGGTTGCTTTACACGGCACCATATCGAAATTGCCTCGTTCACACATTTTAGCTTTATTTATACATAGTGATGTCAGCTGGTCTTTGTTTTCAGCGCTAAGCTAACGTACATTAGCGCCACAGACAGCTAGCTGATATTACTTGTAACAAATCAGCAAGTGTTTTAGAACATTCTAATGGCAGTAGTAAAATGCATCAGTACCTATGATATTGTAGGGCCTCTCTTGTACCAAGTACAGAAAAAAGACTTAGGGTGTTATGTACCAGTTTTATGTTGCAAGCAAGGTCACTCATACAGTTGAAGTGCCTACTTAAATTCCTTCTTCGAATCATTGAGCTTCTTAGACGTGCAATAATAGGTCTTATTCTGACAAAAAAGGGTGTGTCAGAATTGAAGATTACAAGTCGCTAGAGCTTACAGTTGTACAGCAAATTGACATAATTTTCCTGATTAACTATTTAGGTACCCTAGACTACTAAAAATATAGCAGCCCTAATATATAACTAAATTCTAGTAAAATAACAGCCCTAATATAACTAATAAAAATATAAACAGCCCTGGAAGTAAGAAACCGGCCCATAATCATATGAGTGAAAGTCATTAGGAATAAGATTGTCGTTATAGATCATTGAAAGCAAACAGCTCTTCAGCAAAAGCTGTTAAAACAAAAATGGGCAGTCTAAAATTATGTTGATCGACTTAACAGATGAATCAACGAAGTTAAAACGCAGCTTAGCTCAAGGGACTGGGCCACCTAAAAATAAAAACTCTTAGCCATCCAATGAAGCGTCAGAACCGCAGATGTTCATGTGATCACTTCAAATTTCGCTGCCTGTGGTGTGATACAAGACGATGCGGCCCCCATGTGATCACTTTGAGTTGCAGAGTATTTTTAAATTGGGGGCCTTACGTCCGTTGATTTACTTTAACAGATGAATCAATACAGAGAGGCAATTGCCAAGGGCATTTATCACATCGCATTTCAGTGAAAATGTGTTAAATGCAGCGATCAATTTTTATAAGACAAAGTCCTTTTGCCTGATTCACCGCGAAATATTCTTTGTAAAACCTTTACAATGAAACACCCCTGAGACATTGTATTTGTGACGTCACTACATTGAAGCTCGTTGTTTCTATTGTTGGGTACCATTCATCAACAAGCCCACTTTTCTGAAGCAATTATCTAAAACAAGGCTATTAAATCTTCCATGGCTAATCCTGTAATCCCCAACAAAAGGAAATTTTTGGAATTAACCTTTTAAAAGGCCTCCCTCCATCACAAACAATCTTGTCACGATTTCATAACGCAGCGTGGACTGAGGTGGAAGAGCAGAACAAGAAGTGGAAGAACTTGAGGTGCTTTTATAAAAGTTAGTTCTATGATCTTGTTAACATAATTCAAGGAAGTTCTTATTGCGGAAGTAGAAAACCTTCCGGTTGTTAGTCATGGGCATTTTAGCATCCTATTTTGATGGCAAGGGGGGTAATGTATGTATATATTAGCAAGTCCAATAACTGTAGAGTGATAGCGCCATGCAGATATTCTCCTGCTACCTCCCATCTCATAAGAACAATCTTTAGATGATCCCAATAGGGGTTTTTGCGAGACATTTATCTTACAATCAAGACTAAAATCTTGGAATTCGATAATTCGTTTGCTTTTCCTCGTAACATTCCTTATTGTGCAGTCTACTTGCAATGCTATGCTAAGCTTGACAAAGGCTATGCCAGCCCTTTTCAGCTTCTCGTATCGCACTTTGCAATGTTTCCAGAAGCAGCGATTGTCAGCGACATGCTTGAGCGTTGGTTCCTATGGGTACAACAGCAGTTTGCATGATAATTGCGAGATCTCCATGAAGGCAGGGGAAGAAATCTTCATGACTTGTACTTTTTACATATGGTACAAAGAATGAATCACTTGTTATCGTCTGTGAATAGCAAAAACAACTCAAAGCTTTGAACGTACAAACTTTTCAAGACTGATTTTAAAGTGGAGCATACTGGCGGGCACCAGAAACTAGAATTACCAAAGCGAACTTGCAATACAGGCAACGTGGAGCCTTGCTTCAATAGTGTACTGAGCAAAAAAGAGAAAACAGAAATTAGCAAAGGAAAAATTGACTGTATACATTGTATCAATATAGCTAATGTATTGTGCTATTATCGTACTTACCATGATCGCCTATATATTTTTAGGACAACCTAACACCTCACTATGCTCAAGCTGGGACTTGTGGCGTTCGCCCTATGCGCTGTGCTGTATAACAGTGAAGCTTTGCCGAAGAAGGTCAAGTCATCGATGTTAATTTTTGCAGGTGAAAACTTCTTACGTGTCTGCTCTTCTGAACGCAGTGTACCACAGTAACTGTCCTCCGTATGAGACACTCTTTGTTCTAGCAATTTCAACAGTGACTAGATACAGAGATGGCCCTTCTGCCTTTAATGCAACACAACTCATTACTCATTAGAACACAAATCTGAAAATGTGGTACGAATAGTAATTTAAGCTAATAGTAATAGTAATTTATATTAATAGCACACAGCTAATAGTAATTTAACTCCCAATACTCAATAAGCATTAGACACTCTTTAGAGAATTTGTATAAATGAGCCTTTTTAAGCACCTGTTAGAAGCTTGCTGAATTTTCCTTAAGTTTTTCATGGCTTCAACCACTGTACTTAAAATATTTTCAAACAGCCTTTAAAAAAGTGATAACTTTATACTTGCTTGTTCCTATCAGCTTAAGCCTTTATCAAATTCACTTTAGGAACCAAGTGGTGTGGTCATAGAAACATTGCCAAATCTTACAATGACCTTGGGAAGTACAGGAGAACAGATAAATGCTGCAGACACCATGACAAGCGTTGCAGATGGCGCTTGAGGCCCATGCAAACGCTACACGGCCTGAGAAACTGGTCCGGGTTTACGTCATCACACTGTAGCTGCGAGGTTACTTTCAAGAAATGCCTCAGAAAGGTAAGGCAACAGTGCATGATTAAAAATTGCTTTCTTCTGCAAAAGACAATCAAGTTTCGATAGTCACTCCCAAAAGAATTATTTGAGCCAATGACGACTTGGCATAATTTTCCTGCATATGGAAAATCAATGAACGGTGATGTCCTGAGCTTGAATATACTTATCAGAAGTGGTACATACTATGCAATTGCTTATTTTTCAGTTATAGTGAATAAATTTATCCCCAATGCTTAGAAATATCTGCAGTATCTCTTATTTTAAAACTTTTCATTTCCAAGCAGAATCACCAACCCATCTCGAAGCAAAGTCAAAATCACTACAACGCCCCTAGCCTACCTCCGTGAGACGCCCCCCACCCCGATTCATCACTAACGATACCCTTGTTTCTTTTCTCGTTTCTACTTTAGGTAAACAATTATCCATCATCAGCAGTTATGTATATCTACTTCAAGTTTCTGAAGCCTCGCTGTTTCCGAATCAAGATAGTGACGAAAAGGATTTGCATCAAGAGACGCTGGTTCCGTTGCACCAAATACAAAATTGTAAAGAGAAGGAAAGCTTATTTTGTTTCTCTTAATAAAGCTGTTGCCAAGTGAACATACACGTAAACAAACATTGCTGCTTACATGCTGACACGACATTTTGCTGTTTAAGTTTTCCAATTTTTTTATCAATGCTGTGAAATTTCTGATTTGTCAGTCCTTTTTTCGGAGATGCTTGATATGGTCGATGTGCAAAGTAAAATGTCTCGCGAGGAGACAAACATTAAATTAATTATATATCTGTTCCTTTTCTCGTGAGAAAATTGTCTCACCAAAAGTCCACTGTACAGAGCAAAGGAGCAGACTTTTTGCAAGGAAGAGGGGTGGGGGTAGCTGAAAATTTTAATCACTTATAATTGCTAACTAATCACGTCACAGGAAAAAAAGAGGCCTAGTGGAATTTGATTTCTTGTCCGTACACGCGTACATGATAAGCACTTTGCTTAGCAAAGTTGCACGAATTAATTTGCTTAGCTAGAGTCTCACCTTGTTGGCAACACGCAAGCACTGCATCCAATTATAGACTGCAAAATACGTTATTTAAATAGAAAGACGTCTATACGTTATTTACTTGCATGTCATTAGAGCCATCTTTATACAAACAAAGAAGAATTTGCTTTTTTAATGGACACGTGGAGTGTGCAACCAGCTTCACAATTCACCCTTGCAAATGTCATACGAGACTTCCACGAAAACAATAGGATTTCCAGGTATTTTTCGATAAATCAATAGGATTTCCACAAGAGGTGTACGGGATTATTTTGGAGTGAGTTGCCCCTCGGCGTTGCCTGTGCGAAGCTTGCTTTGGTTTGGCAAAGAGAGACTCAAGCAAATGCGATTAGTCAAGCTAAAATACTATGTTGTCTCTAGGCCTCAAGGTTGAATCACTTTTGAATGGGATAATCATAATCCTTGTTCGATCTGCCATTTCACATTGAATTAGTCCTTGACTGGTTTATGGTTTGTGGTAAAGCGCTTATAGATAAGTGGCGTTTAGGGCAAAAGTGCACCAAACATGCTTTTTATGGCTCGAAAAGACACTTCTGGGTAACTGACTAAGCTATAGTAAAGCAAATGAACTTACTATTTTAGATGTAAAAAGAAAGACTGCACACTTTCAGTGGACTGAGACAGAAAGCTCTGTGCTACACGATTCGAATAGTGACATGGTTTAACCTAAGACACATAGGTTGTTAATGGGGAAAAGGGGCGAATATGGAAAGGGGAGATAAAGCAAGGGAAGAATATGGAAAGGGGAAAGAAGGAAGTAAACAAGGATAGAGAAAAGAAAGGCTAGGAAAAAATAGGGAAAGGGAGAAATAGGGAGAGGGAAAATAGGGAAAGGGAAAAAAGGAAGAGGAAATTAAGGAAAGGGGAAATAAGGAAAGAGGAAAATAAGGAAAGGGGAGAATATGGAAAGGGGGACATGAAGAGAAAGGGAAGATAAGAAAAGAGGAAAGTTAAGAAAGGGAAATTTGTACAATGGCTGTGGAATGCTACTTCCTGATACGTAAGCCATCTTCTTGTGCTTTTAACACCTAGTAAGTTCCGCTTCGTAAATTTCGCCTGTATACCGGAAGCATATATATCAGGTCAATGGAATTACGCATTGTTCCACTATGTTGACGTCACTTAGAAAGGCTTCCTTTTTGATTAAAGCCACCGGAAATCAGCCAGTCGTGGTTCTGGGAACCGGAGAGGTCACTACTGCACATGAAAAATTTGACGAGACTCTGCAGACCACGAAACATTTTCCTTTTTTTCTGTTTTCATGTGCCCTTTCTCGCCCCTCCCCCCCCCCCTGGTGACTTTAGAGATGCTTTCTACTAGCAGCAAAGCAAAATGTGTATCACGTGCTATGGGCTCCGAAAGTGGAGGGGCCATGGAAGAATTTAACAATCATAACAAAAGATATTTAGAAATAATGTATTTTGAAATGATATACTTTTATCTTTAATATTTTGATAAATCTATCTATTAGTATTAAGATTTTATCATATCCCCGCCCCCCCCCCCCTTCGTCGGAGGCCTGGGTGCAGAATGACTTCCTTGCAAAAGCGCTTGGGACCCTATCGACTAAGCACAGTATGAGCAACCTATAAGGAAATTTCCGGTATGAAGTGGGTCCGGTATAACGTGGCTAGGGCTTCGGAGCAAACCGGTGGTTTTGTCTTAACATGATAGCTGTCAGCGGGTGCTACTTGAAAAGGTTACTGCTTCACGTGATCTGGGTCATTTTAAGAGTCCGCAAGTCTGTTTGTGTTATGTGTTTCTGAGTTTGACTGGTGAAGATGCTGAAGTTTGCTGCAGTCTTCGTTTTGATAGCAGTGTGCGTTCGATTGCATTCAGTTGGAGGTGCCGATTCTAAATGGCAGAGGTTCGTAACAGGCCTCAAAGAAAGCATGGTTATTGAAGGTAAGTGTGTGTTTTAACATAGATTACTTTGTCATTGCGCTGTTGAGATAATATCTATTGTAGGTGGTATAAGAACATGTTCAAAACTAGAATATGTCTAGAGATAAATTTTGATGTAATAAATCTGAGAATTAAGGCTCCTGAACGATTTGTTACTCTCCCCTCCTCTTGTTTCATAAATGTTACCGATTGTTTATTACTATTAACTTTATAAACTCCACATTAGTGATTTGTAATGCTTTGCCACATAATGTTGTATCACAGATTCGTCAATTTTTCTGTTATTTCAAACATTTTCCATCAACGTTGACTTCAATTGAAATAAGTACTTAAATCTGTTAGTAATAATGTAGTATTGCATCTAAAGTCATAACCAGGAAGTATCTCTTTCGATGCCACAAGTTCTCGGCCTTTCCCCAGACTCTTTCGTTTCGTATAGTAAATATTTGATATTGAAATGCTTGCCGTGTGTTAACCTAATGCACCTCATAGACTGTGGATGTTGTCTTACCAGACACAGTGACATGGTATAATAATTCGAGTAATAGGAAATGGTGACGCGTAGAATTAAGAACCAGGCGCTTCAAATCAAAAGGATCATGTTGTGGCCTAGTTAGCATAATTTTTAGTAGAGCCCCCCAAACAGCAGAAGCGCTATATAAGCGGGGGCAATTTATATAGTGCGATTTTAGAGAGAAGGTGCTTTTGATAAGCTGTAATCTTAGGCCAAGCAAGACCTTTTGGTAGGCTGCAGCCATCCCTTGTAACGTCATTGCTCTCTTTCTAATCGAGGCACAAAGTGGTGTGGCGTCAATGACATAGCCAAGTCATACGACGACCTAGGAGTGCATGCAGAAACAGACAAGTGTTGCAGAGGCCATGACGTCAGTTGCCCGGCTCGGATAAAATTCCTGAGTAAAAAGTGGGGCTTGTCGAACTGGTCTTGGAAGACAGCCTCCCATTGCGACTGTGAAGTGCGTTTCAGAAACTGTCTCCTTAAGGTAAACATACAAAGATTGATTCCTCAAAAGAAAGCGTATATATTCGATCGTATAAGCGTATATTTGATCAATATGAGATCGTGAATGGGTCGTGAAAGGTCCACTGGTGTGGGTGCGTCGAGCACCGACAAAGGTTCGGGGATACAGGGGCATACTTCTTGGTAGTCGAGACCGATTCCAAGAAACAAATGTTTCAGGATGGAAGATAAAGGGTTTAAAATTCATCTTAGGATGCCTATGATTCATCCGATACCATGACTCTAGGATGCCCGATGAAAATTCTGAAAATTCTGAAGATTGAAAATTTCCAGTTAAGTTCTAGTGTCAATGATGATGGCTCTTTGATTGGCAATGACGATTCGACTACCCTTTCAGGTCACTAAGGAAGACTTTAGTCAGCCCACAGCGCGACTACGTTGATGTTGTTATATTGAGTCAGTGCGTTGTTGAAAGCTGAATGCAAGCCATTTGCCTTAAGACCTAGCTTTACTATGGTGAAACAAAAAAAGGTTGCAATCGAGATTTTCAGCAATTTCGAATCTGCAATGACAAAAAAATTTTAACGCACATTTTGTCTTCATTTGCCAATTTCCAAACAAGAGGAAATGTGGACACATCCTTACAGAGCTGGGTCCGGTATTATGACGGACTGAAATACTCGGATCGAAGTTGCCTGCTATCGTATTTCAACAATTAGCATTTGTTTGGTTAATAATGCCAATGACAATTATGTCATTTTGCAACTTTTGATATTTGCCATAGAATGACGGTCCATGTGAAGAAAAGGTGTTTTTGATAAACATTGGGCCCTACACTGTTCTTCATGTTTGCTTAACCTGCAATCCTCCATTGATAAAGTGAAGGATACGAATGACAGAAGAAGCATGTCAAAATCAAGGTGTCAAAGGATTTCTGTGATTCTCATCAGAAAATCATCCCCATCCCTGTTGAGTTGCCTTCGCTTCATTGCAGTCACTTTGACCCAGACTAAACTTGTTAAACCCATTTGCATTTTCTTAGTTGACCAAGATAGCACAACTGTGCAAGAAATTACGTCATACAGCAAGTTCCTAAAGCTGTAAATATTTGATATTTCGCGACTCCATCATCTGCCACCTGGCTTCTATTTCAACAATTTCATTAACCCAGAGAACTAAGGTCAGGTTATTGCTAGTTGCGTAATTTTTTCTCCCTTTGAATGATGTCTTAATCAGGGTGCTTATGTTCCGATTGGCGACTTTCTAGGGTATTATCACACTTACTGTTGATAGAAGCCTTCAGATGGAGAAGTATACCATATCTTTATGTATCAAACTTTTCGAAGTTATTACAGATTTGAAGTTTCGTTTCAGAACACCTTAGAAATACAAATGTAAATAGGGCCTTTTTATTTGGAGAAAATGTTAGGAAAATAGAAATAAACTATGAAATTTGCCGAATCCCAGCATCCTATTAAAATCACTTTATTTTTCGGCATGAACGCAAGTTTAGAATAGTCTCGACTAAATTGCCTACACTGCGCATGCGCAAAATCTGGTCACGTTCACATGCATTTTCAACAAAAAGCACAGGCATACAGGTGGAATTAAAAATTGACATTTGAGCAGTGTCCATCCCCCCAATTCTTCATGTCTATGTCGGTAAATTTCTAGTCGGTAAATTCGCCTATCGATCGTTGAAATATTACCTGAAGTCCACTTTATCTAAGGACAAAAGTGCGTCATTGCTCGCGTTGGTCGCTGAAGATAGTCCCGAGTAGCCGCTTTTTTCTCTATCTAGGCCCTCACAGGATAAGTAAGCGTGTTTAGCTCGTTTTGGTAAAAGACTCACAGTGTTTAGCATTTGCCGGTGAGAATACTTTGGAGCTATTGGACAAAGGAAATTGCTATATGTTTGAAGGTGTCGTGATCATAGGGAGACCGTTTTGTAGCGTCGGGCAACCTGTGACCACCTATTAATGAACATGCCCTAATTCTATTTCTACCGTAGGTAAACACCAACATGTCGAAGGTAGTTCATGAGCTGTATTTCAAAATGATAAAGCCTCGCTGCATTCGATTCAGGACAGTTAAGAAGAAAGTGTGTGTAAAAAAGGGTCTTTGGAGATGCAAGAAACACGATTATTCAACCCAACGCCATGCCTATTTTGTAGCACTGAACGACGCTATCTCATTAAACTGACAATGACAAGAAGATACCAAAATGCCGAAGAACTGACAGTTCACTATTATCATTAAGAGTATTTGAAATTTAGTTACTTGTTATTGCTGAAAAAGAAGGTCTTTCTGTACTTCACGTTTATGCGTGACGTCATTAAGATTTTTGTCGCAGTTTCTGCTTCGTAGAGAGTACGACGACAATTGATTGATTATGGATTATTTTTGACATTATGCTATATTTCAACTCAATTTGTACAATACTTCAACACCTAACTCTCGAAAATACCCAGAAAAATAAAAAGGGCTTACACAAAGGAAATGCCAATAAATAAACTGACTCAAACATTTAATACACTTATTCTATCAGTTCAAAAATACTTATTTAAAAATTCTTAACATCTTATGAGCAAACTTTCGATTTCTTTGTTGAAGGTCCTACTTGTTAAATACATACATATATATTTATATGGTTCGATACAATTGGGTACCACCCTTGTGGAAAGAATTTTTTTCCTGTCAGCATTGGCCTTATGATTATATATACATATACATATATATATATGTATATATATAGCGCTTTAATGAAGCTCTCCAAAGTGTAACACTGCTCATTTCTAATGTATTCACGGGACAAATGTATCTACGTGTCTATTTTGTTGGTTTTAGGTAAAGCATTACGATATTGGCATTTTGTTCCTAATTTTGATATGGTTTTTCAGATGGGTGAAGACCAGTCAATGACGTAAGATGGTTGATCGGCAATAAGTGTAATTTCGTAATAGAATCATGCTCAGAATGGATGGGAAACTGACTTCAATTGCGAAAGCGGGAGCGGATAGGCTACTTTTATTATTGGCATTCATTAGAAGGTGGAATTAATTATGTTGGCAGGTTAAGGTGTTTATTGACAACAGAAACCTTTCGTCTCTATGGGATAGACTCTAAGGCTGCAGAAGAACCACCTGAAATCCCCTGCCTGGATTTTGAATCCCGGAAACAATGCCTTTCTTGGGCCTCTATGAAGTTTGGGATTTTGTTTTGCCAGGACTTGAATTTCATTGAGCACTGACGCTTGTTCTTTGATTGCAGACATGTTAAAATGTACCCGCTCGGCATCTTTTACACATTTTGCCGTAGGCTTTTTGGTAAGAGTCAAATTGCCGGATGACTCCCAGGTGTCAAAGACCCCGACATCCCAGTCATCCGCCAATTGAATTTGCCATCTGAATGCTACTGGGACAGCCACTCGAGTACCTTGTCCTTCTAAGGAACTGTGGGAGTGACCCATGGGTCAAGGGTACCTTGGCGGAATTTGCAGCTATGAAGAGCTCGACATTCCAATTGTCTTTTAGCTTCGGTCATCCTTATGACTTTTGCTTACGACAGCGCACCGGATGTTCATGCGAATAGGTTTGAAATATCACTCTCCTTTACCGTATCCCGGAACTTTACATTTGCTTGAGATTAAATATAGGACTAGGGACTATTGAAATTCTCTACATTGATAAAGCTGTGCAGTAACCCTATGGCAGCAATAAAAGTCATCTTAATAGGAAGTGCAGTATAATTCAACGATACAAATAATCTGTTCACCGCGCTATTTGGCTCCAGCGTCTCGCTTTCGTTACGAGGCGATGGCATAATGGCGGTTGCACCATCATTCAGGATTAACAGCGGAAACAACCTGTAGTTTAAAATATCAACTCCAGCTGCTACTTCGGTCTCGCTAGACTCAAAAACAACTTACCAAAGCAATTTTCATAAAGCGCGAAACTACATCAATATTACCACGTGGCTGCGAAGTCGCTCAATTCAGCGCTAAACGTCTGTTGCGTTACCTCTGTGGTGGCGCTTTCCGACTCCATTAGGCATGTGGTAAGTGGCCTGTACGCTTGAGTAGTACGGCGTGCCGTTCTCGTCGCGCGGTGCCATAAAAGTGCCGCGATACTTCTTGCGGAACCTGTGTATAAGAAACGCCATGACTAGAATAATAACCAGCGCGCCAATTACAAGTCCGGCAGTGATCCAAGCGACGCTGCTCTTTTCCAGTTTCCTTTTCTCGCGCTTTCCCGCCTTTGGTGTTTGTTGCTAAAAGTAGACAAGTTTTTTAAATAAGTTAAAAAGGATAAATTGTAAAGTTGGTGAAAAAGTGAAAGGAAACTGGAAGAGGATGCAATGCTTATTAGGAGGTGCAATGCCAGGAATGGGTCTTCAAATTATCAAGCAGGCTCTTTTGATAACGGAGCAAATGGTCATGAGAGACATTTATCATCTGATAGTCATCTGTTTACGCAAGAGTCGAGATTGGGAGGAAGGAATGGAGAGTCATTTCAGAAAATCAGGAGTCTTTTTCGTTAGGCTTTTTCCTGTACCCTTCTAAATAGATTCCCTCTTGCTGGGTGTTTTGGCTACAGTTGTTTTCCGCATGCGTACGCATAAAAGCACATCATAAAAAGATTAGCAAGCACGCCTGGGTTGGCCTTTACTTACAATCGTCGAAGCCTCTGGAATGACCTCACGGAGATTGTCTAAAATGGTTGGACGTGGCTGCTTTGTCTGGCTTTTTTTGTCTTGTGGAGCTTTCGATTTTGGAACAGTTATCACATCTAGAACGAAAATTCATTTGGAATTTTATTACTATCTGTCCATTGAATGTTAAATCAGCATTGAGAACTCAATATACTTTCAAACGGTAAGGTAGAAGTTTGAGTGCTTTCTGAAAATTTTTCTGAATTGAGAACATATGATACAATTAAACTATAACTATTAGAATTTAATCAGGTGTAAAATGTTTTGCGGTACAAAATGTCACGATTGCGAGAAATAGCGGAAACGTGATTTTAGCATACTCAAGAATGTAGAGTATGCTTAGATAATTCCACTGCTTTTTGTAGTTGAGGAATTAATTAAAGAGACATCATAGGAAGAATAAGCATGAATAGAGAGCAAAAGTATGATAGAAAATTAAGACATGAATTGAGCGTTTTATGACAAAGACAAGCGAGATATACCTTTGATCGGTCGTGGCTTTATGTTGCAGCCTCTAGTAATTTTACCGTCGATCTCAGTGTTTAGACTTTGTTTTCCTCCTGTTTTTTCCAAAATATCAGCAGCTCGCAAAGAGTCTTTTACTACATCAACCTGAATGAAAAATGAAAATTGATGCACCGGAAATATTTTGCAATTTGTCGAACAGCCTATGCTGGGCAAAATTGCATTTAGGTAGCTTAAATTTTTGAACTGTTAAGATGCAAAAAACACTTTTGCTTGTAGATTCTGCAGCCACAAGGATAGAACAACACACCGTTCCTATCCCATAGCCAGCCCATACGCTTGACCTATAGTTAAAGGCATTTTTGAAAGGGCTAACGTGCATTTTAAGCAGCTCTGGGGCTTTTCCCGACTCCCTGTGAAATTATAAGAAACAATATAATCCGTATAATCATGCAGTATTTAAAAAAAGTAAACAATTTGTACACAAATTTTTCAATAAATGCAATGCATCAAGGACAAATTGTCAATTAAACAAGTTTTTTATGCAAAGCATTAACAGTGCTTAGAATTTACAATCCCTTTTGATACTTTCTGCTCAATGATACCCTTCTTGATCCTCTGTAGTTTCTCGCAAACGTCGCATAAACGTCACATGAACGTCATGTCAACGTCACATAAACGTCACATCAACGTCACTGACACGTCTAACAACGTCACTGAAACGTCACCATAATGCTACATGAGAATGATATTGACGCCCCTTAAATCTAGCTCGATATCTGAACATGATCGCAATTATTTTACTCTTGTCGCGACTGTCTTGACTAAGAAGCTGGGCAGACAAGGGCGAATAGTTTTTTATTGACTCGTAGATGGCATTGTTGGATTTGGCGCTAGGCAGGCGTCTAGCGAAGTTCCCTGCTTGTCTGCACCTTAATACAGTAGTTGAAAGGGATATTAATTGATGTGCAAGTTTGCGCAATAAATCGATGGATTGTAGGAAAACTCAAGAATAAATCTTTACCCTCCTTGCTGGCTACTATTTTCAGTAAACACGCTGCATGTTGCCATTGGTGAATCTAGCCACTTGGGAATGCAATCATTAAACTGATGCATTCGAGTGATGAAATCTGCGCTTAATTCATACAACGCTATCAAAGAATTCTGTAGGTGACGTTTTATGAAATCATAAATTTTTTTAAGTCTTTGTCCCAAGGCAAGCAGGCAAACCAAAAACAGACAGCATGCAACCAATCATCTGACAGAATAAAGAAGCTTCTTAAAATTAGCATTATCAAAGAAATTCATTTCTTGGTGAGGAGATTTCGGCTTCCAAAGTCTAAAGAGCGCAACCCTCTAGCATCGAAACTGTTTCAATTAAGTGTAATATTTGAGGATATAAACATAAAACTTTCTTCGATTTCATGTTGCATTCATGTCCCGAAACTTTATGGTTTTTGTTTGAAGAGGAACTGTTGTTGTTGTAATGGAAGAATGGTGTAGGGAACCTGCTGTTAGTTTTCAATAGAAAATGGTAGCAATCGGATTAGCAGTTTGATAGAAGAAGCTCTGTTGATAGAGAAAATAAAGACAATCGGATTTCTGAAAGCAGAATGAGTCATTTGGTCCTTTCATTCTTGAAATTAATTAACTTCGAAAAAAGGAAGGTATCTTTGTAGAAAGCAGATTAAAGAGTCACACCATGCAAACAGAGGGAAGGTTTTACAAATCTGTCAGAAGTCTACCCAGCCTTTCCGAAAATGAATGACCAGCAAAATGAATCAATTGGTTAATCAAATTATAAACATGAAAAATTTCTGATGAATCACAATTAACAACATTCAAGTTTTCTGAAACGTTGTCAGTCGTTTATTGTACAGTGAGGGTTTTTGAGAGAAACCGAAGATTAATGTCTCGGACTACCTGTGTTTTATCACCAACCCAAACGGAGCAGACTAGAAAAGATTTCCTTCCCAATCTGAGATTTATACGCTCGAAAAATAAAAGCTTAAAGCTATGGACAGTTACGGAATTATTGAAATATCTGCTACTGTATTTTTAATTATTGTTTGTGATTCCCTCAATTTGGCATCAGATTTCGTTTCTACTTTCATATTATTCTGATTGCCGTTCTCTCTGTCATTGCGATGGTAATTGGGGTCACAAGATAGAGGGTTGTGTCATCCATTTTTAACCCAGACCTTTTAATCTTTGAATAAACATTCTATATTTGAAATGCAGTTGAAAATAGCTACGTATCAATCCCACACTATTGTATAGCAACTCAAAATCTTTCAGATTCTAAATTCAGGAAGTCAATCTACTTTCTTTATGTTTTGGCGATGTAATTTCCGCTAAAACTCTTCACAAGTATTTCAGTACAGATTATATGTAATCACTTGTGACGTATAGAACAGGATGGCTCCAAAATACCCCAAGTCTATTTTCATTGTTCAACAAAGATGTTCTCTCAGTTATTTCCCATTGTCAGCATTCAAAAGACCCAGAAAGACTGGAAACTCCTAAAACCCTTAAGCTTATCTCGTAATACCATTCTGTCAATCTTCTTCAAGATAGAATCAGATATGCTTTATTTTCTGCACTTCTCGTAACCCACTTACGTTATAGCTCTCATTAAAAATTTACTCAAACATGAATGTGTTTGTTTGCCCTGCAGGCAACCCTTATCTATAATAGAGTGATATTAAATCCATAAATGTTTCTCTAGATATTGAAGACATATGGTCCTATCTCCATGGGCTTACTAGCAAGCCGCATTAAAAGACGCCTTTTTTAGACAGTGGTGAATCATTTATTAAAAGTCCCCAAGCAATGGCTTGCTTTGGTCCAGGAGATCTTGACGAACGTTGAAATGCTTAAATTCTTTCGACTGTCGTAGGCTAGTCAAAACTTATCTCACACACTTACTTCTCTCTATGCCAAAATTGAGAATTTCAGACAGCCTCAAGATGAAGATGCAAATAAGCATTTTAAAGTGTTGCAATGAGAAATGCGATTATCTTTATAAATCTTCACATGAAAAGGCGATCAGAATTGCTGTACAGTCAATTCAGAATAGTGACGTTGTAAAGGCGCATGTAATAACCAATTTTAGACACATTTGGTCAATTTTACTTATTTGGAAGTTTTTTACGGTGATCTTATATGTTATGTGGTTAAAACTCAAAAATTATAAAAATATGATTTTGACGACGTCACACTTAAGAACTCTATTATGGAAGCAAGATGCGTTAGTGTTATTACTTGCTATTGCTGTTCGAGCATCCTAACTAGCTTCAATGTATACTAGACATGAGATTGCTTATAACATTGATTGGTGAAAGCCAGCGGTAGCTTGACAAATGTATAACACACCTTGTTGAAGAAAAACTGCTGCAGACAACCAACAAATCCTTGTTTACTTTTTGAACCAATGACCGTGATAGGGTTGAAGTGGCCACCGAAGTATGCGAAATCGCTGGATAGGCAACTCGAATCGACGTATTCATATGGACTTGGGACGGTTTTCTCGAACCTAAAGTCAAACAAATAATTATGAAAAAGATGGAGAAGAAACAATGAACAAGATTTTAGGCCAGCAAACAAAAGCAGTGATGTCTGGTAGAATCGAATAAAGCTTACTTATAACTCAAGCAATAGAAATAAAAAATTGGAGAAGTTATTAGAAAATACACCCCTACTAAATGTTACCACCGTTGTTTGGATTCTTTTATAGTTGATCCAAGCTCTACCGATGTTTTTGGAGCTACAAGGGTTAACATGGTATTGAAGGCAGCTGCTAAGCAATATCCTAGGCCTCATTACATGACGTCGCTTTATACTGGAATGCAGTAGCATAATAAAAAATCCGTCCATTGGAGTTTCTGGCAGTTGATTGGTCAACCCCCCTCCCTCCCCCATCTCGAATTAGGAGAGACAGGTCACCTTTTTCCAATTTACATAAAATCAAACCAATTCCTTCGCAAATCATTTGACTCAAATCTCAGATCAAGTTCTAACAACATTTTCTGATTGTTTTATTTTGGATTACATTTCCACGTGAATATTTTAGTCTCTGTATTCAGGAGATTACAATTTTGAATTCGAGCAAGAAGGATTTGCCACTACAAGTAATCTACAACCAATTTTCCGTAACCAAGAGTCTTTTTCTGGCAAAACATAAACTTCAAGGATAAATCGTTCACTAATCTCATATTATTTTATTACAAACAACTCAGTAGATAGTCAGTCGTCAAGGAACCTGCCATGCTGCCAGGTCAGGATGTTGCAGCATTCGATCGCTACCACGTGGGACATGTAAATAAGATAACAAATATTTCGAATAGATGCTGAAATACTGTTCTTCCTGCCAAATAGCATAATGTTTAAGGTAGACTAGCTTTTCTCTATTTTATTTTCAGTGTGTGAAAGCAAAAACATGCAACTGAGTCGTGGCACAGATCAGTAGCAATCATTCTATATCCAACACGAAATCAAAAGACATATAGCAGATTGCACATGAGTATGCCTTTTAATTAAATTCATAGATTAACATGTGACGGCTGAAACACTGCGCTTCATAAGATGCTCTGAAGTTTGTAAGAGAACACTGTACCTTGACTTGTTTCTGTGATCAACAACCAGTTTGAATTTCCCGCCGTTTTGGATCACCTTGACATCATGCCACATCCCGTCATTCAGCGGGCGCTCACTCTCTATTACAATCTTACCTGTAATGAAGAAAAACAGAAACCATACATTCATATGAGTCTCGATCCAAGAGAAGAAAGTGAGGCTCGATAAAATTTAGCGATTGAAGCACGATTAATTGTCTTACAACACGATTGGGTTAGAAGTTTACTATTCCTTCTCGACTTTAATAGAGGCTCACCAGATGAAGTTTAATGAAAGAGAAATTTAGAAAATGACACAAAATTTTAATGGTTTAGCGTGCAGACAGTTCAGCGTTAATGATTTGGAATGTAAAAGATAGTACAAGAGAAGAAAAAATATTCAAACTTGCTGCAACGACAGGTTAAATCTTGTTTGTTTGAAAAAATTTGGTTACAAAAAACAGACAGTGCTTTATATAACAAAAGGAATGGAGAAATTCAACAATATTGGCTTGGAAGTTAAATATAAACATGGTCAGCCTAGAGGATGGTTTACCAAAAAAGTGAGTCTGGCAGATGCTATACAATGTGGGTTGGCCTAGAGGATATTTTACAAACATGGCGTGTTTAGAGGGAATTGCATAAGTATAGTTTGATTTAGGAATGCTGAGCATGTGGAAGAATTACGTCAAAGAAGTATGGTTGACTTGAAGAACGACTGTGAGCTGGTTACAAAAATGATTCACAACAAAAGGTGGGTTTGGAAGGAAAGATGATGAATTAAAAGAAAAGATGAATCTGGATGCTATTGTATAGATAAAAACTGTTTGAAGGGTGGTATATTAACAAGATAGGTCCGGTAATTGAATAAAACTAACGAAAGCTGATTTAGGATGCTATCAGGCTGAAAGGTTCATGAGATCAGCTGACCATACCACACTTTGTCAGAACATCACATTGCGAAGGGGGCATTTAGTTAGAGACATTGAAATTTCGAGCCAGGCCTAAGGCGCTTGCTAAAGGTCATGATTGAAGGGAATCGCACCCTGTCATTCCTCTCTACCTAATGTGCAAATGTTGAATAGGTGGGCTAATATAAAGTAGAACAAGTCTTGATAAACATGCATGAAAACGAGCGAACAAGATGTTCAGAATACAAGAAAAAAGAAGTTAGTAACTTCGAATGTGAAAATTAAAGCCTCGCAGGTTAATTGTATAAAGGTATGAAAGGTTCAGTGTATAACGCAAACATATAAAAGCTGGTTGAGAATATAATTACCTCCTCCAACGTTAGATTCAACACGAATCCGACCATCGAAGATCTCTACTGTGAGATAGTCATTGGCCTTTCCCAATGTAAACAGAATTCCATCCCTATCCAGAGTTTTGAATCTGAGGTACAGTTTGTTTGATTTTAGGGACCGCATCGGGTTCACCTTTCGTGACATGAAGTCCATCTTTCCTTGCAATGAGATAACTTCGGATTCTGTGAAAGCAATGGACAAATTAAAAACACTGTCTTTAAGAAAATGTTCAATAAGGATTCCATCTGGAAGAGTGAAGGAATGTTAATAATTTACAAAATAGTTTTAGATTGGCCGTCTTCCTATTTTTTGTTGAGAAATTATGAGAAAGTACCGATAGAGGAGGTTTTTAACGATTCCTACTGTACTTTTCTAATAATAAGGAAGTTGTTCTCCCATTTTCCATGGATAATCATATTTTAAACATAAAAAGGTCGGTATCATGTGATTTATTTAGTTAGCAAGAACGCTACAAACATCAAACAGGCATTTGAGGATGTTCATCTTCTTGCATTGAACTGGAAGGTAACTTCAAAGTAATGTACCTTTGTCACACTTTGAGCCAGTGTATCCTGTACCAAAGCAGTCACAAGTGTAACTGGTAAATTTGTTTACACATGTGCCAGCATTACAATCCGGGCTTGCTACTTTTGCGCAGAAGTCCTCGCAACCATTGATAACATTCAACCCTTGGAACTCTGGTGTATGAATAGTGAGCTGGTTATAGCCTTCCCCATATTTGAGGTCTTTTATGCAGCCAACAAACCTGATTGAAAATGAACGAAAAGAACTGTCAGCTATCTCATTTTCTTGTTATCTTTATCAGTTAACAGTTAAGTATAAGAGAAAAATATAAGAAAATTCTGATAATTTCTGAATAAATTGATACTTATAAAAGGTGAATATAATTAGAAAAGTACATCCGATTTTATCAAGATACCCCAGCACCGACTCAAAACCCCCAACGCCCCATCCGCATAAACCCCATTCCACCACAATGCTGTTCTTTGGGAAATTTAGATATTGGTGCCTGGCTTGTGCCGCCATTCCCCGAAATTGATTTAATTTCCCTCTTACCACTATCAAAATCCTTGATCACACAGACTCTAATTACTCCGATGCAATATAACTGATTTATTAAAACAAATGAAGAAGATTTAAGCGAAAAGGATTTCAATCTATCCGGGAATCATCAAAATGACGATATACGTCACTCTGATTTGCAATAACAAACTTTGCATCGAATTTTGAAATTTTCACTTTTGTCCCTAAGCTTGGAATCTTCGCACTTAGACATTCCATCGAATTCCACTGGGAGTAGACTCATTTGCATCTCTTGTCTTCCTTATTTTCTAAACAACATTCCATCAATCCCAGAAGAGTACTAATGCATCCTTGGTTACATTGCTTACATTGTTACGATGGCAACTTGCTAGATGCCCTGTGAAAGGACTTTCTTAACCATAAAACATGCTACAAAAGTTTGTGCCAGTTCGACTGTAGAGCTAGCGAATAGCATGTCTGGTAATCTATGACAGTTTGTCATCCATCAATCATATACACCGCCCGACTTTTCTCGTGCACGACTTAGCAATCTACTTCTTACAGCAATGTACCACTTTTGCTACATTCGCTGTATCTCTGCCCGACTCACATCCAACACTAACAACCACTTTTTAGATAACAAATATACGTACGCTTCCACTGGTTCTGCATCGTTCGTGAATCCGACATACAAATCTGATTTCAAGTCAAGAACCTCCTTCCAGTGCAGCTTTGTCATCACACGTTGGGTGCCATCGAGCTCGAAAAGCGTGGACCGGTGATTCCGTACCACAGTGACATTGTGCCAGTTCATGTCATTTAGATATGTACCAAAATCCTCTGCAATGTGCTCCAATGTTGAATGCGAAACAATAAACGAGAGTCGGCCATTTTCAAGTGCCAATCTCATGTGCACGTGACGCGAATCGCCTTGTATATAGAAGAGAATTCCGTTCTCTTTTGCTGTCTTGAACTGGAAGTTCAAAGCGGCCTTTTCTTTTGCATACCAATTTGAATAACGCACCATCGACTCCTTAGGGTTTTTCCCACCAAGAAAAGTGAGTTTCTCGCAGTACACAAGAGTACTTAGAAGCAGGATCTCTGCTATCAATAGAATCATTGTTCTCGTTATCTATTCGTGTGCAGTTGTATGGAGGATTTTAGATATCAACACACGTTTGGATCGCTGTGGCTGTGAAGCTTAAATAGTTGCACCTGAGTCAAAAAATGAGAATATGAAATTACTCAAATGAAAACAGCATAAATCAAAGCAGCGATTGAGAAATTTGACCTTTATATCCAGATCAAATTTTCGCTGGTCGTCAAATTTTCAAATTTTACCCATAGCTGACGTCATACTTAGAAATAAAGGCATGAATCCTCTAGTCATTTATTAGTGTTCTTCGGAGAAATGTACAGTCTTTCCCGTTACCGCAATAAATGTTACTGCATTCCTTAAATGGTTTGCCTCTCGCTACTCAAGATCTTTTCCGACAATACTATCAGTATCAATTTTCACTCGAGTTTCCTAGTTCAACATTGTTTCCCTGATTTACTCGCTATTATTTTGCCACGATTTATCCCACTGATGTAAATTTGAACAAAGTTTGAAATTATAAAATTCTATATTACAATGTAGAAAGCGAATACTATATTACAATGTAGAAATGAAAGCGGCATCCTTTCTTGAATGCCAAGTTTATGTAGGGTGCCGCAGAAATGATTTTATGTGGGAATATGTATATCCCGAGGGGTAAAGAACATGCAGATTAGCTACGAGGAAGCAAAAAAAAAAAAAAAATAATGCTTTGACAATAAATCAGCTATGATGCTGTTACTTATAGGAGCATCAAAGAATGCAAATTAAATGATTAAACAGTCTGATTCTTCAATAGCCTTGGGATTAGATTTAGCTGAGAAAACTCAATTTGATTTAGAAGCTGTAATGATGCATGTTACTTAAAGATTGTGCAGTACCTCCAGTAAATTATCTGCAGTTTACTCGTTTATGGCTTTGTAAGTTTTTAGATAGTAATATTAAAGCAACTTCTTGATTTGTCAATCGGAAAGCAATGTTATATTGATAAGGACCCAGATGAAGGGTAATTGTACAGAGATCGGCTTGTTGCTTGCTTTAACTATCCTTTAAGAACAGGTGCAGCTTGAAGTTTAACATAATTACCAGCCATCGTGTTTATCGCGAAAACCGTATCATAATTAACCAAAATACAAGCGTATTCCTAAGGTCTCTTTACTAAACAAAAAGTTCAAAAATCTGTGCATCTCATACCAGTGGTTACAAAGTATGCGTGAAAACATCAGCCAGTAATAGCATCGAAGGAGGGCAATACCATACCACAGAAGATCTACCACGAAATTCGCTCGCCGCAAGCATAGGAAGGAATGCCTATGGTAGAGATTTGGCGAATCTTCCGCTTCTGGATAATCTTATTACAGAAAGCTTTTCCAAACACACCTGTCAGTCCATTCGCTTTGCATGCACAAGGAAAACAGATTATCGGGATTTTAAACGGCCAAGTCAGTTTCGGAGTTGGCTTATGTGTTGCAATGATAAGTTACTTTATTAGCCAAGTAATAAATTGCACTGGGCCGGCAGTTTTTGGAAAAGACTGTTTACAACGCTGCATTGCGGATTAGCAGTACAATAAGGATCAGTTGTCTGAAGCAGTTGTCAAACATTTTTTATGACAATGACGTCTCACCTATAAACTTTGTAAAGATTGTTAGTATACCTTAAGCAAGTATGACGCGTGCTTCGTTAGTGAAATGTAATCAAAACAGTGTTGAATTTGCTAAAAAAGGTTTCTCCCTACAAAAAAACCTCGAAAAATCTTCAGTCGAAATCTGAATAATTTTTCAAAGACAGATTTCTATTCGTTTGAAAAAAGACACTAAAGGGGAAGAAAGTAAAAACGGAATGAGCATATTGAACCATTTCAAAAATGTGAAAGAAAGCCGTTTCCATTTACTTATTGAGGAACAGAAAGATCTGAGAAGTGAGGTTTCAGCTCATTTGGCTAGGCCTGAACGGTTTATCTAGAACGCCTGCCAAAAACTATGTTGCATCTAAGTTTTTTCTCCTGTTCTGACAATTCTGATAACGAAGTTCATATTCTGGTCAATCTATAAGGAAAGATTGGACAAAAAATAAGGGCTTTTGCAGGACAAAGAAAGTGTTTTTTAAGTAGAAAGGGGGTGGATGAATCTGAGTCGAGGAATCTTCGTTTGTCTTCTTTGGACACTGAATACCAATAAGGGCAAAAGCTAAAGTATGGAAGAGTTTATACACATACATCTCCAGTGGTCATGAGGCAAATTGAAAAAGGTATCAAATGTTTCCATACCTTTCTAAAGAGTCTTCAATTTTGCAACAGGGACGTTTGCACAAGCGCTTATTGTGTTGCCTGAAAATGAAAATTAAAAGTTGAAAATTTATGCAAAACTCACTTGTCGACTATTTCGTTGATGCTGAAAGTTGTAAAAAGGGAAAGAGGGATAATGTAAATTCTTATGCCAAGAAACTCTTACTTCCCTGTTGAAAAGAATGAATAGTAGATGATTTTGTTATGAGAATAGGATGTTTTATTGACTAAACCGATCTGAGAATCTGGCTGCCAACACCTTCGCCGAATTAAAAAAACAGTCACTTTTTGCAAATGATACGCTTGCGTTCTTTGGGCAAAGGATAAGTGAAGGAATAAAATGATTAACAAAGAAACATGCCGCAAGATCTTTATTGCGAGCTCACTAGGACATGGTCTAGAAAAAATTCAATCCCAGAAGGCTATTCTTGATTCCAACAAGATGAACTTTTATTTTAGTAGAAAGAATATTATGGTGTTGAAGTCTTTTAATCAAAAGAAAAGATGTATTATTCTATTGAAAGCAGAAGATACATGAACACCTAGAGGATTATGGTAGTAGCTTTAGCGCTTTAAACTTCCACAATCTTAAGAATACCCATAATGCTGTAGTAAATAGCTTGAGCTTCATGCAGCTCTCTGTCTAATATGTGTTCCTACTTGGACAAAAACATATTCGGGTAGTGCAGTTACTAAATATACTACCAAAAGAATATTCTTGTCCTACTTTTGTCCTGAAGTGGAAGTATTGAGGTGGCAATGATCTTCCGAAACGCAGAACATTCAAGTTGAAAAATGGCATCTCATTTATCGTGTTGGCAGCACTTCCTTGCAATCGAGTTTGAGTTGAGTGATTCAATTTGATTCGATTTGATTTCAAGATTGGAATGACATTACAGAGCTGTGCTCTAAAACTACTGTTAGCAGTTGAAGAGACCTGATTAAGTTTGCTTCTAAGTGATAGCTTAAATCATTTCACCATCCGCCGGTGGAAAACTACAAAAATATTGTCGAACGGAAATGACCCAAAGCAATTTAATAAGCAACGCTTTAAAGAAGGCAGCAAGAAGTTTAAAGCTTAAAAATTATGAAACCAGCATACATTTCATTATAATACCCTGTTATTTAAGGGAAATGCACCATAAGTTATTACGTAAGTCTTGATCTCTCTAGTCTCTCCAAAGGAATACTTTATCCAGATAGTAACTTAGTTTATCAATAAAATATAATGCTGTTCAAAAATGGCACTATATGTTGGTGCCATTGCAAAGAATAGCATTTAACTGTCTCCGTATGTTGGTGCCATTGCAAAGAAAAGCATTTAACCGGCTCTATGCTGCCAAAATAAACAGATACACTTGATAAAAGTGATTAAGCGTATCAAACTGGTTTGATCTCCAGCAAAATGAAGTGTGGTCAGAATGTGATTCTTACACAAGTGAAATGATTCTTAAAGCTAACTAAAACGAAAAAATCACCAATTAGCATTAAACTATGAACATCAAATGTTGAGAATCAGTGATGAACCAATTGAATGTTATCAAATATCACCTGGTTGTTATTTTGCTATGCGAAACGTTGATTTAGCACATGGCGCAGAATCTCCAGACCAAAAGTATCTTTTCTCAGTGCTGTTCTCAATGACAGAGGACACAGAAACAGAAACATTTTGATGAGATTTATAGCACTGGATTCTGGGAGCAAACAACACGTAGTTTCAATGTGGTCGAAGACCAATTACCATAGTCATCTGCAAGGATCCGGTTCTCATACAGTCGGAGGGTATAATTAGAAACTACAGTGCGCGCTGCGGAAGAATTATGAATCAGCCAAAATCAACAGACCTTTTCGGATAACAAGATCTACGAGGTGCACAGGTGCATCGAGAAAAAACCAGAGAGAGGTTGACCTGCTATATACTGTGATTATTGCAGGTGTTTTAAGTTAAAAGCCTTTTAGGATAGAACAAAAGTCGAAACTTAATCCTAATTGAATGTTCTGGATTGGGAGATATGAAGTTTCAGCACATATATTATGGAGTTTAAGATATAATAAAATGGTGTCTCGCGGGGAAGCTAATTGGAATACGTGTGATGGTTGTTGAAGCTTTCTCCCCTGTACACAAAGGCACTTCTGTGGTGTAAGAAAAGGCTTTTAGTGTCCAACAGAGAACAAGATGCAACTAGATTACCGCTTAAGATGGATTCCGCAAGTTGGTTATGGCGAAATCAGGCTCCAATCTGCCCGATTTATAATAACTAGCTACAGAAGAAGGCGTTATGGTGAATTTTGTTGATCGAGAAAAACCAGGATACTTAAGACACGACCTCGTTTAGCGCATGTTGCAACGTTGTATAATTTCAACTTGACAAATCACTTGAAGTATGATTGATAGAATAACTTCTGGTATTACTGCTAACTTTGCGTTTTAGAAAGCTCTGAAGAACGAATTAGGTTGCTTCTAAGATATGCAACCAAAAATGAATACTTAATGGGAAATTAGAGGATGTTGTAGCATTTTGGCAAACCAAAAGTTCTGTAGCCGAGAAGGATTTGCGTAGAAAATACATTCTGACAATTTAGTATGATGTGAAAGTTATGAAAAGCAATA
Organism: Nemopilema nomurai; assembly: GCA_003864495.1. Lineage (NCBI taxonomy): Eukaryota > Metazoa > Cnidaria > Scyphozoa > Rhizostomeae > Rhizostomatidae > Nemopilema > Nemopilema nomurai. Next base: position 557,411 of record ML133459.1, on the reverse strand, counting down.
ACAGGAAAGAATCACTATCACAAATGCGATTCACTGAGTGCAATCGATGATTGAATGATGGACTGAATGATTAACTGATTAGGAGATGAGGAAAGCCAAGCAAGTGGATGGTCTAATCGTTACAAAATCAACTGCTTCTAAATAGCTAATACCTAAAAGCTTTAATCTCATGAAAGATAAAAACTTTAATGGATAAAATAATACCATATAAGAGTACAGTGTTTTGCATCGCTTGAAAAGGTGAATAGATGTACATCATGGGTATCTAAATAAAACAAACTACCTATCTTGGTCATAAGTGTTTTTCTGGATACACTTCATGTTATTAATTATGGTAAAAAGGCCTCGGAGTTTTGGATAAACAGCTGATCTAAATGACATGTGAGAAAAACCATGGAGTTGAACAGGCTCCTTGTCTTGAAGAGATTTGGAGAAATGCCAATTGAGCATGGGGAACATGTGCAAAATGGGCTGTGTTTAAAATCAGAAATGCAAACAGCAGGTTATAAATAAGTTTTCCACATAGAAAAGGTTATCGCTATGATAGAACTAAACCAAATCCAAGAGATAAATCTTTCAAATTTTAAAAACCAAAGCTAGTTGATGTACAAAATTTCTTTCGCAAACTGAAAATGATGAGACGTCCTATTCCTTTTTTTCAGCTTCTTGAATAAAAATATGCACTAAACCGATGTATTTAGTTAAAATCACACAAATTCTCGATTATAATATCAACTTGTAATCATTAAATCAAATGCCTTCCTTCCCTCCTTTTGCTAGTTGCAATACAGTCTTAGCGAAGTTATCAAACAAAACGATACATGAATGTTCTGATTACCTTTGTTTTTGCTTGCGATGACCTGTACTCTTTCGAATTAGTTGTTGAGGGTCAAGGCATTGCAATTGTGCACTGAATCTCAAGCAAGGTTCTAGTGATTTGATCAAACATAGAGAGGCGATCTGATGCTTCTAGCCACGGTTAGCATTAGTGAACGCATCTAGTGGATCTCAGTTAACAGTATCAAGAAAGAAAGGTGTTCTCAATCTTTTTTGTTGACATGACATCTTTGTTAGTTAATCTATTTTACCAGATCAAATAAAACACTAAAAGACAAATAAAATGAGCTGCATGCAGATGTTTTCAAAGGGATTAAAAATTTGAATATCTCTGCAAAAGATTAAATTAGGCATGGTATCGAGAGCCTATATCCCGAGTTTCACGGCGGTTCCTGTTTTATAACATCTAAAGAGCATTAGACATACACAGTAGCTTGTAATAGACTCATAAGAAAAGTGTGAAATGAAGATTTTAGAACTTGTCAGGCAGGGTGAGAAAATTATCTCGTCTTATTGACATCAGCTTCGAAAAGTACTCTGTATAGTATCAACTAAACGTAATATAAACTTTACTACCCAGTTAACTGATTAAATGTTGAATTGTCTTATAAATTTGTAGATAGATTTGTAACACATGTTGTAACACAATATAAGTTATTTTCCTCAGTTAGGCTTCTTTTTCCGTGCATTTATTAAGCGACTCGGAATTCTTTGATTTGATGAGCTTTTCTATTTTCAGTTGTGGATCAAATGTTGTCCTTTAGCACTACTGCACCCGTGAGTTCTGTGTCTCTCTGAATGCAGCCTCCATTTGGTACCAAATGGTAAGGCAGCCATTTTTACACACTTCTAACTAAACGGCAAAATTTAGTAGCAGTTACACAATTTATTTAAGTCACTTGCAATAAGTTATCAAAGGCTCTAGGCTGGGAAAAATTTTCCAAGTAGCATCAACTAGAATATTCCTTTCTACATATGTCTTGAAAACTAGTAGATCATCGAAGTGTAAATCTCTCCTGGTGAAGTATGATTTTTGAAACTTTTTATACTTTAAAATCATAAGTGCTGGTTAAATAATTTTTTTGAAATTCTTTTAGTATTGATAAAATCAGTTTATGATTTAGTGCTTGATTAAGAAATGTATGATTTACATAAGTTAAATATAATATCATGTCAGACTCAAAAAGATGACACTCCCAGCAAAATCTGTCACTTGGTAGGGGTGACTATGAGATCTTCAGTGCAACCACTTGCAACTTGCCCCAAATTTCACACCATTTTAGCGTCATTTCAGTAGAACTACTTCTAATATACATTTATATTACATTATACTGTTCCCCAAGACTCCAATATCGGCTCTTTTGTTACGTCTGCATGTTACGTCAACAAAGTATAAGGATCTTTGGAGCCTTCTAGCGATTTCAAAGAACATTGAACAAAGAACATTGAAAATAGCTCATACCCAATGAACACGGAATGATATTACATTAGATGAATCAAACCAAGGTAAGCACACATTCCAAAAGTAATGAAAAGTATGGCAGAAGACAGCGAAGAGCCTAATGCCTGAAATCAAATCCTGTTACCAGTTTAATAGGTTTTGTCATATTCACGACCTGTTGAAATTTTCAGTTCTTAGTTACATTAATCCGACAAACACTAGAGCGATCTGCTATATGAAACCAGATCAACATTTCTTCGACGGCGTCAGAAGATGACAATAGCAGATGACTACTCACGAACGCAAAGCAACAGTGCCAGTGGTGACACGATGGAAGCTTGATTAGACATGACGGAGCCTTCGATTGAACTGATAAGTCGTTGAAAGGATATTGTTCCTTGAGGAATCCAGATTTGAGCTCATACAAACCTCAATCAAAGAGCAGCCTAATATTATGCAAATGACTTAATTTAAAAACTGCCTACACAGCACATGGATGGGCTCCAAGAGCCACATTGACTTCCACATCTTCAATAATAAAATGCTTTAAATGAACCCTCTTGGTAGCATATAGTATTTGGTACCAAGAACGTTAGTATTTTGCAATTTAATCAACAAGATTTTCTCACAATTGTTCAATCCATTAATCAGAACAAGGATGATTGAGTACCATCAACACTCTATCAGAATTCGTCGCCACAATTTCTGACTTCTGTCTAATTTTCCATGTATCATGTATAATGAAATTTAAACATTTGATACGGAGTTACTTGGTCAGTAAAGTTCTACAGAGTATCGTTCAATCTTCTTTAAACTTCCACCTATTGCTCAATACTCGAGAACTTTGGTAAAGTTTTAACCCACCATAGATTTGTGCTTTATACGACGAAGTAGAAGTTGCATTGCGAGATGACCCACGAGAATGCACAGTTATCTGAAGTTTGGGATTTGATTTGAAATTACGATATTGCACCTGTTGGCAACAGCAACTGATGTTTTGATAATTCTGTGATGATTTAAGATAAGATTCTGAAAAACGTTTCTACGATTTTTAGACGGTGCGGGAAAATAACTGACCCGAGAGAGACTCGAACTCACGACCCCTGACTTTGTACGCCAAGTGTTGAATGTTTCTGTGTTTAATCGTCTAACGGATGCAGGATTCGGTTTCCTCAAAATAATGATTCCCCAAAGCAAGGAATCAATATTGGCGAGGCTGCTGATGCTCTTTGCAACATGGCTACATAATAGTAACTGGTTGCAATGCGAAAATACGTACTACCAGGCTGTTTGAAGCATTTCTAGCTTGAAAGCACAATTGAGCAAACCGATTCATAATAACAATCATGCACTTTGATAGCATTTAAATGAATATATCTTAAACGTCTAAGTGCAGCATTAGCCCATATTTTGATTTCAATTGTCTAGAAGTCAACGACTTTTATTTGCCTTAATACAAATTTAATTCTTCTAATGTCACCAGGCAATCTACAAGCTTCGGCGCTCTTTCCCTACTTTGAAACAAGCGACAAAGTGGAGGATAGTGTCCACTTTCCCATGAAGATTAATAAATTATTTCTGAAGGTAAGGCTCATAGAGTACAAGAAAACATCGGAAATCAAGGGGTTTATGGGAAAGACAATTATTGTTGGAGAGGAAAAATGCACCCAAGTTTGTGTTATGAGAATTGCTTATAAAAAACGTCTTCCCTTAACTGTCAACTATCTTGATGGATGCTCATAGGACTTTTTAATCAATGCTGGTACAAACATAATTTGAAAATGGATTGAAACTTACCCTAGCTACATAGAGTGTGCAAAAGAGTACAAGTAAGACTAATTAGAAGTCACCCTCAAGGTCTTTCTTAAAGTAGCTTCAAGTACAAATGAGGAGAATTCGCCTGTTATGAGTAAGTTAAGAAAGGGTAATGGAATGATAAACATTAAAGCAAAAACAAGTGGAATGGAAAAGAACAGAAAATATGGAGACGATTGGTTGCGAGACGTCAAGGGGGCCTCAAGACATACTAGGAAAATAGGGAGTAATTGCAAGAGAAAAAAGGAGAAAAAAACAGAAAAGGGCATAGAAGAAGTGAAATCGGTTAGAATGAAGATACTTTGAAGAAGAAAATTCCGTCATAATCTCTAGAGCACAAGATTGGAAACATTTTAAAAACACAGGGCTAGAAAGGCATTGAAAGGAACGTATGGTATTCATGGTATAGAAAATCCTCAGAGTAAAAGCGTATTGTTTGAGTTAAGCTTTATATAAACATTTTCTTGATATAAAACTTTTGTAAATTTAAATCCCCTGAAATATGAGAGAAGTGTTATTCTAGACGGCAGAATAAGGTTTTTAGGGAAATGTTACCTATCCGTATTGTCTTATCATTGTATATGTATTACGATTGCTTGGATTTAAGGAAGATGTTGTTCTTTATCTAGAGGCAGCTGGCTCTTTAGGGACAGCTATCCTTTACGTACAAACTGTAATAAGATGCCGATAATTTTACCTGATAGTTTCTTCCTTGTTGGAAAAAGCATCTAATTTCAAATTACACTAAATAAATCCTAAAGTAATTCCAGTGCTTAAAATTGAACTTTATTAAATCACCTGTGACGCAAATAATAAGAAGTGTTTTGGAAACCGATAAATACAGATCAGGATATTTTCAGTGGCAATTAACTAAACAGTTCACTTCTTCTAAGCTTTTCAGCTCTACAGTTTGTTCTGATTTCAGTAGAAAATGGATTCATAGAAAATAGAAGAAAGTATCGAAAACCTAGGATTAATCAAAAGCAGGTGATACCCCTAAATTTGCCAATTTTATCTGTTTCTTTCGCTTTACAATCATAATTACTAGCGCCCAAAGCTGCAGCTACGATTCAGATAGCATATCCTTGAAGTTTGTCCAGTGTATGTTGGAAGGAATTAACGACTTCCGTGCCGAAAGCTTTGTTGAAAAGATGAAAGGATATTATCATTTGCCAATGTGCCTCTTCTAATGAGCTGCTTCTTCGGGAAATTTGCTCTGATTGCTTGCATCGATAACCTTCAAACTGAACTTCAAGGAAACAAAAGTTTTTAGAACTATTTTTCCGTTCCAATTAATCTACTGCATCTTGATGCAAATTGTTTTGCTAACGTGCATTATAAAGCTGTAATTGATTTCCTAAGCTCTAAACTTGGAAGAAAGGTTATCTCGCAATCTCTAATGAATCGTAAAATTAATTTCAAGAGTCTGTAGCTATTACACGATAAAGTCTACTCTTATAGTCGAAATACTTTTTCCTCGCGCGTGCTATCAGGGACTGCATGACAGCCTAATCTTATAGTGCGGATGCACAATCAACTGTATTTCTATGTGAATTTGTCACATTGAAGTAATTATTAATGAGGCTGTCATCTTGTAGACTTGCAAAGAAGCAATGCTACTTTAAAGTGATACATAAGAAGATGTTGTTGCTGCTACGCGGCAGGGTCGAGGTAGAGTAAATTTTATAATCGGATACATAAATAATCCGACAATATCTTTGGCATTCTGATGATTAAAATCCTGAACCTTTCATTTATGTAATTGAGCCATCACTTTCGTCTGGCTGAACTATACTGCCAGAATGTGACATGCAAGACTTGGCAATGATGTTATGGCAATGTGTTTTAAGCTAGGTGATGTTTTAAGCCAAAATTTTGATAAAATCAGCAGTTGTATCTTTCATCTATTGTTCAATCGCTATCATAAGTTTAGTGGATAAAAGGCACGATCAGTAAAAGGATAATGCTGACCGTCTGAAAAGATGGAAAAATGACCACAAAGAGCAATTTCAGGTCTCGTTAAAAAAACAACAAACAGTAAGCCAACCCACATCAAAATTTGTTTGACTGTCAATGTTGGTAATAGCCTTGATAAAACTAATTTTGACGTCGAACGTGCGAGAACAAGCGGCTGCCTTGAAATTGAGCAGTAAACAAAATAGCTGTAGTAATCATTCATAACATTTGACTATCTAATCCATAAAAGTTCTTGAGCGAAGTATAGCAATCATGAAGAGAGAAAGTGGTAAGCTCTCTAAGTAAACATTAATATTTTAAGAGAATGTAACACTGAACACTAAATTAAAACTGCCGGCTTTCAGAGTGCTGAAGCAAAGTTGATATTACTTTTTGTGCGAACGACTCTGGCGATAAAAAGCACAAAACTGGTTAGAATTGAAATCTCGAAATTACTAGTAGCTTTTTCCTACTAGCATTCTGATATTATTCGAGAAAGCACGGCAACTTATTCGGGATAGCATGGTAATAAAAGTGTATAAATACTTACGTACCAGAGGCAGAATGGGAAGCAATTTCTTTGTCATAGCGCTGGGGTGAGCTAGCTTCTTGCAATAACGCATCCTTTTGGTGCTGACAGTTTACCGCACACAGCTCCGAAACATCGGCTCGAACAATGAGTGGAGAAATCCTTTATATCTAACAAATGAAACGTCGAAAGTTTCTTTGTTAATATTGATCACTGCTTCATAAATATTTCAGATCGCCATTCAAATTCCGCCAAGGCAGTATCGGTGTGTTGAAATTCCGTATTGACTGAATTCTGAAAAAAGAATTTGCACTTCTGTAAACGGCTTTGTTTGTCTAATGATCAGACTACGTTGACGATTTCTTCAAGCGACGTCGAAGAAGCACCGCGAAAGAATATTCGCTAAACTACCAACCAAACTGCCCTTGTTTCACCAAACATGACATTTTAGCCGGGACTTAGCTTGTTAGCTTAGAGTAAGCGGAGATATTTGCATGGGCTAGTCTTAAATGTAAACACAAATGAAGAAAAATTTCATTTCAGTGATGTCTGAGAACTACGGTAGCACGTGAAAACACGCATGAAAATAACAGCAACAAGCTTGATTTCAAGTTCAATTGTTGCTTGAGTTTATGAAACTACTTTAACTTACCAGCACACTCTATTGGCAATCTTGCCCTTAGAAACACATTCACTATCTCTCATTTGCCAGATGCAGGCCAGAATGACGTCAGAAGTAGCTTTGTAATTATTATAAAAAACGCCTTACTTGTGATGTTTACTATAGAGACATCGATATGACATTGGATCATCGTCCAATGTTCAAAAAAATCTGTTGCTACGTAAACTTGTATAGACTGAAATCTTTAGCTCAATAAACTTCAGTTGTTTATGAATCTTAAAGTTATTAACGCAGCGAAGTCAGTCAGCGTGGTTTGTAAAAGGGTTTATCCACAGCTAAGCAAAGGAAAATTAAAATCAAGCCTTGAGTGAAAAGAAAAAAGATTTCGCCTTATTAGTGCTTTAAAACTGAGCAACCGTGAGCAAGAAGTCAAGGAAAGACTTAATCGATTTGGAACAAAAGTTGACCTAGGCCTGATCCAAGAACATGCAGGCCTGTGGATCGACTATAGAAAATGGAGCTATTAGATAGACAAATTCACTGCCGGATAAGACGATTGATAAACCGTCTTTTCAGGACACGGCAAATTAATTCGGGGAACCATCTGCGATGGTATTTCATCATCAAACATGGCGAGCTATTTACAAGTCTCGGTCAACAATCTAAAACACAGCCATTATGTGAACCGGCATAAAATGCCCATCGCTCTTTCTCCAGTGTGTACAGTCCTGCTTCCATTTCATACACACGTAGATGGGAGTTCAACTTTCAGTCAGCTGAAAGCAAACAATCTCAATTCTGTTGTAAGGAAAAATCAAATTTACTCCTTCGTTTTTTTCTAGGACTTAGAGGCCGATAAAGCGCACAGTTTGAGTAAATTATTCAACATAATTTTCATCACAACACTTTGGAATCATTTTCAGAACTTGCACCTGTCGCTGCAGGGCTGTTAGCGAAAATGGCCGATGTTATGTTGTGGACGTTTTCGAAAATACAACAATGCATAGTTTCTTGTTAAAAGTCAAAGATTGAAATTGAGAGCAGACAATCCAATTTCATATTAAATACTGCTTCATGCTTATGCTAGCGACAGTAACGAATCAAGCCACTTCTAAGCCATTTTAGTTGAATTCACAATCCAGAAAGAAAGATTGTGATGGAAAGATTTTCACAGTCTAGTAATCTTTTGTTCCAGCAATCAGGTAGATGATTTTGAAACCTAAAACTTCATTATGCTCTGTTAATATCTCTAGGCAGCGCTGTTTACAAAGCCCTAGATGAATATCACATGGCTTCAGAAATTCTAATGTCAAAAAATATTTTTAATTCCAAATATTTATTCCAAGGATTCTGTGAGTGTCTTTTTTAGGAATGTTACCCTCTTATTTTCGTATCCTTGCTATCTGCACAGCTACTTTCCTTCATTTGCCTCTTTTTCAGGAGCCCTAGCTCGACCGCCATCTTGGCGGAAATTGGATGAACCAATGCCTTAGGAATTCATGACACTTTGATCATCAACATATACCGACCATATTCACTTGCATTGTTAAAAAAGTCACACTGAGGCTGGAATGATATGATAGACTATTTTTCCAATATTCTTTGTTCGAGAATTAAACAAACTTAGCACCTCAATAAACTCTCCAACCCCCTTACTCCCTCTCTTCCCCTCAAGCAAATTGAAAATTATAAACGTCATTGTCAACAACTTAAGCTGTCATCCACACAAGCATTGACAGAAGAAACATCATATTATTAATTAAGTTAATCGTTCCAATACTAATTTGAAACAAACTATAGAACAAATGGGATGGGTAAATGAAACATAGAAGGATAAAACTAACTAGGCTTTATGATGTGTTATTCAACAAGAAAAGAAAAGGAGAGGTAAAAATACATGCTATGTTGCACTGACTAGATGAATGGCTAGCTCTTCAATGAAATGCTATTGAGGACTTACCACAACTGATTACTCGATGATTGTTAGAGACTGAGTTTAGGAAATGCCTTCATCTCGTGTTTTGAAATGCCTCGGTGTAACAATAAGAATGATTGCCAGTTCTCAATACACATTACCAGGAATGAATGAATCTTCCTTCCGAACAGTTTCTTTTTCTGTTTACTCATTAATAAGTAAATTGCGGAATCAGCAAGCAGTGTCAATACAGATACTGTGCATAGCAAAAAATACAGCATCTTGGATGAAAATGCATAACATTCTTAAGGTTAATTAGGACTTTGTTCACCGCCATGTATTGAAAGACTCAAGCTGGCAAAAGTAGCGGTAACTGTAGTCTAGAATTTCAATTGGCAAATGATAACCGTGCTTCAATCATTCAAAAGAGTTCTGCAGCTCAAGATGTCCACATCAGATCATCCACATTCATTACATGCTTTTCCAGACTCATTAGAGTAATACCAGCCAAAATTATTGGCACACTAACGGCAATTCTTTGACTCGCGTTCGTTCATCCCCCTCCCCCCTTACAAACAATGTTGTCCTGCTGCTAAACGAAGCGTTATTTTCCCTCTAGAATAACTAGTTGCTCTGCTTCGTTACCAACATTCCTTTAGGGAAGAAAAGGTAAATAAACAGCTATTTGCGCATCAGAGAAATGAAAAATGCCAGAGAAAATACTGTGATGTTCCAAGGACTTTTGGTAGGCACTATATGCCTTTCTTTGAAGGGGCTTAAAGTGCCACTTTCACAGCTTGTAGATGTTTGCTTTCTTTGAAGAAAATCCCTTGTTTACAATTTCTAGCTAAACATGAAAGGCAAGCTTGTTCCTTCCCTTACATAATTAAAGGACATGAAATGAGGTCAAAGCCTACTACACACGAGGACAAGCATTCTTGACGAGCTTCTTCAATGGGAGACATCAGAAAAAATATGAAAAGGAGGCTATTTAATTGATGAGAGGCTTCTTTTAATGGTGCTCCAAGCGGTACTTAGGCTTGAAGCGGACCATAAGCTTGAAGCGGAACATAAGCTTGAGGCGGACCATAAGCTTGAAGCGGAACATAAGCTTGAAGCGGAACATAAGCTTGAAGCGGAACATAAGCTTGAAGCGGACCATAAGCTTGAAGCGGAACATAAGCTTGAAGCGGAACATAAGCTTGAAGCAGACCATAAGCTTGAAGCGGACCATAAGCTTGAAGCGGAACATAAGCTTGAAGCGGAACATAAGCTTGAAGCGGACCATAAGCTTGAAGCGGAACATAAGCTTGAAGCGGACCATAAGCTTGAAGCGGAACATAAGCTTGAAGCGGAACATAAGCTTGAAACAGAATATTAACTCAATATTGGGCCTCTATGTTTGGCAGTAGGACTTTGATGAAATATAGTAATCCGTACAGTACGATACGAATGCAGAGAGTTGTCGTTAAACAAATCGAAATTGATATTAAAAAGTGATAATCAGGAAAAAATGCCATCTATAAACATTTCCTGTAAAACACTGGAGAATAAACAGCAAACTGGAGCAATTCGTGAGATTTTCGCAGAAGCCTTGAGGCCGTGATTATTAAAACCTTAGCTCACTTGAATATTACAGTATTAGTACTTGGCACCTGCATTTCCTACCACGGCTCTAAAGAAATCAACTGATCGCCGTTTTATCTGGCCTTCCGAGCCTATTCATATGAGACAGGGTAAAAGAGCTGTATTGTATAATTGATAATGTAGTATTCGTGAGATGAGGTGGAGTGGGAGATGGCGTGTTCATTGAAAAATTTGACAGTGTGAGAGAAATTACATTTGGTGGACTGTGAGATAGAAAGCTGTACATGAGACTGTTTCAATGGGAGCAGTGAGATTTATATAGATGTAATAGCGATTAAAATTTGCTTTGGGAGTTCCTTTCCATAGGTATTAAAAAAGCAGTCATCTATGCTTGGCTTCCGTTTTAAACATTTTGCTCCCAGGATATCAAAATTAACTTTGGTCAGCTGATTTTCAACTATAAGCTTGATTTTAACTTTGCCGGAAAAATTCATTTATATTCTTTAAAATGCTGAATAATAGATCATTGAATAAAGTTATTGATTTCGGAATTATTGAGGTGATTGCAAATTTATTGCAAAGTTGCCAATTTTGTTTTAAAGATTATCAAGGCGGCAAAATAGAAAAAGGTGCTTTGTAAAAGTAGAAGTATACATTTTGTTGCAAGCTTGGAAACTAATACATCGAAGCAGATTTTCCGTTCGGGAGATTACTTCATATCTATGTATATTCAAAACACTTCAAACAAATAACCCAATTTTCTTTCACTGTAAATTGTATACTTTGTATATCTTTCCTCATTTTGATTTTAATAACGATTTTTAAGATACCTAATCGTATGTTACATACTTTACAATCAATTCCTCAATCAATAATAGCATTTTTGTAAATCCATTGACATATCTAAGGATTAAATCTGTATGCAAAATCATCAACATAGATGATGGGAAACGAGTGACACTCACTTATCCACAGCGCTCTCTCTCAGTAAAAAACACAAACAATTAACTTAGTTGCTTTTGAACAAATTTTTCAAGAGTTATTTAATGTATAGTGACATTAATGAATTGTTTATTAGCGTCTAAAAGACGCATGATGTTTTATAAGCTGGATCAAGTCGATCGCATCCAGAACAAGGGAGCAGCAGGGCAGGCAAAAAGTTCGGGAAACATTTGCAATTTTGTTTTTTGCGCTTTGGTTATTGTGATATGGCCACAGAGGGGCTGCATTTTAAAGTATTGTTGCAATTTAAATTTGCTGCCTTTATGAAGCATGCCATGTATTATACATACATTTTACTGCATGCCGTTCAATTAAGTGACAAGTTTGAAAAAACGGTTAAGAATTTTTTGATAAAAAAGCAACTTCAGTTTGAAAAAATTAGAATTGAAGCAGTGAGAGAGTTTAAAAAGGAAACTGAGAGATTTTATTTTCGTTTATATGATACCGTTAGCTGAAAAGGGATCGGAATTATATAATCTCTTGCGTATGATATTGACTTTTGGTTATAAAGTTTCTCTTTTTACCATGTTATAAGTTCAGAGACTCGTTACAGTTCTAAAAAGACTGATAGTGCACGAATCATGGATTGATAGCATTTCGGTCTATGTTATTGTAGAAAATACAATCATTGAAATGGTAATAATTGATGAATTGGCACATACCTTTGAAACAGTGCGTTATCGACGAAGGGAATCGAGAAGCCAGATCGATCTTGGAAGCGTAACATCTGCAGTATTTGAAACCTAAATGACAATTGGATCATATAAAACAATCGATTGAGGTTTATTGTGAAATTTGAAATGAGGAAGACCTCAAATGCTAAAACGGCGAATGGCTGTTGATGCAAGTTGGTTAATAAGATTTGCGTTTGCAACTGTGCGATGTTCCGCGAACCCAAATACCAACATCTGCATTTGAATGCAGCGTGTGTGATGACACAAATTGCGTGCATTGACATGAGTACCTGTCATATGAATTTATTTTAAGGCATGATTACTATTCGGCTGCGATGTGTCATGTTTTTTGGGACAAAATTGCAACGAGCGATAGAGGCACAGCTATAAAAGCTGTTTCTAGGCTCAACCTGGCTCTTTTAAAGTGGCAAAGAACATCGAACAATAATGCACGTTTCCCAATTGATCAAAATTACTTGATATAAAAGTATCTTAAGATATAAATCAAGAGTGATTTAACAAAATATGAATCCTTACTCCAAAATCTTACAACTTTTTTCTAGGTAATGACTTTGCTCAACTCGCTCTTTGCTTGCTCTTCATCGCTAAAGTATTTGTGGTTTTGAAAAATGTCTACATTTAACAAAGTTTCCAATTGTTATTGAGCCTGAAAAGGGCATATTTGTGTAGCATGTGTACTCTTAATTGGCGTCTTCCAACAAGGCAAGTGTAGCAAAAATTGGATCAACTTTGCAGGAAGAACTTAAAATGAAAAAAATATATTTATTTCTGATGTAAGCATCATCTGACATCTTTGTCTTAAATTGCAATGGCCAATGATATGCTCTTACTGAGATGTTATATGCTCTAAAAGTATTTGAGCCAACGCTGTGTGATGCTTTCAGAGAGACTTGAATCGTGCCTTTATGAACCTCTAATATGACTATGAATATGAACACTATGAACATTATTAATATTAACTTGTAGCAATGAAGACATTGCCGTCGCAACTTGAAAAAATGGTGCCGCATTTGGGTGAAAATACTATAGTTCTCTACTACTTAACGCTTCAAAAACTATACGTATATTCATCATTACAAATACTTTTAAGGAAGGGAGATACAAGTAGTTTCCTGCATAAAAGAAACACAATTTTAAGAAACACAGACCCTAATATTTTATAACAATGTTCCCTTTGATAAGAAACTGGTAAAGGTCTGAAAAATCTTGTCGCTTATTCAAAGATTTTTATCAAGTCTCTGTAAAACCGAACAAACATTGATCATTCTGATTTGATCAAATAAATTTTGAATGCAAACTAATCAAAAGTCAGCTTTCTGGAATATTTTCAGCGTGTCCAAAAAGTGAAAAATGACAAATCAAAACCAAAATAGTATATAGTATTTTAACTCAATCATTGAGATTGTGTTTGAGTAGATGATCAATAGTATAATTTAGTTTTTATGGTAAGAAACAAGTGCCTGATTTTAAATGCATATCTTAATTTATAAGAAACGTGTCAGACCGGAAATTAAAAAGTTGTTTCTTTTATGTGTAACACGACTGTAGAAGGAAGGAAGGGCAGACAGAAGATAAGAAAATTAATCTTTCTAAGTATTGAACAACATAGAACTTGTTTCTTTAAGAAAAGCTTTCTAACTAGTGTTTAAAAAGAATACCACTTTAATGCCCCTATCAAGTAGTGCACGTGGTCCTTTTAAGAATGGCTCGATCATTTTCTTGTGGTGTATTTAATACAAATGTGGTGCAACGAACATGCTTAATGTCATTTTTACGCATCCGCCAATTCGAGATGTATTTGATTATTTTGCAATGCAGATTATGGCATGTAGTGCATTGCAGTGCATTTGGTACAATTTTGGCGCAATTGATGTATTTGCTCCATCTGAAGCACTTTTGGCACGCTTTGACACAAATGACTTTTGGTGTCTCTTTTTGCATTTGCAGTGCAGTTCATGTATGTGTGGTGCAACTGCATCACAAATAGAAATTTTTTAGATTGAAAGTAACATTATTCACTCAACAATTTTGTACAGCATTTCATCTAACATAACCATTGAGTGCATTAAAGACCAATATGACGCCCACACGTATTGCGTATCCTTGCATTCTTAATTAAGGATTATGCAGATATCATAGTGCTCTATACGGCGTTTGGCTATTAGGCCAAATATTGGTATATGCCAATAATGGACAGAAAGTTTTATTTGTCTTGTTAGTATCACTAAAGTACTGAATATCAAAATGCCAGACAACTTGAAATTCAACAAGAAGTGGTCGGAGTGTCCTTTCCTCAAAATATGGAAAACTTTAGGCAGAAAAGATTGTAACATGATTCAATTTCATTATTTTTCTAAGGAGCAAGATTCAGTTCGCAGAGCTCATTCCAAACTCTGGCTACAATCACAATATCGAAAATAAAATTAAACGTCAAGTATTGTCTGCATTCTCTTGACTAAACAAATCTCTTTAATAAATATTTACACACGTTTGTTAAAATTTTCTTAGAAGGAAATAGAATTAATTTTCTGATTGAAAACTTAATGGAGGTGCACTTTGTTTTCAATAGAAACACAAGCAAATATGATCATAAGTAAAACATTCATAAATGCTGAAGCTGTATTGACAAGGCATAAGTACATTACTTTGTCCTATTGTCCTTCCAGTATTTTATCATTCCTAGAGAATAAACAAGTAACTATACCTTTTCTAATGAAAAATGTTTAGCCAATGTGATTGCTACGTTTGTCCGAATTTCTATAAAGTTTAACTTCAGAGCTTTAATTTCAAAATTTTAGCATCATTTTTTCTTTAACCAAATAATTTACTCGAGCGAGCACCGAAGAAGTTTTAGCTATACACATAACCATTAATAGAATTTTTGCCAATTTATTTCCGGGCAGCAAGCAGAACCTGAAGAAAATTCAAATTGCCGTGTTTTTTGACTTGCTAAAGTCATTATCAGGGGCATCTAGCCCTTAGAAACATTTGTACGTTTGTACATGACTACGTCAGGACAGTGAGAAAGGGGTTGTGGGGGCTTGGCCCTTGCACCCAGTAGTATTTTAAAATATTTTTTCATCAACCAAAAATTGTTAATGTTTTCTAAGTTATAACAAAACATGTCAATTGCATTAAGCAGCCATTTATATTATCAACATCTCCGCATCGCATTATTGGTAGAAACAGGTTGTTAAAGGTTATGTCAACTAAGTTTTACACCCTTTTCCATCGCTTGAGGTGACTATTTTGAAATCTTTAGCTAGCAATGGTGGCTTGCTCATTTTACAAAATATATAGCAGTTGTAGCTTTAACAAGTGACAAGAAAATTAATATTCAAGGTGGTCTCTTCTAAATAAACTGTAAATTAGCCGTTTCTAAGTATGAAGAACGGAGCAAAATGGCTTGAAGTAAAGGTAAAATGAATTTAAATCCACTGTCTTTCCTTACTGTTATGAGACCAATCAACAAGTAGTCACGTAACTTGTCAATTGTGATGATGTGTATAATCTTAGGTGTCAATAAGTTCCCCCCTTTGCCTCACTCTCCGCTGGTTAATTTTTCCAGTTTTTCCAATCTCCAAAAGTCATCAAAACCACGTTCTTCGAGACTTTCAGTCCATAATTTTACGGGAGTTTCCAGCCCAACCTGCATATTAGATATTCCTCAGATATCTGAGCCCTCTCCCACTTATTCCGAGCCCTCATGGTTTATTTGGCACCTAGGTGTAAATCGAGAGATTTCAAATAAAAGGATATCTCAACCATTTGAATGTATAAGCAAGTGGTCGCTTTTGCCAACGCCCTGTCGTTACAATCTATCACACACCCCACTTTACGATGGCTTGCGACATTTCAATAGTTTGGGAATTCATTCAATTCTTTTCCTGTGGTAATACGATTTATATTTTATAATTTCTTTGTCTCTTTTAGATGAATAAAACATCGTCACCAAACAGATTAGTCATCACAAATCTTTGGTATTTGAATCTGTTGCATCATTGCTCAATGCCTTTTTTGTAAAAAGCAGAACCCTTGAATTTGAACACATGTTTATTTGAAGAGAAACTGCTTTTTAATGCATCAATATTGAATGCGAACGTAAGCTTATAGTCGCCTCTTTTTGCCACTTGGAAAACATGACAAAAGGCCTCATTCTTATCCAGGGTAACGGGCATAAATTATAGAGAGTGGACGTTGATTGCTCTGACTCTACTCTCTCGACCTCTCGGTCCCAAAGCCAAACTCGTTTGACAAAAAGTGACACTTTTGCCATATATACTATATATGACGTATGTTTGCCCAAACGAAAGTATTATAGGTAGGCTGGTTAGGTAGGTTCGAGTGGCAAAATATAGGCTCCTGTCATTTTCAGACCTGAATGATATTGACCGGAACCGTAGTTACCACCTCATGAAGTGAAGGCAAATGAAGTCATTTGTGAGAGCAGTTGATGCTGAAAATTATTAAAAGCTGAAAATGAAGAAAGCTCGATGAAAATACGAGAATTCGTAGTGGAGAAAAGAGCGATTCAACATAGCTGATGCAATATCTATTCATTAACTGTTTTATTTTGTTATAAATACCACCTTACCATGGTTTTGTAGTTTTAGACATTTTGGCAAGTAACTTCGTATTACTTTTCAAAGGACCACTTCCTCCTAAAGATCAACTGACTATAAGTTTAATTAGGCCTGTAGCAGCGCAAGGGTGTAGTTTCCTGGCTTAGACTAGAGTAGGGCACACAGTGTTGTTGTCTTTACTTTGCTATGGAAGCGTCGGTTCTTATGGTATTGCTTCTGATGATACCCAATGTAAAAAACAACCGGTTTAGAGTAGGAGAGCCTAAAAATCACGAATGGGATTACCTATCACCGCATTCAAACCTTCAAACTATTTGTCTTGTATGGAAGTGCTTGAATGCTAGAGATGTTGTATTTTGCAGAGATCTATTTTTCAGAAGCATTGAGAAAGCGTCTCGATATTCACAGATAGCAGCACTTGCTTAGTAATCAAATCCTCAATTTAAATAAATGATTTGATAAACGGTGCTTGCAGATGATACTGGCATTTGCTGCATCCTTGCCCTTACATTTATGATATCTTTGCTCCTCTAGAATACGCAGAATGCCTAGAAAAGGGATACTTGGGAATGTTTCGCTTATTGGAGAGAAGCTAGTGTTTGGATTTCATGATGATGCTACGAAGAAAGAGAAGTTCCTGGTAATCCTAAAATATTCAAAATAACATCAGAAAATAGCCTTTG
Organism: Nemopilema nomurai; assembly: GCA_003864495.1. NCBI lineage: Eukaryota > Metazoa > Cnidaria > Scyphozoa > Rhizostomeae > Rhizostomatidae > Nemopilema > Nemopilema nomurai. The sequence goes on along the minus strand of ML133459.1, from coordinate 539,746 downwards.
CATGCTTAGAGTATTGTTTCACCCGAAACTCAGAGTACACAAGCGTTAAAAATGACGGGGAGCTCACAAAATCAATAGCCATTTACCCATCGAAAGCATACTGACTATTAAACAAGGTTTGCTTTGTAACATCTTATAATGTTTCGAGTTTGCATCGTAGTAACACAGTATAGTAACACAGTCATGTTTTTTTCCTTCTTTGGAAATCCTGGTCCTATTTTCACGTGCAGAAGTCTTGTGATAGAGAGAATTCCCCCAGCCGCTTGTTTTGTTTAGGCTCAAGAAAGTTTTGGAGAATCTCTGCATTAAGTAAGCTAGGATTTAACTTGGAGCCAAGATAGGGTTTACAAGGGAATTATTTCGTCTGAGACATTATTAGGGCATGCTTAGAATTAGAATCTACCAAAGAGCAGATTGCACCCTTCTTTAGAAAACTGCTTTTTGACTAAGCTAAGAGGATGATCCTGCGCCATACAAAGTTGAATTATAAAATGTTCAGCCAATCAACGAAAAATGAAAACATTTACTTTTCTGTTTTCAAATAAACATGGCTGAAAGGCTCCAAAACAAATCAAGTCAAGTTACCCTGTACTGCTAAAGAGCCGAGGAAATCAAACTTTGAGTGTTACTTTGAGAACTACATTAATGGCGTTTGTTTTAGGTTTACACAACCAAATTCATTTTTACATTCTAAATTTGGCATCTACCTAGAATATCTACTTTTGATGCTTTGTTTGTTAAAAATTCTTCCTTTCGGGCCTGGTGAGTTTTGTCAGTCAGACATCAAAACCAACAAATTGCATTTTACGTCAGAAATTAAACGTAAATGCAAATATCTGTCAACTTTGCCAAAAATAACACTTGAAAGTAATTCATAAAAATGGTGCATTGTATTAACAAAAATTCTTCATAAATCCTAAAACAATTTGAATAAACTATACATTTACGATTGATATTTCACCTTGCATTCTATTTAGAGCCAGCCAACTATTTAAATATTTTCCTGGCGTTGTGTTAGTCTGCAGTTCAGATATTTGGGTGTAAATATAAGAGATTTTAAGCACAGCTAATGACTGAAAAAATTGATTGTAAAGTTAACTGGGACGTACAAAGAATGATCAACATGGATTATTTCAAACTGTTAACCAAAGAAAATTTTGCCAAAATTTAAACCCAAAGAGCTCGTTAAAGGAAAACGAACAAAATTGGTCGACGATAAAACGACAAAACAATTGATTGACTGAGCGTTCAAACATGAACCTGAGAACATATTAAGTCAGTTTCAAGCTCATAAAACTCAGAGTGATCACATTTTGGAAGTGCCTTTTTCAAAGATTACTGCCCAAACTGCCAGAAAGATTGGTATGTCCTTGCTTTATATAATATTGTAGCATACTCTGATGATTGCTTTATATAATAATGAATATAAAATAATGACCTTTATGTCCTTTCTTTAATCAGCGATCGTTGAAATGATTCTTAGATTCTTCTTTACATAAAAGTAAAGGAACATGATAATCTGCTTAACTCAACAACTTCAAAACTTTATACTCTATCAATGTTTATGCTCTATTGCAATATTTCTCTTTTGAAGGGAAATTGCCTTAATGATTTTAAGAAATGCTGTTATATTTTCTATCCTTTTTTCTCATAAAAATACTTTTTTCTTCTAACAACTTTAGCGAAAAAGGGATTGGACATGGCTAATGAGACGACTGATTTTGGTGACAGACGTTTCAGATAATGTTTACGTCAGAAAAGAGTCATTATCCGTAAAAAGTAGAAGAACTTCTGTTCAGCAAAATCAAAATATTGAAAATGAAAGAGTTCAGATTGAATAAAAAGGATGAATAAAAAGGGGGCTGTCTATTTCAGGGAGGATCAGGGAAGACACCCAAAATTCCAAAGGCTTGCATAGGATGACTAAGCCACTTTTCAAAATGTAACCAACTTTCGCTGACGGCAAAAGGCTTTTACCCCTATTACCACTGTACTGCAGGAAGCCGGTTGTATGATTTTACTTTAACTTTTAGCAAGCTGATTTGAAGAAAAATAGTGATGCATAGACAGCAGTATGACGTAATTTGCCAAAATGCCTCTTTGTAGCTTTGATGTGGTGGTATTCTTAACCACACAAGACAGATAGTAAATAATTACTGCATTGGTGGGTCAATGCATAATACCGTTTGAGATCGGGACCTTTTCTTGTTTATAATACATAATAATGCATCGTTCTCTCGTAATAGGCGGGTACCTCTGGCAAAATTTGGTAATATGGCCTTGAATGCAGGCACTTGCTTTCGAACAACCGCAAAGCATTACCTACCACCAGAAACCATATCCTTCAGTGAATTCTCTACGAAACATTGAATCAGTGTATCAAAGATAAACTCTGACCGACCACTAATCTTCAACCCCTCATAACAAATGAAAGCTGTAACATACATTACTGCACTTCTTAGCAAACTGGAAAGAAGCATGAGTGACTGGGATTGAAATGCAAGGGTACGCAGCAGTTTTATGCTTAATTTTGCTCTACAAAATTGCAGCCCACTTTTGTTAGAAGATTCTGTTCAGATTCCCCTCACAGAAAGTCTTTCATACATGCTCTCTCTCATGCCATCAAAATATGCATCAGGTATTCAACTTAGCAATAGCTAGAGTCGTTATAATGGCCAACAACAATTTTTAGACGTTTGAGGTTCTGAGTCTCCAAGACATCAGAGCTGAAAGTATAAAAGAATATATCCAATACAGCAAGATGATTTACAGTCGTTGATAACAGTCTCCATAAAATTCTGTAAATTATGGGATATGGTAGCTCAAGAGGCATTTCGAGGCATAAAAAGGTAAATGCTAAATTTTAACTACTGATCATGGTTAAATTGTTCATTCCTTAAAACCATTGGCCGGAGGAGAAGAATAAAGAAATACTGCTATGAAGGTAATTAGAAAAAACTACAAAAATTTTGAGCACACCTTGAAAAAGTTTAATAGGTCAAAGCCAGTTAGACAGCGTGAAGGCAGATAGTACAAGAAACAGATACTTGGAACTTAGAATTGATCTACTGAAGTCACGCTTCAGGCTTTGAAAAAAAGAAAGAAGCCAGATTGCTTGGCAACAGAACGAGGCACCAGAATGTGCCTGGCTATCTTGCATTGCAAAATTTCAAATTGATAAGAGTACCATATAGATAGAGCTGGAATAGCTGAAATACGTTTAGAAGAAATAGCTGGCCCCTGCGCAAAATTTCTCTCATAGTTCGTGAACTAATCAAATTATAGGCCCTCGAAGTTGCCATATCTTTGCAAGTGTTGGACTGATTAAGAGGGGGGGGGGGACCTTGGTAGAAGTGGCCAAAAATGGCTCTCGTCGGGCTTTCGCCTTGATCCCCTTCGCTTTTTGACATTGCCTTCTGATTTTGAGAATAAGCAAAGTGCCAATTGTCGATTTCATCGAATTACGATCGTACAACAACCTTAATTAGTATGCCATTGCGTCAAGATACCTACTCGGTAGCTTTTCTGCAATTAAGCCACGCACCGCTGTGATTTACTCCAAGCCAGGAATTATGACCAAGGTATTTTCTAGGGTTGCAAAACTGGTGGCTAAGGAATAAAAAACTGACGTAAGGATAAGCAGAGGTTGACCTTGGCCTAATAAAGACGATTACACGATGTGGAATTTTAAGTTGAGCAATTAAAATTAAAATAGAATTATTCAAGGATTAGAAGTTAACGCAGAAATGAGAGACACGGTCCTAGGTTATGCCACAGTTCTCAAAATTAATTGGTTTGAACTGTTTAGTGAAACAAAGTCTACCAGAAAATGAAGAAGAAGTTATTTGAGGAGTCAAATTAGTGACTTGACAGGAATCCGTATAAGATGAAATGTCAAACATTGGCGGATTTGAAGCGAAATATGGTCACCTTAATTGTCTGACTTCTTTTTATTGGTTCGTATGCGACACTGGTTGGGTTGTCTTAATGGCATACAATATGCGATACCTTTACTGGCTGCTCTAATTTGATCCCCAATGAAAAATATTATTTCTCCTTTCCCCCAATTTTAATTTCGAGCCTTTATAAAGCATGATAAAATTGACAATGACTGTATAAACCAGTATCCTTACTTTTTGCTGTTAGCAGAACTGCTTTAAGTGATGATGCACTAATGCGAATTTTTTATATTGCTTGCATGTCAGAGCATCATAGCATGCAATCTAAGGAGGGAACAAAAAGATTCGATGAGATGATGAGCCTAACTGTTTTTGGTCTACCCAAACTATAACATATCAATATTGCAAGCTTCTACAGCTATAAAATATTTGAGAAGAAAATAAAAATTTACCACGACATATGAAATGTGGCTATCAATAAGAATTTTGATTTTCTTGCTTGCTCACACAAAGTGACCAGCTATTGAATTAAAATCTGTTCTGTCTTTTAAATTTAAACATATTTAAGCTTTGGTTAATAAAACGTTTGACTCTATAATACATTTTCAGAGAATTTTGGGAAATGATTATTATGACAAATGCTTAAATGTTTAATAATACTGTATCATTAAAGGAGGGCAAAAATATTCCTTGTGCAATATGTGAAAGGATGAGCAAATTGTCTTTGAATTCGAAAGCTCAGATGCCTCATAGGATGAACGGTACACACATTAAGGAGGGTTGCTTTTTGCAATGATTACACACAAATTTTGCTGACGCACTTTGTAACGTAGGTAAAGCGTGTACAATGTCGGTTATTATCTGAAAACAAGGAGTACATATTCCTAAACAAAGCTAAGAATTTTGACATTTCACATATTATTTTTGGAATTTTTTCTGAAACGTCAGATTATCTGTTTTCCAAACCTCAATTCAAACATTGGCATCGATATTCGTAGCTTTATAGAATAATTGAAATATTGATTTTGTTTGATCTTCAAAGCGGTTGGTTATCTTGAACACCATGGTAATTCATCTATGTTTTGGCTGCATATTCTTTTTTGTAATTATATGTTGAGTTCAGAAAGTACTCAATCAAACAATTTGGTATTCAATTTGGTTTCGTTCTACGCTTGAAAACATTCAGATATATTAAGTCTTGAGCAATTTGTTTTTATTTTGTGGTTTTAGAGCCTAAGTGATTTGGACGGGTGGCCTCTTTCATAGCAAATTTCGGAAATTTCGATATTTACTCATACTACTAAAACTGCATAACAGGCACGAGACAAATCTTTTGTAATAATATATCTAATAAATTTTCAGCCCGAAATCTATCCTTTTTGTTAATTTTTCACAAGATAGTTCTTGCTAACTTTAGCTCCACACTGGATGCAAGATGGTTTGGAACAAATATAACGATGTTGGCTTTTCGCGTGGAATATACCATTCGACTACAAACCACATGAATATCCTAGCAATGGCAACGCAGAGGCTCATGGGAAATTTCTTTCATTAATTTGTGAGCTATCTACACAACAAGATCAATGTAAATACTATAATTTCTTTACTTTAGAAGCTCATATATCTTTGCCGAAAAACGTGTTATTTGAAGTCTAATGTTTTCAACGGTTTTGTTAATTTGTCTTTATTGCCTATATTTACTGCCCATCATTTTACAACGTCTATCTATGTTTCATTTTAGTTCAATTTAATAAATATCGGTATATAATAATATAATAAATAAATAACTGTGTCGAAATCATAAGAAATCCAGGCTTTCAAGTTGACGGCAAGTTTCAAAGAAACTTTTTCAAAATTTGCAAGACAAACAATTCATTTTTAATTTCCAACATTCGGCTTCATAGACTCCTTTTTAAGCTAAAATTTGCTTGCTACATTAAACGTTAAGATTTTTTGTGCTGCAAAAACCTACATACAAGCATCAAGACTTTGAAAATATTGAAGATCTTCTTTATGCAGTAATAGTATAGGTTTCTTTTCTAATTTGCCTTGGTTTATCGTTTGATTCAAGAAAAGCGAGATTTTATCACTTTCATAGACAAGGTACGTTCCTGATCTTTGAATCGTAATTTCTGAATTCTGATAAAATTTAAACAGCAAATTATTTTTTTCAGTTCCAATTACAATCGATATCAGACATATGTCCGTCCCACAAGATAAGGAGCCTCCTATCGACCCTCATCTCTGATTGCTATACAATGAAATTAAGGTGGTTGGTCACAGAAATAACTCGTTATTTCAAACACATATCCTCTTGCATATGCTTGAGCTTCTGGAATATAGAGCAGATGAATGGCACAGAAATAGGATTAAAATGAAAAGAGATTAGTTAAGATAGATTGGATAGATAGAGGTAATGAACAAGTGGGTGGTGATACGCCTGTAGGGATGGATACATCAAGCTTATGCAGCTACTTGCCCTAGTTTAAAATGTTCGACGTCCATGGCATGGAAACATTGGGCTACCTATGTATAGCCAGGCTCTATTTGGTAGTTTGTTCGTCAGCAATTCGAGATGGCTTGAACCTAGAGCTATATCCCGGTGCTATATGTGTCTTTTTCCCTCTCATTCTGCTTAAACAATACATTAGTTTAAACCCCCATAGACTATTCTTCGAAAACTAATGGTGTTGTGACACCATCATTAAAGCCGTTTTAACTACTATATATTCTTTCCCAAATTTTGAAAGTTTCATGAATTGAAGGTTTAAAACGAATTGATCTCAAAAGATCAATGGCGACGTTGTCTCCAATGCATAACAAAGAATTAAACACGCTTGTTTTGTGCTCATTTCCCCCGGTATACACTAAGGTTTGTATATCACTATTCCTTGATGGTTTGGTATTGATTTTGGTGTTCCGGGGGTTGATAAACAAGTCTCTACTGACTTTCATGATAGTTAGAATATTTCAACTATTTGAGAACATTTTCCTAATTAAACAAGAAAACTTAAAATGACAAGCAAGGAAAGAATTGACGTGATAAGGCCAATGACTGTAATTGAGTTCAATGAGAAATTTTATTTCATATATCTCAAAGGGTAGTGCACATGTAATAAACTTTACTGTGAGAAGTTAGAATGAAAAAAGTTAAGGATTTGTTTTTCATTTATATTATGATCTTCATACGACTATTTTATTGAATTATAGGATCTAAGCTGCATAGAATGTTCCAAAATATAAAGCAAGCTTTAAGCTTGACCATTCATAGCGAAATAGAAATAGCGCGATGATATAAAAAAAAGCGCTTAGAATGATTCAAATGAATCGTCACTAGAGGGTTGTGAAAAACCCACGATTGGCCATAAAATGGCCCTCAAATGTTCACTCCACGCCTTCTTTTGAAGGAAAGCCATAGAAGAATAAACGAGCCATTCATATCTACATAGAGTAGGGTTTCGCAAATAAATGTACACAGACTCCAAAGCTCTAAGTGCTTGCTTGTATTGCACCATTAGATCGTAATCCAAATAGCCCCTGAGCTCCGTCAGGTCAAAACTATAACGGTACTCCCAGGCATACCCATAAGCAAACATTCTACGAAGTACCTCTTGACGCATCCGATTTACCGCGCTTTGGTACCCGCGGCGAAGGCGCAAATAAGCATTTCGAACTGCAGCTTTGACTATGAATTTCAGCTGCGCTTAATAACGGTCCTTGGCGTGAAAGAAATTTAGAAAATGAAAGTAGTCGGCCGATGAATTTCCCAGCACTGAGAGCATCCTGTGAGGTACGGACAACAGCTCCTTCGCCCAGCTGCGTTTTTCTCACCTATAGGTCACCGCGCGTGACTTGCATATGCTGCATAAATTACATCATTGTTCTCTGATAAATGATTGGTATCACTTCATTCTTGATTTGTTCTTTTTGATTCCCTCTTCAGCCAGATGTTCGTACTTTTGTGTCCCTTTGCATTTTGACATGCTTTGGAACAGGCACAGTCGCACGAGAACCATTTCGTAACAGGATAAGTAGTCACGCTCCCACAAAAGGCGTTTTTTCCTAAGAAGCTTCTATCTTTCCACGCTTTTCTTCTAGGAACATTTATTGTGAAGTTGGTTAAATGAGAATAAGAAGATGAATGTTCGCGTATGATTTTTTGGAAAATTCTTTCCGCTCACTCACCAGAAACCAAATTGTTCTAAAGCAAAGTCAATTCATTTCTGGTCAAGAATTGAAGCCTTGTGTTTATGAGTATCGGACCAATAAAACCAATAGACGGACGGATGAATTTATTGGAGCACATGCAGAGTATAAGGAAACCTGGTGCAAATCGCTTATGTTCCTAATGTTTCTAACAGTTACTGATGTCCATGGTGAAGTGTAGTGGCCACAATTAGTGCCAAGTAGTGTCACTATTTTCCTTTCAAGCACCCTTCTTCTAAATGTAGGGGTCAATTGGAACAACACTGGAGAAATACATAGAGTAATGGTCAGGTACATAGTCCATGATCTCCGGCACAAACGATTTGAGACATCTTTGCTCCATCCCCAGGTACAGAAATGTTTCTAATACGAGGCTGTATTGCACTTAGAGGAAAACAAACGCAAGTCATACGGATTATTGCTCAGCCTCTTTTGCATGGTAGAACATCAGTGAAGGTACGCGTGCTGTCAAGTCTTCCATGAAGTGAGCTATCTGAAATTCCACTTCATAACTTGTCAGCAAGCGGACAATGCGGACCGGCTAATCACAGAATAAGCATGCGAGTCCACCCTAGCCCAGCAAATACTATTCATTATTTATCAGCCAACTAGTTTGTTGTTGAAAAGTGGTTGGTTCCATATTTTATGCTGCCGTTGACTATTGGCTACCCGCTATTAATTCTCAATTCATCCGTGCACCCGCCATTCCGAAAGAACTCCACAATTGAATAACTTAGTTCATGTGTGGTTTTGCGTTTTTGCGTCCAATAGAAGGTTTCGTCTCTCCGTCCCCCGATTCGTGCTTGCTCTATTGTGAATTCGCATTGAATGCAGCGCTTGAAAGTGTTCGAAATTCAACGGATTTCAACCTGTGGCTGCTTCGTGTCGGACTATCATTGAGCTTTGTTTATCAACACTTTTGAGTTCATTTCGCAGAGTGCGAACAAATAGCAAGGCGACTACGGCAATCATACGTCTGTGGAGATTTGTGCATTTGCTTTTGTCGAAGAGACTGCAGGAACAGACACTGCTGCACTGCTGGAAATGCTAGAAAGGCACATTCTGCAGGTAAGAAATTCCGAACACCATAGATTCTTCAGAGCCCTATCGCTTCTTAAATGCTAGTCATTGATATGGGACTAATGGACCTCCCGATTCTCTTCCAAGAGTTATTTTGTCTTTTGAATGGCATGGCAATGGACAAATCATCTATTAGTCTTCTAATTCAGCGAGTGCATGAATTGCTTCCGTTCGTTTGAAAGTCAAATATTTTGGATCTAACAACATGCCCCCAAATTTTATGACAGTAATATCAATATTACCGGAAGGGCTCGTCTAAGGGATCCAACCAGCTTTACTTTTCCTTCAATATCATCAACTCTGAACAAATGTACTTCAAAGTATGACACTGTCATAGATTCATTCTCTGGTACTTTATAAGTCATTTTGAGTGGATCATATCACAATTCTTCAAAAGCTAATGAGAATAATACCGGAAATCTTGCAGCGTTGTGATTAAGAAAGTACGAGCTGCTGTGATTATGACCTTTGCTGTGCTGAAACTATGGGAGCTTAGGTGCCCACTTTTACAGGCAAAAAGCATTGCTTCTCAAATCTCTGTATTGTAAGAATGAGTAGATATACCTGCAATAGGAGAAGCAGGTATCCGTCAAAAGGCGCAAAACACTTTCAAATGGACACAATGTTTGTCGTGTTGTCATTAAGGGACTGCAAAAGAAGAAAATAGGCATGGTGGCGTCTTTTTGTTTTGTGAGATTTGAAAATCCAAGGCAACTCAACATAATATTCACCCGCTTGTTATTGTAATGTCAAAGAACGTTGCATAATAGTGGGATATAGAGAATAGGTAGCCAGCAGCCGTAATGACGTATTGTGGAAGTATATCCTGCAGCCTAGCAGGGCAGTAATTCATTGTTTCTGCATTCAACCACAAATCTTCAAGGCTTCGCACTGGGGTCTCCAATTTGAATACAGGCTACCGTTTGAATTCAAAGCAGAAACTATGAAATGGCTGTGTTTATGGGAAATTTTATGGCATCAATCAGCGACTTATGAAGCAGTGTCAACTTGTGCTTATGCTAATTACCTATCCTGTGCTGGTGATTGAAACAGTTTACTACCATTAAAGATTCCCACCTTGATTTCTCCTCCTTCTTCACTATCATTTCGCAAAACAAAGAACCGTTAGAATTGAAGCAAGCATGTACACTGACGGTGGTGATATCTCTTGCCTTCCTTCTAACGCAAAAAGACACTTTGATTTGTAAAAAGGGGGCGGGATCAGAAAGGAAGGTCTGACAGAACAAGACAAAGAAAGAAGACTAAGTAGCCCATTCCACAACGCTACAAACAATGCGTTTTTTTGCTTAAAAATGAAAATCTATTTTCTAAACAATGTTTTGCTTATCCAGTATTCTTTCAACTTGCTCTGGTGGTTTTCAAAACTTTGGTGTCTAATTGTAAACTCAGCAGACCCTAAAAAGCTTTTTCCTTTCATGTCATCCGGTAGTTATCTCATTTCTTTAAAACACTGTGGTCAATGAGAACTGAACTTTCCCATGACAGTCAAAACCTCATTTAAGTCTAAATTCTTATCCTTTTTCAAACGATCAACTGAATTTTCTCTATACTCCTCTAGCCTTATCTTCAACTGATATCAAAAACTAAAAACGATTTCCTGGGAATGCCGCAAAAGCCTTTAAACAGATTTCAATGCCGCCTTTCTTTCAAGGTTTCTAAATTTCTTTAAGTTTAATCCTTCATAAGCTGGTACATAACTCTCTACCAAAAAGCATTTATGTTTACAACAATCTCCAGTAGTGTCTTAGTGTGTCTCACTCCGTTTATTTCTTTAAAGCACACTGACTTGAGATTATATTTATGTCACCTTGTGGCCTGCGGTTTGGACTTGATAGCTTCCAAGGTCTGCTATCTATGGCACACATGTCTGCCGTCTCTCTTGGCGATGTACAAAGACCAGGGGACCTCAAAGAGAGACCAAACTAGCTCTTTCTTATAGTAGACAAATGCACCTATTAGAGACTACCAACAAACCAGGCTATATTCCAACTCCTTCTTTGTTGGAAGGATCGATCACGAAAGAACGATCATGATTCCAAGAAGGAAGCGAGGTTTACTTCCTTTTAAAGAAATGCTTTTTGGGTGACCGTGCTCTGATTGATGCCTTCATGTTATTGGCCATTGTTAGCTACTTCCATACGAATCATTCACAAAATCTCAACGTAACCTAGTCTTTTAAATCCACTCACTATCATCGTCAATAGAACTCACAGGAAAATATCGCTTAGCGAGTTATCTAGAGGGGCAAAGATGCTAGGTCGTGAGAGGAATTCTTAGAAAGGCAGAGAAAAGCAATAACTAACGCTTCGCATTGCTCTTATTATTCACTATGATAAGAGTCTTTGGAAGCTTCAATATTAATTTTCACCGTATACACAAGCTGCTTATTCACAGATTCTTATAAACTGATTGTCTTCACTAACCCCAGGCACACCCGTGCAGAATTAGCCTCCGCATATTCGACCTCCAGCTACAACCAGCTGCAGTTCCCACGATAAAATCTTCTTGGTTTTCATTTGGCATCTGTGCCGACCGAATGATTGATTGCCAAGTTTCCATGCATTTTCTTTAGCAAGTATTTTCAACATCCTTACCGTATGATATTTTGTTTTTCTTGAAAAGTTTTGTATACAAACAGCCGATCAACGTTGTATTCTTCAAAGTCGCTAGGCTCCATCACTTCAAAGTCGCAAGGCTCAAAAGACCATTTATACAAAATAAAATTGTTTTGGAAGTAACTGGTTAAAAAGTAATTCAAACAGACATTGTTTGAAACAACGTCAAGAAAGTTAGTCGTTTATCATAGCGATTTTTGCAAAAATTGTTTAGGAAAGAGGAGGAAATATTTTGGCATCGCATTCTACATTGAGAGCTGCTTTGAGCATAGGTGAGTTCTTCGGTAATTTGGAACGCCTTGGGACACGAAGATAGAGACAAAGTGTCGGGGAAACAAAAGTGTTTTTACTCAAACATGGTGTGTGGCTTATGAGGAGAAGGTATGGCCAAAGCCTTAAAGGTTTCATAAACAAAATGGTACGACGGACAAAAAGCAAAGCAATTCAGAGATACCACATATTGAAGCTTTTAGATTCAGAGATTCATGGCCTTTAGGGTGAGTGACTGCATTGAACCTGGTGTTTTTGTTCTGGTTCATCCAATTGGTGCACTCAGGTAGGGGGTTACATGCCATTTTTGCAGACTTTGGCTCTATAGTAAATAGGCTGAGACTGCACCCCAAGAGCATTGTGATGCATTTAATTGGATCCAGCAGTTATGGTTGAGGCAGCCATTAGCAGTCCTTGCGGTGCGAGATAGCAGGGGTGCCGCACGAATTGTCACAATAACCGGATAAAGGGTAGGACAAAGGAAAGAGGCAGATAGTGTAACCACAATCTGATAAAGCGCTCTTAGAGCAGGGATAGTCCTCATTTCTTGTCTGCGATTTATTCTGGAGCAATTCAAAAACTATCTAACCGACCGGAATCAAGGTAGCCCAGACAGAAGTAGATGATACGATTGCCTCCACAGGAATAAGAATAACTGTTGACAGAATGGATGGCCTAAGCTAATTGCTAATGGAAAATATATTTGTTTATTTGACTGTATTCAAGTTTTAAAGGATGCGCATGGCTCAAATGCAAAGTAAAAGTTTGTAGTGAATAATTCAAGGAGAGTATTGAGATAATCTTAAAAAGCCATTCAATGTATCGAAGCATCTGTACCGAAGAATATGAAAGGGTGCAAAAATGTTTGGAAAGCCATCAAGGTTGCATGGTCTGTTACTAACAAAGTCTGCCCAGAAAGGGAATTCAGGAAGGGGAGATGGAAATCAGGAAGGAAAGTCGGCTTAAAAATGTGCAAGCAGTCAGTTCATCAAGACTTGAGCTTGATCACATCAACTGACTGGAAGATTGGACAAAAATCCAAAGAGTTTAAGATCTGAAATAAGGGAGTCAAAACCTCTGATGGCCCAATAAGCATGAATAACGATGTACTGGGGTTATCTAATGATGCAATAGTAAATGAGAAAGTAAAAGGAAGGTAGGATCTTCACTGGATGAAAAGCATTCATCCTTAATGGGCTACAGCTCCGAGATAGCCCAAACAACACGCTTATTGTTGTATCAAGGATAGTAGGCTGCTAAATGGCGAGAATCATTCCATTCATGAGCGTGCTGAATGGACTTACTTGGAATCGCGCCTCTTAGTGCTGCAAGGCTGATTCCCTGGTCTGGATGAAAGCAAAGTATACTTCTACCATGAAATGTTATGAAGCGCAGACACATTATCCAGCTTAGAAGGACATTAACCATGTGATTATCTTTCTGTGTCTCTCTGGAAATCAGAGTGTCTTGTTCCAAAACGGAGCCAATTCACAATACGGAGTAAGGAGTTTCATGCGAAAGTTACTTCAAGTCAGACCTTGAATCTTCAGATATATTCTTTGGCTAGCTGTGTTTTCTCTCTTCAAAAGTTCTTGCAGTGCAATACGATTTAGCATCACGTCTTCGGTGGCTTATTTGCTTGGTGCTGGCTGTAGGGCAATACAGTGTGCGAACATGTGATTCAAACTCACTCAATTACACTCAAACTAAACTACACTAGAAAACCAGTCATCAAATTTGTCTGGATGGCTTCAGATTACAACCACGTGCACTTATATAGGTCTTTGACGTTTCAAGGAACGGGTCAGCAAGAGCATACAAACAACAACAGCAACAACAATAGCAACAGAAGCACCTATAACAACTACAACAACAAAAGCAAATGTTCACGATAAACGATGCACGAGAAGGAGAATCTAGCTCAATGCTGTAACGTAGGCTTCTATGAGAAATTCTTTAGGCCATATCTAGAAGTAATTTTAGCCGCGCCCTACCGGATAAGGTCAAATCCTTCATCAATGCGAGTTATCAGCTCCTGAACAACGACAACAACAAGTTTTATTTTCACTTGCTGACTGTTTCAAATTCATTACTTCATATTTAATTATCATCTACTGCTCGAAGAAAGGAAGAGGGAGATCGAATGTTGCAATACCCCTGTCTTCCCATGAAGTTATATTAACGTGAAATTGCAATCGTGACGAAGACCTCGCTTTCGTGCCAGGCGAACAAAGTCATTGATCACATTGCACTCAATGAAACGAGCCAGTTGGTGAGTTGACTAATCGACAATACAAGGCCTCAGTGCGAGGCTCTTTTGGCGGAACTTCAGAGCAGTTGAATCGCTCGTTTCCAAGATCCAGAGGTGCATTTCTGCTTTCGGTAGTGTCACGAGAAGAATGTCTTAGAATGGGTTAAGACTATTAAGCTATTTTAAGGTTATTAAAAATTTTCTTTAGAGGTAATCTGAGGAGTGAGTCGGTTAAGTGATGGCGCTTTTAAGTTGGAATCGAAGCTAATCCCTGCAGGGGTATGAAGCGTTTTCCGTTATGGCTTTCAGAAAGGTAAAATCTCGGAAATTTCTGAATAGTGGATTTGGCTCAAGCCCGCTCTGCCTACCATCCCCAACCGCTCTGTTATTTAAGGTCCGAAATCTCCCCCATCCCATCATAGAAACGATGGGAAAAGTCTGCGTGTCTTCTACCTCTAATCGCTATCAAATCACTATGTCAAATCTGAGCTGATTAGCTCTTTTGTTGATATCGAGAGTGCCCGGGTGAGATCTTTGAAGACAGCGGTGGATCGAGACAAACATAACTAGCAGTAGAATCACCGTTTGACATAGAAACAACTTCGTTACGTATGGGCCATTCAGAATGGCATTAGGATAGAGTAGTATATGGCACCTTTAATGATCAATATATCTGAATAATGCCGGACGAAGGGCGAGGAACTTAGAAATCTCTTGGTAATTGTAATCGCCATTGAAAGAGTATTTCCAGCGGAGCTGCGGGCTGCATCGAAACGAGGCCTTCAAGTATATAGGTTCTATTAGCCTCGGTCAGACGAATTGAAAAATCGATTGAATGATATTAAAAATCAACTTTTGCAGACCTTGCAAAGTACTGCACAGTCCGGGGCTAGTCAGACGAACAAAATCCTTCATTATACTTCACGCCAGCCCCTACAAAGTTCTAAAAGACAGCGCTACAAAACGGCCTAAATTATGTATACATGATCAGCGCAGAGGTACGGATGAATTGAGCTGCACTTATAAACACACTAGGCAAGACAAAGTCAGTCACGCTCTTAACATTCCTGATCGCAAAGAAGACTGAACCGAGCTTCGAAGCTAGCAAAGAAACTGTACCCTACCAAAATTCCGAGTTTATTCAAGGCTCTGATATGGTAGCACTCGCTATAAAGAATCCGCTTACTTCACCATAAGTGATTTCAAATTTATTGTAAGCAGGATGCTAAATCATACTTCTCAGGGCTGTTGGCCCACAGCAACTACACATGTGGCTCAAATGGGTTTTCCCACGCACCACAGCGTGAAGACCGACGCTTCTCAACAATCTTAAAATCTAATCTTATCAGTGCTTATTCGCCGAGCACAATATTTTTCATCAAAGGGTATGGAGTTTTGCATGACCATTTTGCAAAAATTTTGCAGTTTTTTTATTAAAAGATTGATCATACAAAAGCATTATTTACAAGGCGTTATTAAACTTGAGCTAGCACATGCAGTAAACTTTCGCCTTTCTGCATATCTGAAATAGTAGTTCATATTCCCATTGTCACCTTGACTTGGCAAATGCATGTCACTTTGTTTCCCGATTCAATCGAAGCCCTATGTGTTTATATCTCTTACCTATGCTAGCATCCATCCTATCACACCTGTTGTTTATGCTTCGCCTATCATGTGAACTTCAATTACTTCAAGATACAACGAACACGGCTTATCAACAGAATCGAGTTCTTTTACGAATTGAAGGAAATAGCATAATGAACTTTTGCCTTCATCAGTTTTCTCGTTTCAAAAGCGGAGATACATTGCTTAGATACAGATCAAAAGTTGAATGCGCGATCTGTCGTGCTTTTAATCTCATTTCGTAAGAAACGTTTGATTACAAAAGTGATATTAACTGCAACGAAGGTAGAAAATTCCTCTATGTCTGTTATATTTGTTGCTATGCACATTCAGTTATGGATCTGAAAAACTCAATTTTGTAAGAAACTGCTATTTATTTTTATCAATGATTTTGCTTTAATCGTTTCAACTGTCATTTCTTCAAAGTGGTTGCAGCTGGCAAAAACAATTAAAACTCGTATCATTACGTGTGTGGTGTGATTTGACTCTGAATATGATTAGCTCAATCGCTTTCTAGTCGGACATTAGTCATCAAACTCAGTTGCGTGTTTACATTCTATTCTCTGTCGGCATAAAATTAGTGCATGAATTGCAAAGCATGAACATTTCAATGTAACAGAAATTCTTGTAAACATATTTCTGACTATAAAGATAGTATTCTCAGGGGCACCGAATTTAGTCCGTTTCTACAGGTCATTGGCTGTCTAACTGTTAATGCACAAACTTGGAGTGGGCCTCTGCAAAGTTGCATTCAATAAAATTGTATTTCAAATCAAGATACTGAGAGAGCGAATGAATATGTTCAGAGTTCAGAAAGTTCAGAATTTGAGCAGGTTAAGAAAAGTTAAGGAAATTTAAGAAAATTTAAGGAAATTTAAGAAAATTTAAGGAAATTTAGAAAATTTAGAGAGTTTAAGTGAATTTAAGCTGATGAACATCCCAGGGTATACACAACTCAACGTTCCAATCTTCATTGCGAATTTGCGAATTGAAAACAAAATTTTCGTTCTAAACTCTCTTCACTTTGAAATTTCGTCCTAATATCCGTTCTTTTGTAAAATTGCATAGTTCAATACTCCCAAACTGATAATATTTAAATTTTAACACATATCTAGATATTAGGAACTGGTATGTCCACAGCCTCTATAACTGTAGCTCACACCAAAATTGTGTTTTTATGAAAGGAAAATCTATTTTTATTTCTATCACAGTGGAGTACATTATTGGAGCCATAAATGAACTTTCTGAACATGTTGCATAACTCAGCCAGGATCTTTAACCACGTGTCCAATATTCTCTAAAGCTGGCTGACATGATTGATTGCATACCAGATTACCTAGGGAATCGGCGTCGTTAATTCGCATGTTTGCATGCCTTTTAATCGATTCTTAACGCATAAATCGTCTCACGAGCATTGAAGGGGGGTGGTGAGGCTCGATAAAGAGATTGGATGAGCAAGAAGAATTACCCTCTTCCTTGATGATTCAGTATTTTGGCCTTTGCATTAACTACAAAGGTACTTTTTAAATCATCATATACCGTAAAAGCTCTATTAAGCTCCCCCTCTATGAAGCCCGCTTCTCTATTAACCCGCCTCCCTATTGAGCCCCTTCTCTTCTAAGTCCCCCTCTCTATTTAGCCTCTCCCATTTTCATACAAGAAAGGCCCCAGAGTAAAGTGCAATAATTTAGTGGTAGCTGTTGATAAACTTCGTCGTAATATTGGAAATCATCATACTTGGATTAATATTGGATTGAATTCCATGGTATAAAAATCAGATATCCGTCACTGTTTTGTTTTAAATTTTCGTTCTCAGATATCAGCCAGAAAAGTACAGGAAAATAAAAATCATTTTTGTATCTTTATTCTTGATTTTTGAAATAGGCCCCCCTCTCCAATAAGCCCCCTCTCTTTTAAAGGCCCCCTCTCCAATAAACCCCCTCACCTAAAAAAATTTAAATGCATCATAGGCAACAGGATGTCTTCGAAGAATCATGGAGAGTGCGGAAAAAATGACCGACCCGAGCGAGACTCGAACTCACGACCCCTGAATTGAAATACTTTGGGTGTATTATATAGGGTATATTCATTAGAAGTAATAGATTAATAACTTTAGCTTCCATTTTTATGTCAAAAATGCCACTTTCCAGCAGTTTGCACAAGCGAATCGATAACTCCTTCCCAATCGTCTTGGGCAGTTAGCATACCTGTTTGAAATAATTAGCATTCTGTTCAGTAGGCATATAATCCGGATTACTTGGATTATGATAATCCTTGAAGCCAATTTGGCAAACGCCAGTTGTTTTATGCTGATACCAGGACATGCTGTCATCAATCCGGTATTGTATAATAGTCCCCTGTGCGCAGTCGCTGTGGGTGATTTAAAGAAACGTTTGGAGCCAAAGGAAAGACGATTACGTGTAATTAGCTACAGCGATTTAGCAGCCACTCGAGGTTAAGTTGAATTAAAACACAGCTGAAATTATTTTACTGGCTTAGGATTGGCCTAGACAGCAGCAAACTGCAGTCCACCTCGCAATCGAAGCTACTCAGCCTCCGTCTCTCATCGAGCATAATCAGCTTTATTGTAGTACCAGGTATAATGGTGGATGTTAAGGGGTGTAACGCACCTCTAACCAAGGTAAAATGCCTGAATGTCGGTCACTGTAAATGTTATTGCAGTTTGACTCTATTAAGGTAAGTTGAAAAATAACCATAAGAGGCAATTCAGAAGTCAGCTCAAATCAGTCAACCTATCGATCCCTCAATCAGAGAACGCATTGTGCTACGCTTTTCGTAGCTTAAATTAGCAAGTCGTTACTCTGGAACTCCCCCTTCCCCAAATTGAACCGTTTAGACATATAGTTGTGATACTATGTGCTTGGATGCTGTAATGCTATGCAAAACTATAAAGTTAACTCTTGCATAGGTTGCTGTAAAGATCAATAATTTCCTTTCCACTGCATAATCGATATTGCATTTCAACAGACTCTACCACGGTCTTTGAACAAGACCTTCCTTCAATTTCGATTCTCCTGAAGTCCGTGTCTAGCCAATCGCTTTCTTTGTGGGCAAATATTCTTTTTGTCACTTAGAGGCATAGAAACCATACTCTGTCACATTCATGTACCTAAATATGAATTGAACATGTCGCTTTAGCCTCGAAATCAAGTCTTTTAGTTTCTTAAACATCAACCTCTCTCTATTGCAACGAAAAAATTTTCTTTACCCTTGAGCGTTTTTTCAATGCATGCCTGTTTTTGCTTTCAAAAAAGAATATACGTAGGTGGCTTTGCTCATGAAAGCCTGAAAGTTCAAGAAAATGACATACCAAGGACTTTTGGTTTTCAAAACGTAATTTAATTACAGTTTGATGTTATTGACTTCATAATCTTTTTCCTTTAGTTAATTTTTATAACCCAAACCAACTTTCTTATTACGTCTAGCCGTCAAATCCAACAACATTATCATTAAATCTTTCTCAGACGTAATTGCATCAAAGCTTTCGCAACTTTTCTGCAGCATCTTACCTTTCCAACTCGTAAAGGTATTTTTGTTTTCAATATTCTTCTCGTGTCGGTTTTCTAATTGGCAATTAAGATCCGCTTTCAGCAGTAACCAACTAGAACCCTCATTCTTCATATTAAAGTAAAAGACCCTCAGCTTATTGTTGCAACCATTCCCCCAATATAAATGTGGTAGGTATCAGCTTGGGGTAAAAGAGAAGCAAAGTACCCCCTTTCCCGCTTGCACAATAAACCCAAAAAAGACTTGGCTTACTTGCTCAGAGCTATCTTCCTTCTGCACAGTCACATACCTTTGCAGAAAACACCTTCTACTTCGTTCCAACTCGAGCATGCAATTCAACAAAGTCACAGGTGACCGTGGTCCCAATCTGTTGGTGTGAATAATGACACAATCCTTGGCTGTTGTTTGCTAAAATCAGATCTACTTTGAAGGCTCTTCACCAAAGGGAATCTGAGTATTCATTCTCAAATACTTGGTTCCCTGGCATGTGAACACCTCTTTCGCTTCCCTCTGACTGCAATAGCATTCAGCTCTTCAGCCCCTCTAGCAGGTCTAGAAAGTGACAATTGGAAAATACTTAAAAACGTGAGATAACATTTGCTTAGAAGTTTTTAATAATGATAAATGTTGAAATGAATCCTCTCCACTATCAGAGTTTCAGAAAAGTGCTTTGGAAAATTTAGAAAAGTAGTCTAGGACTGCTATTGGAAGAAGCAAGTACGGTTCTCATTTTACTGATTAAAGCTAGGAATAACATGCATTGATGAGACAAGAAGTGTAAATGTTTTTCAATCAAGTTTAATAACGCCTCGTAACTCTGTCAATGAGCATGACAATTTCCAATACAAATAAAGACGCCAAGTAAGGCTACCCTTTCTATTTAATTTCAATAAGAAACATCTAAAATCTGTTAGATAAACCTGCAAAGTAGCAAAGTAATCTGTAGAAAAACAAAGTAAAATCTGCAGCATTCATTACATTGTGACCGGGATGTTTGAAAGGGGTCATAGAAAAATGGTTTTTAATGGAAGCAGGGGCAAGGCAGCTGGGACTGATCAATGTTGGATGAACAGCCTGATACTTCAAGCCAAAGAAGATTTGAGCATAATCCATCGCATTGAAGGTTTCTTTGACCGATTTATCAAACGTAATTAGATGACTAAACTTCATTTGATTTTCTGCTTGATAAGATCTCTTATCGCATAAAGGGAAGCTTGTCAGTTTGAAAAGAAAGACTAACTCCGTGTAGCAGTTTCCTTTCTCCGAGGTGCAAGCCCTTGCAAAGTGAACTTGATTCTGCCTTTGTCTCCTGCCTTGTTTCAGCATGCAATAGACACAGTATCATGACCTGAACTCTCTACGCATTCTTATCAGACATTGAATGGTCTTGACAATCTCCATAAGTTATCCTCCCAATGTTTCTATTCGATTCTAGAGATCGGTAACTTCATCTCAAGTCTGTACGACACTGTCATGTACAGCTCAGTCATAGCCATCCCGATGGTCAGCTGATGTCAGTCTTGCCATTGACTTGTCACGCAGCTATCGAAGAATCAGCGATAACTTGACTTTCCTATCTTACCTTCCAGACAAATTTTATCAATTGATTAGCTCAGCTAATTTTTTGATTAAGCAATCAACCTATTCTTCTAGGATTTTTCTCGCGTTGACAGGTAAACGAACCAAGCAGTTTTTAACATTGAAGTACAGACTGCATTTGTTGGCTTGTCAATTTTCCATTGGTACCCCCCAACCCCAAAATCCACGAACACTTACAACTGCCTTCCTCAAGATGAGTCATTCTATGTGCTGCTAACAATATCAGCCAACTAGAACCAAAGGGAACCAATTAGAACAAATGGGAGCCAAGACCATAGAAGTCGCCCTTTTTTGGGGAGACTGGCTCTATTTTCCCCATTCCTTATTTTCTCATTGAAAAAAGTTTTTGCTGCAACCCATTTGGTGTTCAAAGCTCAAGTACAACTTGTATAGACTAGCTGGGAAGATGATCTTCCTGGCATTTAAAGGTTACTAGCGTAAAGATCAAGAATTCCATCAATTCCGTAACTAGAGACGCCCTCCAGGATCGGCGACCAGGATTTCAAAGGTCGATCATTATTGCATTCTTCCCTTATGTGATGTCATGCATAATAAGCTCGTGTTTTCATGTCATAAAGGGAGACATAACCTACAGTCCAATCACTAGAGCTGTAGAATATTCCAAGAATGTTAACTTTCAAAATAACTTCATCTGCTCCTATTTGTCTGGCGAGTGGCAAACTTATACCCTTTTTAACTTTTTGTACCCTAATTGTGGCACATCTTCCCAACATAAAATACGTTTTAAAAGAAGCTCTATCTGCATCTCCATTGAAAGTTGTATAAACAGAGTTTCAGTGTTGGGTCCTGTTTTTATAACCCTTTCAGTAGTACATCAAGTCAAAAGAGAGTTTTTATTGAAGTGTTGAATTCTCTTGGCGTTTGGTTCTAGATCATTTGCCTCTGAATACTTCTCATTCCAACAAGCAAACGCTTTCAAAGACAGCCTTTGTCGGTTTTCCCCCGGATTAAAGTCCTTGCTTTTGCACGGGGATAATCAAAACGGATTACACTTAATGCAATATTGTAGCAGCACTGTTTACTGTACTGGATAATTGATAGTTATTCATGAAATGCAGGGGCCCCCCGTCTCGCGATCCAGCTTGACGAGCGACCTCGGTGTTCACGTTGAGTAATTGGAAAGTATGCTGGCATTCGTAAACGAAATTTCTCATTGGACGTAGGGACGCAAGCTGGAGTCTTTTCAATATAGAAGAAAGGGTCATTGAGGCAATGTGCAAGTGATCGGGAATATGGTGTATGCACTGCTTGCCGAATAGAACGAACTGCTTTTGATTGTCGAAAGAAAATGAATTTTAGCAATCGCTGATTTGAGAACTCTGACATAGCAGACGAATTGGTAGAGATTCAGGACAAGAAATCAAGTTGTATCCCTAGAAGAGGTTTGTCGACGAATAAAGTTACTTTCAACCCTGTTTATATGTTTCTAGGTGTATGCTATTGGAAATTATTCTGTCATGAACCTATTTGACGGTTGACACTCTTTTGGAGAACATCGTGGTGTGATCTTAAAGCTAAATGAATCTTTGCTTAGATTTATAAACAACTTTAATCCGAAGTATTTTATTTTGTGTAGTTTCAAATCACATACAAATTAATCACGTCAAAACATGCCAACTTTGAATTGTCATAAATACATGTTCTGAAATTCGAGTTCTCCTTTTCCCCCATCAAATAATTTTCGGTACTGTGTCTGTATCTATTAATGTGTTTGGAACACAGAGTCTCTGGCAGATCTTTATATGATACTTCGACAACTGTACCATTCTTTACTTAGTACAAGAAGTACTAGTATAACATTCCAGCTCATGCTTTTCTTATTCCACAGTGTCAAAAATACAACGTACGTTGAGATTCTGCCATAAATCTTTTTTCATGAAACCATTGACTAAAATTCCTATTCATCATTATACTAATATAGCTGCTACTTTACTATTTCATTTTGTTTTGACAAAGACTCGATGTGATCATTCTACGAAGAGTATGTGACAACGTTTTGACACATTGCTTTCAAAAGTCTGCACCGTACAGAACTGAATAAACTACGCTATTTCGGTGACAAAATTCCCAACTAATAAATTCATAGTTGGGGTACGGATCAGCCCTGTAGAAGAATGCGATAAACCTTGGCTTTGGATTTGAACTGTTATGTTGCCTATTGTTCCCGTAATCAGCTTTACCAAGCTTCATTACTTATGTTCCAAAGTATGATTTATGGACATTTTTACTAGCATTGCCACTTCGTATTGTAATATCTGGCCCACATTGCCATGCTCCATGAATTCTACACGTGTTGATAGAATGCTCCGAATTTAGGACAGCATCTACAAGAGCATTGCTTTCAACGGTCTGGTTTGTTATTGTTTTGTACCAAAGCGTAGTATTAGTATTTTAGAGAATAATCGGCTAGGCACCTGGTAATAGCTTGTAGCCAGGATTTTGCGGGACTAAGTAGGCGATTGATTGTGAAATATGCACCAAATCTGCCTCAGTGTTTTCGATGAATCGGTCAACAAGAAGAACACAATGAAACAAGGACGTTAATTGTTTCTTAGCAAGTTTGAAGTGCACCGTACCGCCTTGATTTCTGAAGTAAGCTATTGGCCTTGGGTTTGTGAGGGAGAGCCTGGTCTTTAGACAAACGAAGAGTTAAAATCACAGTAGAAACACTAAAACAACGAGGAATCTATTTTGTGGAGATAAATACCCCGTTTTATGACGAGCTGACAAGTTATCTTTTATTTCTCAATCCACAAGTTTGTATCCATTCATTGGAAGTTTGGTCAAAAAGTTTGCTCTTTCGCGTAACAAAATATGCGCTTTTGCACGCAGCAAATGTTTCTGCTTGTGCCTTTTAGAGTTAAAGCATATATTTATTTGATTACGCATTATTTGGCTTTGTAATGTTGTTGTTTGTGTTAGTAAAGCGTCGCGTGTTACTCTCTGTGTGCGCTTGCGTTTGACTTTTCCAACGAGTATCAATATGCAAATTCCACCTACTAAAAAGGCTGTAGCACAGAAAAACATCATATTTTTCTTTTCTTTATTACATGTTGATTATCATTCCTTTGTTACACACGATTAATAGTCTATAACTGCAGCGAAGCCTTCTTCCTCTCTATTCAGTGCCTGCGCAGACTTCATCTGCTAAACAAACTTGGAGACGTTATTACTTTTAAATCCGTATTCTCATCTGTTCTGTTTTCCTATGCTCTTCATCAATTATTTACTTGATCAATCTAGAAGATTACTTCTCGCTGCAGACAAGTTTTTTGATATGCTTTTTAATCGGTATCAATGAATTCTGTCAACAATGAATAAAACTTGCTTGATATGTGTCATTACCAACAGACGTATCAACGGTGTCGCTTAATGCATATGTTTTATGAGTTTCGCATGAAGCTAATTTTGAATTTCGCAATAAAGATTGAGAACCCCTTACCTAAAACAGCTTGTGATCTTTGGAGGGACTGAAATCGAACCGAAATTTATTCGAAGCTAGCAAATTACTTTATTTTTAAGCTGCCGTTCTTTGATATTTGTAAATCAATGGTTTGTGATATATCACTAGCTTTAGTTCAGTCTTACAGGCACAAAATATACACATCAAATCCCATTTTTATTCTTGCTTAAGCTTGTATCAACGCCACGCCCATCTCTAGATATGTCAAAGAGCCCCAAAGAATGCATGTCGCTCAATCATCCTTGCTTTTAAGTTGGACTGTTCATTTCATCGAATCACTACAGATTCTTGTAATGCAAAGAAGTGTATTGAATGAATGGGGTGAATTTTGGTAGGATTTAGAGGCCATCTATACTTTTGCGTAAACTCTGATAAGTCGACTCTCTAACTAGAATTAATAGTATGGTCAAATATACCGAATGTACAAGTAAGAAAATTAAAAGTTGCATAACAGGTCTTATACCAAGTAAAGTAGTTATTCCCCTATTACCATCTAAGTATGCCTTCTTGACTTCCAGTTAATTCGACTTTGGCTCATGAAATGTCCCCTACTGAACAAAATGTCAAAATGAAAAAAAAATTTAACGACAAAAATTTCCCAAAAAACTTTGTTTCATGCTTTGGCACTTCGAAAGATCAATTTATCGTGCAGCGTTTAAAAAACATTTTAAAAAAGCGTATTTAATACTAGTTCCCTGACTATTGACACGCCCTTTTAGACCTGCACCCTATTTCTTTCCTGCTTCTCTTTCTTTAGTAGATGCAGCCATCTTCTTTTAGTTCATTCAGAATTCCCAACAACCCCCATACAGATTCTCCACTACTGTCCTGTTTTTCTAAACCATGTTAGCGGCTTGTGACGGAATTGCGTGGAGTGCTCTTTTTATACATATTATGCTTGTAAGCCCATTAAGGGTTCTTTGCCATGATTTGTCTTGGGGTCACCAGAAAGGTTGATGATGACATCACGAAAGGCATTTGACAGCAGCAATTTCAATCGTGATAAATTGCTGTTTTGTAATACCTTGTTATCTCTGTGCTTTGTTTATAGAAAAAGG
Organism: Nemopilema nomurai; assembly: GCA_003864495.1. Classification (NCBI taxonomy): domain Eukaryota; kingdom Metazoa; phylum Cnidaria; class Scyphozoa; order Rhizostomeae; family Rhizostomatidae; genus Nemopilema; species Nemopilema nomurai. Next base: position 514,112 of record ML133459.1, on the reverse strand, counting down.
TATATGCTAAAACTTGTGATGGATTCTGACCACCGCGACCCTAGGCGCTCTCCGATACCGGGCTTTAAGCAACTGTTGGTTCTACTGCGCCGATTTGATATCGCCGCTCTATCCATTTCAGCGTTAACGTTCTCGGGAACTTTTTATCACTCCAGACGGATATTTAAGACAAAGGCTAATTGTGGTTAAACCGGCAAGGAATTCTCGCATGTTTGATTTGGATTGAGGCTTGGTGTATGTAGAAAGAAAAAGTTATTAAACTGGTTGAGTTAACTCTCTCATAATCTGGAAATTGTTTCTAAAGACCCGATGTTATTGCATTCCTCCTTTCATCAAGTTTTTTAGGCCTATTGTGATAATTAACCAATCAGGGCTCTGGCTGCATTTATGCTCGTCTGGATTGGTTGATTGATAATCAGACAAGATTATTAAGTTCAATGAACGCGAGCATAACTACTGAACTACGTATCAACTGAACTCAAGTACGGTCTATAACATCGACCCTTTTTACGTCATTAAAAATGTGATTGTTGTTGCTGCTGCTCAAGGGAGGCTGGTAAGAAGGGTAGTTTTGTAACAATGGGTGTGGCTTTCAAAAAACATGCTTATTGTTTTTCTGATAATCTCTTCAGAACCACCCCTTGAAGACTGTAGGGATTTAAACGTGTACATACATTGAAATAACAGGCATTGCGAATACGAGGCAATAGAGAAAGGGTTCATGAATAAAAGAAATTCACCCAAACCGTCTATATGCCTTGAAAACGGAGGTAACTGCATAATCTGTTCGATGCGTAAAGTTTGATTCGAACAAAGGAATTCAAAACAGACACGGCTACATTAGAGTAGAGGTGAACAATTTGATTGACGCCAGCATCAAAGGAAAATTAAATACAAACAGTTTTTGCTGGGTCAGCCACGTTTTGTCTGGAGAGGTAGACTTGAGGCTGTTATCTTTTAAAATCTTGTTCAGGTTTCCCATCAAATTAACCTCTCTACCAGAAAAACTCTCTATCAATCCGAGCAGAAAGAATGGGATTAAATGTGAATTATATGCTTTTTCTAATTGATGAATCATACACATTAAAAGGATGACCCATAACGCGGCGATATAGACAATGACGTGCTCTCATGTCACTGTGCACTGCCATACGCAAAGTGACAATTTCTTTGTCGAAGACTGCTCTTCAGTAATCTATCAAAAATACCCGCAAATGATGACTGGATAGACAATACAATGTGAAATCCTTTTCTTCTAAGATTCAGTTTAATAGATTTCCTGCATGATGTTTGATTGAAATCCATTTAACATAAAGGTTATAATCATGATCATAATCCTTTTGATTGCAGTGACGTCTGGCTTAGATGTTCATAGAAAAATTTTGTTTCACTTGAAAGTATGAAATGCGAATTCTTTGTGTCAATTTACATCTGCGAAACGCAGTCAAGAGTGAAGGGTCTCATACATAACAATTTTTTGTTTTTCTCATCAGAATAGGCCTAGATTTATTCATTTTATATAATTATGTATTGAGCGATATAATTTCAGGATTGAAGCTTGCATTTCCTCATAGCTTCACATGTAAATTTCTTAATTCTTTTCGTTAAGCATCCAAACATAACTCTCTTTATCTCCTTTCCTCTCCCTACCCCATTGGCTAATTGACGATAAACGAACTGATAAAGATTTAGGACTAAATGTTCATAAAATGATTTATTCTTTATTTCATGCTCAAGGTGACGGTTTTACACAATAGTTGGCATTGCTGTCGAAAAAACCGCAGTCAGTGTTTTGACTTTTTTAGCCTGTGATGTTCGAATGAACAGCTATTGACCAATTAAATATCGTATAATTGCACGTGACATGCAAATGTTTTGATTGGCTACTACCAAAGCAGCATTGCACGTGACAGTCACCTCTCATGTCTAGATAGCTTTCAGATTGGGATTGACTTGCAGCCTGTAAATAAATTTTGGCCGACATTCATTTTGGTGATTTAAGCAAAAGCTGTGAATTAATCAGGGATAGTTACACCTTAACGTGGGATTAACTGCAGCAGGAAGCGATTGATGCTAAATTGAGAGAGAAGGGAAATCAATTAGGATTAGGCGAAGACTATTATTGAGAATGAAAACTCAAATCCTTCCAACCAAACACTCACTGACCAAAATTGTTGCTCTTGCTTTCTGGGTTCCGCGATTCATTTGAAGTATGTCTGCATGATTTGCCTGTATCACAACTTGGCACTTGTTATTTCATCATTCAAACTTAATGCTATGCCTTCAAAGAGGGCATGATTAACGAGAGCAGACTCAAAGAGGCTGATACACAGGCAAGCTGCAGTTGTGGTTAGCTCCTTCAATGCAACACAAGCCATTTCTATGTGGGATGCCAGGGAAATCACTTTTAATATCAACTGTAAAACAAACATCTGCCTGAGTTTGAGGATCTTTATATTGGACATTGGAGGACAGCTTGGCAAGAACTGATTCAACTGGGGTGAATTGTCCTCTCCATGCCCTTTTAAGAAGAAGAAAGAAAGCTTGTGCATTGCTAGCATCGATATACAACTCGATTTTGATTTTAACTTTTATAATTCCTTAACATAATCAAGAATTTGTTGTGCCATGGAATGGCCTCAAGATCCTTCAGCCACAAGGGGCAAAAAAAACGCAAAAATGCCATCCATCTTCCTGTTTTCAAGCTGAAAGATTCTCTGCATACAATTTTTCGACCAATTTAGGCCTTAAGTCTTTAAATCTCCTTGCAAATCGGCGATTATCCCATCAGATGTACAGCTAGTCTCACCAGAGCACCAACATATATGTACAAATTCGGACGTCTTGTAGTTTATCACATAACACAGTTAGGATAATAACTTACGCTGTCGAGTAGTTTCCTCTGCTATTCAATTCATTCTTTTAACGGGATGATTCCGTAATCACCACGGGCCTCCCACCGTGACAAAAACAATAATAGTCTTCTTTCGCTCGTCCCGCCATTTTCTCTCTTCCTTCATTCAAAGCCTCTTTTATTCCATCTACTTAAAATGATCACACATATGCCGACTCTTTTGTTTCCACTCTCCACTCTGGCATCTACCCAACCAGCCTACCGTTTTCTTTCCAATAAGCTTCTTAGCGAACTATTATTACAATTTTCCCGTATATCCTGAAAATATTATCAACATTCATCTTTCTTGGTGAATAGTTCAAGACATTTTCCAGCTGCAGTGGGCGAATCTTAATCTCCATGCTCAATCATACCTGGTGTTCAAAGCCAAACATGGTTTAGTAATTGATTTTGCTGGGCAGAAAATTGACTGAAAGAGTCCTACCGAGATAGCCTCGTTTGACTGGATTGAAAATTTAATACCCAGCCACACCAAAGCAGAGCATCTACGGAGTGATATGAAGGAATGTAGCTAGGCTCTTGACAAAGCTTAAAACATATGTTCGTTACGTTATAGATGCACTTCCTTTCTAACACTTGTCGTTCTGAAGCTTCATTTTGTACATGAATGCTCCTGAGTAAACAGATAACACGCAATAAAGTTATGGGTTATTTTAAATGTGATAATACAATCTTGATGCCCATAATGTACCGCTTTGGAAAGACAGTTGCATATTGTACAACATGGAATGGAGTCCTTTGTTGTTTCTCAAAAAGCTTGTAAATATCGTATAATTTCTGCAACACGAGAACCAGCATAGAATGCTTTATATGGACAGGATGAATCGGGTCAAGAAGTAGTGGTTACTTTCGATCTTTATCGCATCCATAAATACAAAGCTACCTTTCAAAGCGCTTCCTGTTAACTGGCATTGCTAATTCAATAGGTTTTTGAATATATGGGCAAATAAAGGCATAGGGGCAAGTAGATGGAGTTAAACATGCATTCTACTCGAAGATCGATATCTGCTGCCCTCTATTCTGTTCTGGAAGAAAACACCTAGCTTTCCACGTCAAGCCTCAGAAGCTTTTCACACCCATTTCTAGCTATTAAACCTGCACGCGATTTAAATAGAAGCGATAAGATTGTTCATTTACAGTCCTGCAAGCCTTTGTACGTGAATTTGATGTGTTTTTCTCCCTGAATTTCAGATTGTGGCCAAATTACAGCTCTAGCAGGTGACAGGGACCAATGCCGATGGTTGCTTGCTGGGAACGCGACACGCGCCAGGAGAGGAACATTAATCTCGCAAAAATCGGATCTCCTTGATAATTAGCATTGATCGGCACTGCGCTATTGTAGACAAAAGCTGAGCCGTTTAGCCTAGGAGGATCAGAGCTGCCACTTGATCAAGTTATTAGTGTGAAGCCAGTGAACGGAGAGGTTCTTGTTGTATCTCGAATGGAATAAGCAAACAACAAAGCTGAAGGAATAGTAATTGCAGAGCGACTCAATTTCCAATACAGAGAGAAGTCTTTCGATTCTGTTCGCCCTTGGTTCGTCGCAAGAGTGAATGCTTTCCGCTGTGGCTTCATCTTGCGATAGAACTGATTAAACCAAGGAGTCGAGTGGGAAGAAGAAATCTAGCAAGCAGTAACCGATTGTCTACGTTGACGCGATACCAGTACCGTACTATCAAAGACTTGACTTTGCTATCCAAACTATGACTATGCTTAAGTCGATGGTTACAAGCGTGAGCTCGCGGTAAAGCCTATAGCACTTCACAATGAAGCTAAAAAACACGTTAGTCATATTCGCGATATCAGTTATATCAACGCTGTTGGACTTTTACGAATGCCTGACTTTTTTAAGTCGATCGTCATCGTTTGCGGAGTACCCAGCATGGAAAGCCAGTGAAACAGGGGAACTAGAGTTTGAATTCAAGACTTTTGAGCTTTATTCGTTGCTGCTATATGCGGAGGAGCTTGGTGGCTCTCGACCCTACGAAGATAGGAGCTATATCAAACTAGAGATGCTGAAAGGTGGCTTAAACCTCGTCGTGCAGATGGGTGGAAGAGACTTTATGAGTTTGAAAAGACAGTCGTTTGGTGCAGGCTGGAATGACTTGAAATGGCACAAACTAAGTATTCAACGCAATGGGGTGAGGACTACAGTTAAAATCGACAATTGGAGCTTTTATGTCATCAATAACGGGGATCTGACGTATTTGCCTATAAATTCAAGCCTTTACATTGGGGGAGTTCCGCAGCCAGAGATAGAAAGCGTGGTGAGAATGGATTTACTCAGAACTCCAAGGTGAGTTTATTTTTTGATTTGCCAAGAAAATAGCAAAAGAGTATCGCGAGAAAAGTGTAGTGACATTGAAACCCTTCTCTTTTATTTCTGAAATTGTTGCTCATAAAGTCGCACAATTTCTTGCTAGCAAATTAGATTTATATTGGATAAACATTTTTAGGTTCCAAATTCAAGCCTTTATGATTAAAGAATGGATATTGCATTAGATCTGTGCAAGGCATTCACAATACAGCTGAAGCTCTATACATCACTTCCTTCATCTTCCTACAACTCTCGTTGCGCTTTCAGCTTCTAAGGCTAACGCCATCTTTATAACATACCATGTACCATGACGTCACTTGCCATTGTCTCCTTTAGGTTCGTTGGGTGCATACGGAATCTAACATACAGAGCCGGCGGTAAACCGGTGAAAGCAACTCTTCTCTCGTCTCTCAGTACCGAGCAAGGCTGTGTCGATGCTTGTAAGCGAACCGAATATGCTCCGTGCGCCAATTCTGGCAAATGCATTAATCGATTCACATCGACTTTGTGTGATTGCAAAGGGACTGGGTACCAAGGACACAACTGCACGTCAGGTGGGTATCTACTTGACGTATTTCAGCAAGCTTATTATTCGATTCGATTAAGTGATATGTAATGATGATAATGGCAATGACACTATCTGGCTTACATTGCTCCAAATTTCACGAAGTTTAAGAAACTTCGAGAGACTTGCAGAAATTTTTCGAATATTGTCTAATTCTGAAAGGAGTGTCTACCTCTCACTAGATAAGAGTTCTTGTAGAACATGAGAAATCTTGGAAAGCAATTTCTTCGAAAGCTCTCTCTAAGCTTCTTCAAGACTATTGGCAACTTTCTTAACTCTGCAGCTACACAGACTGCCTACTTCCGTGGCGTTGAGTACCTGGAGTTTGGTGGGGCCCGAAGACTGTCCATGATCAGCCATCACATTATCATCCGATTCAAAACTTACATCGAGAATGGCATTCTATTGACGGTGGGCATGAAGCGAGACTTCCTCATTATCGAGCTTTATCAAGGGAATCTCAGAATGGCAATCAATTTGGGAGGAGGTAAGGTCTTTGTGGATAGTTTCTCAGACCAGTTTCACGAACAAGATACACTAAGCACATTCAGGGCCAGACCCTCTCTTCAAGACTCTTTTAGATTAATACGTTTCTAATTTGTAATTCATCGTCAGCTAGCTACCATCGAAAGATCCTTGAAAGTTGAAAACGAACCTGCCTAGATTTATGGAGCTTACCTATAGATAGCTCTGTTACGTTTGATAATTGTCCGATAGATTCCTCGAGTCTCTAGAGACCCTGATTCTTATATCACCGCCAATATGGAAGCATTCTATACAGATCTCATCAGATATTCTTAACATGGGTGGATTAACTACTTCTTTTCTGGGTCTCTTTATCTCTGCCTAAAGAAAAAAAGAGATGTGCCTATGCCATATAGATGTATGCTGCATTGCAACTAAAATCTTATTTGTTACTTTAGGAGCTCTGGAACTTATAATTGGTAAGGGGCATTTAAACGATCGCTCTTGGCACAAGATTGAACTTTTCAGAAAAGGAACTCTATGCAAACTGATTCTTGATGACAAGTAAGTTATGATAAATACTATACGTTTGTCGCTTTGAATTGAGACCTACTATTGTCACTGAAGCAAACATTCCAATATTCGAATTATTCTGCAAACTTGTGCGCATCTTGAATAATTTTCAATCTTGCTACTTGAGCAACTTAAATACTAACAACAATTTTTGCGTTTTCTATTCTTGGTTTCTTTTCTAAACAAAATCTTTGGCAAAAAATTTAATTCCTTTACGTGTAATGTGTGCCTTAATAATCTTATCAAGTTTTTCTTCTAAAGTATTACAGTTGCCTTCTAATGCTGACCTTTGAATACAGCAAAAAGTCCTTTGATCTAATTAGAGAATTAATTGGCTGAATACTGAAGAAAGTATTATTTGAATTGATTAGCTAAAGTATTGCATGTTCCTCGCATGTTATAATTTCACATAAAGTATGATAAATAATGCATTAATCACATGAAAATTTGGAGTTGTCCTAAATACCTAGATTTGATAATGAAAGACCACTGCTAGTTTGAACTGTAACTTGTTTGATGCCATTTATTGCTTGGAAAATCTGTCTAAATTCAGTTAATACAATGAAATATGCTTTAAGATGGCAGAAACTACATTCTTGTGGGCACACTTAAATGTAAAATTGTTAAAGAGATATCGTGTAATTTTATTTTGAGGAAGTCGAACAAACTGTTAAACCACTGAAAATCGAGTTTGTCTTTGGGGCTAGTCGATTAATATTGAAATCAGATTTAAGTGTAAACATAAGTAAACTCAGCTCAGTTTTCTGCGTTTCGCGTACACAAGCCATCAACTCCTTAACTAATAGGTCCAATCACTAAATCACTATTCAATCAAAATATTAATCATTAAATCATAATTTCAGTCACATAATTATGATCCTAATAGCTATCTCAACCATAACTCATTACTGTAGATGAACGATTGCATGGTTATGATTCTCATTATCAGCATCAAATGTAAGACGGAAAGTGCTAGCCACCATCATATCTTTCCATTATTCCTTGCTACTTCGTTCACTACCTTGTTAAGCTATCCTTTTTTGTCGTCCTCCGTTTTCAATTCCCAGAATTTTTCTTGTAGTTGTGATAGCCTTCAAGGCTGCTTTTCATCACACAGTGTCAAAAAGATATACTGCAAACTCTTTGTTCTCATTTACATAGTTCTTACGAGCCGTTTGGTTGTTTTTGCATAGTATATAAGTTCTTCAAAGTTAGTTTATGTTGTCTTATGTTGTATAATGCTAAATTTGCTGTAAATGTTCTAAAAGTGTTCTAAACCATCAGTTCCCGTATTTTGGTTTTTGCATTTCTGATCTTTAGCAAATGCAAGGTATTCCACCTAGAGTCTCTATCCACAACAAAGGTTACAGACGTAGGGACCTAGAGGCACGTGTCCTCGCACCTTTAACAGCTGATATTAAGTTCATAATCACAGGTCACGAAAATGGCCCTCTTTTGCCGACACGTACCCCTCCCTCAGCCACAAGTTACTCCCTACGCCCTTGGCAAAGATCTATGTTGTCTGCATATCGTTATTTGATTAAAGTCAAAAACAACATCCCTTCTTCCTAGGTACACTAAAAGTGCCACAACCCCAGGTCGAAATAGCAGATTCGATAGCAGCGTTTCAGAGACTACATTTTACGGGGGACACCCCAACGCCAGGTACTTGGAAACTTCAAAAGCGAGGCAGAACTTCTCTGGATGCATGCAAGACGTCTATTACAACAATGTATGTATACTTTTGGCTCTACTCACTACCGTGCAAAACATTTTGTCCTTATTAAGTGCCTTAGATATCAACATACATTATACCCACTTTGTCAGTATTCCTATACCCATAAAGACGTTTCGACACCCATTTAGGTTTTTGACTCTACTGCCCACTTTTACAATTCTGTAAACAGTTTCCCTGGGAACAATAAGGGAAACCTGCATATTTTTAAGGACAAGGGGGATGAAAAGCATGAAGATGGCGATAAAAAAAGCAAAGCGTAAGAATTGTGTTCTTTTCCGGAGGGTTGCTCCACCCTCCATGCCCACTCCATCCCCCTTCCCCCAACCTTCGTGTACTCTAAGCATTACTGTAAATGATGCGGTACTTTGCGCTGTCCCATTGGCAATCAAACAAAAAACCAATTTTGAATTAGGCCGAATATGGAAGTGCTACTTTTGCATTGGCAAGCATCGCCACAATCGACATGACCTTCTCGAGTCACGGAGCTGCAGGAAATTAAGGATGACTGGCAATTTGCTTCAAAAGTGATTTGAAATTTGATTGTCATTTAATCAAATAGAAACAGCAATGCCCTCTGCCTTCAAAGATGCTTTCTCGCTGATTAAAACCACCGTGTGCATTGGATAATATCCTGAACTCATAACCTGTATTCACTTTAATCAAAACCATTGTTCAAAAAGTTGATTGCAAGTTTGTTATAAATTCTTGTTCTCCACTTGAGTAAACAGAGTCAATAATTCAATTGCCAAACGATGAATAAATCAGTCGCAGTATTTTTCAAATATTAATGAATTTTCACGATTAGAATAACTTGAGGTCAAGACCGTTCATCAGTTATGCAATGAATTATTTGACCCGGGGGGGCCACTCAGCACATAGACTGGCATACAAGGGGCGAGTCCAATCAATTTACAGGTCACTCAAAAATGTCAGCTCATTTTCAAAAGGCCCAGAAATATCACCATCAATTAGCATTAAAACTTCCAAAGGGTATGGTCGAATGACTTACAATGGGTAGGAAAGCCTTAATCGATGAACAATACATTCGGTTCAGATATGGATATCTTGCAAAAACCAAAAAAGTGTTTCTAATTTGATACTAGAGATATCAGAATTGCATCTATTTTTTATAGGACCCAAAAATATCACGTTGAATATGCATTTGAGACATAATTATAGGGCTCACCAACATCCCCCTCCCCCTACCTATATGACTAAATGCTAAAGGCAAATCTTTTTGCTTACTAAGCCATGTTAAACTTGCCTGCTAATTTCACTGACCTATCGTGATCTCTCAATGTGCTTCGACCAAATGACTTTTATTATTTGATATGCAAAATGTTCCATCTCCTTTGATCGCTTCATATGCTTTAATTGTTTCTTCTTTTTTAGGATGACGTACTTGAACAAACATTTACTTTCAGAAGAATTAAAACATTCAAAGGGGTGCAGAAGGGTTGCCCAGATTTCACCCCACCTCCCACGACAACCTATGTTTCTACAGGTATTCCATACCCATACGAAACTTTATGTCCTCAAAGTCATGATTTAAGCCATATATTTTCTATTGCCGGTAATCTATCTGATAGCAGCATTTTCAGATTACGGGTGTATAATAATTCATTCCAGGCCATGAGTATATGAGAATACATCACTCTTGTTTTTTGGGAATATTCTCTTTTGCGCTATAGAACATTGTTTGAGGGGCGTGGGGATTTCGCAGCCTATAAAATGTGCAAATTAGAGCAAGTGTTCTAACAATTTCAGCAGAGATTATATAAGGGTCTGCCAATGTTCGTCCTTTTTCCAATCGCCTCATCAAATCATCTTATCATAGGCATACGATTAATGTTTACCTATATTGTCAAACTAAAAGCTTCCATTACCTACATAGAATATGGAAAGCTTAGTACATGAAAATAAAGTGGAGTTTTTTTAAGAAAAGGTTGTTATCTTACAATTTATAGATATTCGAAAATGTCTGAATAACATGCATTCTTTGTTGTTTTTGGCCCAAACTATATTTACATTTTGTCTGCTACAGAAACAATAACTACAACGGCGCAGGACACCACAACGAGGTTGAAGGAGAAAACGAAAGAAGTAGTTACGCCATCGGTAATCAAGAATGGCAATGTAAGGAGCTTTTATCAACATAACTATTCACCAACAGCATTGCCCTTGAAAATTTGAATTATGTTTTTAAAGCACATAAAGTCTTCCTCATCTCATGAGGAAAAGCTTTGGCTACTTTTTGTGTACCACGAGCCGGTCTTAGCTCCAAGTTTTCCATTCTTTGTTTTCCTATCAACGCATTTGACCACCGAAAACTGTGTTTTCTCATAAAATTGTCTTATTACCGCGTCAAATCCGATCCAGGGCAACAGAGCATTCAGTTTTGATTTGGTGTCAATAAAACACGTATATTGTTATTGTAGCGGAAACTTTCTTCTCATTCCCAATAAAGCTAGTAAATTTATAATAATAAACACGATAAGCATGTTTTAAAATTAATGGGTATTCAACATACCTTGATGATATCACCACCATTTTCAGCCAATGCTGCTTAGGCCACCATTGCGTCTTGATTCAAATTATGGCGGGAAGGTTCCATTAAAACAAATCCACGCCTCGATAGACGAATTCCATCAACTGTTGTCTGACCAATTTGAGACCCCCTGCTTTTCTCCACAACTTAATTCCGATAAGCAAGGAGCTGTTACTGTTTGTCCAAAATGCCACACGAAATCTAAGGATGGAAGGATGAACTCCAATTCCTTTAACGACCCGCCACTCTATGCGCTGCGTACCGTACCTTCATGCAAATTAGTCGACTTGCCAACAGTCCCTTGGGTTTCACCTCCTTTGTCTTGCGCTCTGGTTATTTACAAAAAAGGAAACCATTTCACTTACTAGCAATTCCCTTCTGAATTCTATTTAAAGTCGCAGAAATATACGGTTTTGCATCTGATTATATCGAAAAAGTTTGAAATAATGGAAGAACATGTCAGAAAATTAACTAAAAGAACAAACTCTTTCTGCTAAAATCAAGCATGCGCTCTTCTCACGACCCTCTAGTGTTTTTCGCTTCCCATTTTGGCTTTTTAAATGCATCCTAGTGAAAAATATTTTAAGCATACAGAGAATATTTTGTTACTGTTGTTCTATGTTATTTAAAAGTTATGTAGTATGAAACTTATTTTTTCATATTTTATAATTCTATGTCCACTTTCCTCTAATTAGTTTCAAAGTCAAAATGGAGATTCAAGGAAAGTCCCACTGACAAAGAGCCAAATAGCTTGGATTACCTCAGGCATCATTGTTGGGGCTCTTTTTCTTGTGTTTACAACAGCTTGTCTTGTTCACCGTTGCAAACAGAGATACAATGGCTTTTTAATCAGCAGCTCTCTAAAGAACAAAGATAACCAGCAAAGGCCCAACCTGAGGTACAAGGGGGAACGAGTTGTATTTTTGGAACACGGAACGAAAGAGAAGCTCGACAAAGTAACGACATTTTAGGTGCTGGGAGAGAAAAGTCAATCTCTAGACGTAAATTATTCCAGAAATAGTGCATTTATTGAGATTATCTTTCGTTGAAATGAAATACAAGGCAGACAAGCAAGAGAAACTGAAGGAAAAAGATACGCAACAACTCTTAAATGAAGAAGCTTTGAAAGCTGGATGCAAGAAACTCGTATTTCAAAACAAATCAGAGTTTTGTTTATTTTGTCTAGAAAGACATACAATAGCAGGCTCGAACTGATTCCAAAAGAACTGAAGCCAGACATTTAGCTTCCAGTTGTAGCTTGGAAGCCTCAGAGGCGATATACGAACTATGTAAATTGAAATCGAACACTTTAAGAGTTGTGAACAATGTAGATAATTATGTTATTAAAAATAAATTATTAAAAGTAAGTACTATTATCGTTTCGGAACTTAGCCTATGTTTAACAAACCCAGATGGGTTGTAACACCATTTCATTATAAGAACTATATTTTTATTTGCCGCACGATTGAAATAATGAGACGTAGCTGAGATATTGTCTTGGTGAATTACAATCGCTACTGTAGAATCATAGAGATACCATTAACAGACGTTACCAAGATGTTCTCATGACTCTGTCATACATAGATAGCACCTATCCTACACAATTTTGTCAAATGTTTAGCGATCTGATTAACATTTTACTTGAATATGATACAGGAATGCACATGGCTACAGTTTTGTGAATTTCGAGATGTTTCATGCTGCACGTGATACAGTTTCGTAATACATGTGATGCAAATACATGATGCACGTGGTGCAAACTCATGATGCACGTGAAGGAATTCATGGTGCATGTGATGCAGTTTCATGATTCACGTGATGCAAATTCTTGATGCACATGAAGGAGTCCATCATGCATATGACTGTAACATGTTTATCAATTACCCAAGCTTTTTGGATCCCACTTGTCCTTTTGAATGGCTCATATCGTATAAATTCATCTGAGCTTAAATCCATACAGTTACCACACTCTGCGTCATCGATGTTACATTATATCTATAGGTTAATGTTGGAATTTATATTTCATAATTTCTTCATGATGAGGAGACTTCAAAGCTGTTGACATATTCCTACTTCAGATCCAGCCTTCTTTCTACCAGCATCCCAAGTAAAGTTCGCTTTTCGTTGTAAACAAAAGCGTTTTAATGCTACGTTATAAATCCTCCACGCTCTGTATTCGATACAAGCAAACCTTTGTAACTAAACTAACAAACTGAATCTTCCTTTAAGTAATCTCTCTTTGTCTGAATTACTCTTCTCTTGTTCAACAGCTTGGATTTAATGTATGTAGTCTATTTATCGCTTTATCATATTCGTATTTCAAATAGAACTAGTTCATTTTCTCAGTGATGAACTAAGTCATGGTAAAGTAGTAAATAGTAGCTATTTAACAAGCAAGATTATATGGATGCAGTAAAAAAGCAGACAATTTTGCAGAAACTTTTTGCGCTGCTATTTTCTTGCACCGACACATTAAGAAGAATCTTAATTTAGACTTTGATTTAGTGAAGCAAATGGACTATCAAAATGTTTCTTTGTCCTGTGGTAGCACTGATTATTTTGTCAGTTCAAAATGAAGATGACTTTTGCTGCATCTTCTAGTTTCAAAATTCACCAAATTCTTTGTTTGGAGGAGAAGTGGTATTTTGTCATCCGTGTTGTGAATCAATATTTTAAAGTGGTACAATAAGTTATAGAACTTTGCTTTTCTTGCAGAAAATGTCCTTGTTTATCCTTTGATCAGTCATTCAACAAATTAAAACCTCTACTACCTTCAATTTTGATTTTAGTTTAGACGTTTTCTATGAAGTTCTGTTTGGCTTACAGGTTTGGTCAGTTTTTAGTCGTTTTCAATGCCCGCTTACGATTTAGCATGTAAGAAGGTTTTCTTCCGAAAAGATCAACTCAAAGTCATCAAATTACACAAAAGCCGAGTGATTTCCAAGAAAAGAAAATGTGTTGATTTTTTAATCATTTAATCGATGATTGAGCCATTTGTCTTTTCTTAGTAATTTGGCTGATCATGTGTATGGTTTAGGTATTCTCATTTTAAGAATAGACAAACAAGAACAAAATCTCATTGTTGAACAAAATCTATGTAATCCGAACAAAATAGTTAATCATAACAATTCTAATTTAGCTATGGGCACTAGGAAATGTCTATTATAAAGTTTGAATGTTCATTCCGAGTCATTAGAAGCAAAAAAGTCTTCGAAGACAGCCTCTTTTCTTCCTTGCCTGCAATTCTTCAATAATGCTCTCCTTCTCTTGTACTCTTTTGACCAATTCCTCTATTACTTGCAACAGCAAATTTACGTCCTCCTTTTTCTTGTCGAAGAGGCTTTTCAATTGCTTGCCATCTTGTGCTAGCTCCGCATTCGCTTCTCCTAAAATGGCACAATCTTTGTCCAGTTGCTTTATCTTCTCTATAAAATACCTCTTTGCATTCATCCGCTCTTCTTGTTCCTCCAAGAATGCCTCCTTTGCTTTGGCGTTATCCTGGTGCAATGCGACCATTTTCTTGCCCAGCTCCATTTTGTCATTTTCAAGACGTGCATTCTTCTGCTCAAGCTTTTGGAATCGGTCTAGAAGCCTTCGGCATTCGTAAATTCCTTGCTCTTCTTTAACTTCCTGAAGCTTCTTCCTCATTTCACTTTGGCTCAATTGGTTTTCAAGCTGTTGGATTCGCTTTTTATCCATCTCTATTTCTTTCCTGGTAATATCATCTACCACATTGGCAACAACACCAGCAACAAAACTTTCAATTGCAGTCTGCAAGTTCTGCTCCTCTATTTCTTTTCCTGCCTCACTGAGCTTTGCTGCAAGCTCCTCTGTCTGTTGAAGCAGTCTCTCGCTCTCAAGCTGGACCTCGTGAAGTTTTGCTTCATGCTCTTTAGCCATCTCTCTTATGTCTGCCTTGGCTTTGTCTTCAATTTCCTGGACTTCTGCAATCTTGCTTTTAAACAAACTTGAAAGGCATTTCCAATCAACTGTCATCTTGCTGAGCTCTTTAGACAAGTTGGCGGATTGAGCCTCAGATGTTCTTAATTCTGCCTTTAAGTCGATAATTGTGAGACTCTTGTCTTGATTCTCTCTTCTCTCGCTGGCAACTTTCTGTTCCAAGCTATTTACTTCTTTCTCAAGGCCGATGTTTTCATCCTTTAAAACCTTGATTTCCTGCTTTAACTCTACATCGTTGATCGCTGGAAAATCCGTTTGGGTTCCTTGATCTATCAAGGAAACAGGAGTCCTTGCTACTTCAGACTGGCATTCTGAGGTCTTCAAGTCTTGAGCAGCTGCCTGTTGGATCTCTGCCTCGAGCTTTTTCGACTCAACTGCATCTGATTCCTTGCAGGTTTCAGCCACAAGCTCTTTAGATTCCTGAAACATTTTACAAATCCTTACTTCGAGACCTTCTTGTCACTAAGATGACATTATGCTTACAAGAACTAGAATTGTCTACAGTGTCTCTTATGTATTTCAATATTTCAAGTATTAGAATGCTTGACTATGGATTTTTCTACTAGGATGTTAGTAAACTTGCTACACACCTCTGATGCTTGCATGAAGGATTGCTGCTTTCCTTCATAGGCCTGCAGACGGCTTAGAAGGTTGCTGTTGGTCGTTTGCAACTCGGTCATTGCCAGCGACCAACGCGTGCTTTCCTCTTCCATTTGGACAATCTGCTGTCGCAACGCTGAAACTTCCTCATGGAGGGAGCCCATGCGATCTTTCTCGCGCATCCGCCTTCTCTTCGTTTTGGTGAAACTTGTATCGGACATTTTCTCGTAAATACAAATGTTTTAAACAGTGAATCACGAAAAATCTTATCAAAGAACTGTGTTCGTCGTATTTATAGAACATGCATCTGTTTGTGACGTCAAATTTGCAACAGTTGAAAACGAGATTTTTCGTCACATTTCAACATTGTTTCTAAGAGAGGCTCGTCTGCTCTTTTTTGGTCCACTAAATTATCAAATGATTGCAATAATCCGCGAATCTTATATAACTTTGAGCTTTATTAGCCCTGACTCACTGATGCTTTTGATTGTGCGTATTTATATCCACATAATTGTTTCACTCCTTTTCATTTAAACGTCTTACAATGAATATATATGTTTAAGGGAAGTAACTACCTGAGACTCTTCAATTTTTTTACTTAACTCTTCAGATAAAGGATACTCTAGTAAGAATTGTAGCTGGCAAAAAAAGTAATATTGTTCCTAATTTTAACTTCTAATGCACTAGGGAGAGTCAGATAGAAAACTCAAAGATTCATCTGAAGTTCTTACAAACTTTTTTAATGAGAACAATCTACACTTAAAGGTGGGTTTATCTTAATGGGTTTTTTAAGAAATTTGAGTTTCATGGGCAGCCTAAGTATATAAGTCTTTGTTCATAAATCGAAATAGATGCTTTTTAAGACAATAATCATCTGAGATATGTCGTTTAGAACTGATTTACCAAAGGCTGCTCTCCAAAACATCATAGTACTGCTTCACTCGTATGACACAAAATGAGTACCTCAAAGAGTTTGCCATTTTGCTTTGATTATGGAAACTGATTGAGCACTCACCACCAGCATTTAGCTAAAGATTTATTGGCAGAAGTCAAGTATAAGATGGAGCCCGTCTTGAAAAACAAGTAACACTACATTCATTGAAATAGATTTTTTATGAAAGCCTTTAGTCTTTCAACAGGAAAAAAGGGGCTGGAAGAAACACAACTAGAAAGCTCTACCAGCTCTCAAACTGAGAACAACCAACCATCTACCTTTGAATCATAAGTGACTGACCACCAAACTGTTTTATTATTCATCTTTCTATTTATATATCCTCTATTGATTCCAAATTTTCGCTACTTTCTTCAGTGTGGTGACTTTACTGAGAATGTTTTTTCAACTTGTCGGCCTTCTACGTCCATTTTGAACACCACCTAAGTGCTGCATTGAAGAAGTGGAGTGAACTCAACATTACAGCCTGGGCCTAGATATAGCCTACAGCATGGCAGCTTAGCCTTCTTACTTGCGTTTTGAACGTGTTCTTGGCTGGAGGCTGGAGGGCAATTTGTCAATCTACTTGACTTCAGACATAAACAGAATGAGAATCTTTAAAAGAATTCAAAAAAGATAAAAGCTTAGGTGGAATGTTTTGAGAAGATTATACAGCACGTGATTCCCTCAATATGGAGTTATGAATAATTGAAGCAGATTATTACGATAAAGATCAAAAGATTTGTTTACATCAAGTCCGTTCAAACTCGATTACGGAAGATGAGAATCCACTCCTCGTTAATTAATCCAATTTCAAAGTTTTAGAAAGGAAATATTTCTTTCTTACCACTGATAAGCATTATGTGTCTGTGTAATCACTGAAGCAACCAATGAAGGCTGAGTTATGGGATAACATCAGGAGACCATTTGTAGTTGGCCTCGTTTTTATCCACAAGGTGTGGTCAACTGTATTGGAATGTCAGGCTTATAATTATGGTTAATTAAAATGCTTGGGGAATGTCAAAATGATACAGAGAATGAGGTTTTCCCTTCAAGAAGCATTGGATAGTAAAAGCTTATAAGGACCTCCTACAAATTATTTCTGGCAACAGTCCTCTTTTACTGAACCCATATCCTCAATTTATCTTGTCTCCGAATACTTTCCCTGTAAAAGTCAAATAACAGGAGAAATTCGGTTCCATGCCATAAACTGGCTCAACGACAAACACATAGCTTCATATTTCGTCTTATCTTCGTCTTCCTTCGAAACACTCCAATATGTCTTAGACATATAAGCTAGGGTAACTTTTCCGCAAGTGTTTGGTGGTACTACAATGCAAGCGTACCTTTTTCCCATTCCCACTAAATAATTTGATCCCCCATTCCCATTAAATAAACACTCCATTTAGCTGCAAATGGGGACCTATTTCAAACTTTCTAGAGAAGTTAGAAAGTGGCAGTAGGATGAACTGCAGCTCCTACGCCTAGCTAATAACACTGCCCAGGAATGTCATAAACGATGCATTCTCGAACGCTAGATAACCGAAGGTTGGACTTGTCTATCTCTTAAAAACTGAAAAGGCTGTTTGCATCCCACAAAGAAGCAACTAGCAAAGAAGTTCCTCTAGCTGCGACATCTTTTCTTCTGTTTGAGGCTGAGATATTCATTGAAATTGCCTGAGTCATCTTGCATCATTCATCGCTGTTAATCTTTTTCTTTGAAAGAGAGTGACTCTGTATATTGCGTATTTGAAGATTCCTTACAGTTGATTGTAAAAAGCTTGCGTTTCACAGGATTACTGTCTCGTTTTGGCAGCGAATGATGTCATCATAACCCGTTCGTTAACCTGACTTACTCACTTCTTAAAAAAGCCAATGTGGTCATCTTATCTTCTTTAGCAACCTGCCCTGAATGATAACGTTGAAATTACACGAGAAATAATTGTCGAATGCTTTTATCCCACGTGAAACAGATGGCTAGCGCACATTCCTATATACACAGACTACTGTAGAGAAATAATGCCAAAGCATGCTTTCTTGAAGAGACATTCGATAGACATCCGTTATGGTTCCAGTTACAATGCGCTGGTAATGTCAACAAATAGAAAGGAAAAACGCCTAGGCAAAATAGCTAAGTAATACAGACATAATGCGTATTATGTTGTCTTTGCGTACACAAGCTTTTGTTTTCCTTCACCATCTGTTACAAACTACTTAATAATTAATGTTTTCCAACTCCCAAGCGATCTTATTTACCACTGGATCGGTCATCGCTGTTGTTTATGTGTGCAGTAAAAATAGTTCCACTTTACCAACATGAACAAGAACGAACTTTGTCAATTGTGTCAAGTGATGATGACAAAGGTTGGTCATTACTGACTTGACAACGTCATCATTTGCCTGGTATTTGAGCTGCACATTTCATTACTTGCGCTCTTCACTTCGAAGTAACGTGACACTTGGCGTCATATCCTTTCAAAACTGGTTCCAGTCAACACCAACTGGGAACGACTTCAGCTGAGTATCCCGAGATTAAATACAGTCGCTTCGACAAAGGTTCAACAGCCAGTTTCTACAGCGCTCTTGGTTCGTGTCCTTATTGATTGAGGTAAGCCGCTTTGAATGACTGTTTGTCGGCCTTTGTTTATCAAGTACATTCGACTGAGAATGCGCAAAATAACTGTTACTATGATCATAACAGGAATTTATAATCTTTTTTAATTGATTCTGCCCTATTTCTTCAAGTTGGGCATTTACTAGTTGACACGCTTCAATCTTCAATCAACGAATACCCGCAAATTTGTATGGCCAATGTTTGTATGAAGGAGTAAAAATAAAAAGAATGAAGAGAAACACTTCTACATCATATCATTGCACTGTGTAGAAAATTGGTTTATTCAATTGGATCCTGTTATAGAACAGTCAATTATCTATTTTAAAAGTCCGTTTGCTAGAATTTTTTTAAATTAAGTGACTTCCCTTGATCGGTAATTCCTCTCAATTCACAAAATAGCTAGATGAGATATGTTTCTTGACGATAAAGCTCAATTATTTAGTCTATCTTTAGACATCCATGGGGAAAGGTTTAAGCAACAATAGAAGATTAGGAACAATTGCTTTCCTGTTTGCACGAAATCTTTTCTAAAGCTTTGTCTCACATTCTTCAAACTTCTACACTTTTCTTTTAGACGAACATTGTCTATGCTGTTCAAAAAGGAAGAACAAATGGAAAGCAGCTAAAAATGGGCTTAAAAAGAGTGACTGATTTTGTGTTGGTTTTTATTTTGTCCTACGTATCAGTGCTAAACTGTTTTGAAAACGTGATCACTTATCTTGGAAGCGACGAGCTACATCGTGCATCATACACCAAGTACTCCTCGTGGAACTCAGAATCAACTGGTATAATTGCTTTCAGTTTCGTAACAAGCAATCCAAATGGCCTGCTACTTCATGTTGGAGACAGCAATTCAACAGCGTGGAACCGTAACTATTTAGAAATACGCATCAGAAACGGGATGTTAAATTTCATATCACGTGTCAAGAATGGCACAACGATGACAAAATGGAAGCGAGTCTGGTATACAAAAGAGGTTGATGACCTCAGATGGCATGACGTTCAAATAAGGAGAAATGGAATAAACGCAATGATTTCATTGGATGGTGAAAGACTGCTCGTACAGTTTGGCGCACCAAATATGAAGGTTATAAAGATCAAAGGGTCCTTGTACTTGGGAGGCCTGCCTGAGAATGGTGAAGAAAGATGCGAATTCAACCCTAATCCTAATCAGTAAGTTTCCAATGGAAAGTTGTTCTGAAAGGTCCTACTAAAAAGTTCTTTTGATTTCACATATTGCTGACTTCATACAGCCTTTCTGTTAAAACTTGCCCACTTTATACAAGAGCCATTCAAGTTTACACTAGAAAAGCAATCTGCTAAACGTAAACATCCGATTTAAATCCGATGCGATATTTTTACTCCGATGCGAGTCCGATACATGAAAATTATCTAATAAATCTTCATGTCAGATTTGCTTCCTGTTAATCGACGCAGTGCTAAGAAAAATTATTAGCCACCTCTTCAGTTATAAAAATATATTTTCTGCCAATGAAATGAATGGATAGTCTGAAAGCAAATGTCCGTCATTGATCAATTAAATTCGTTTTTTAGATTTGTTGGAGCAATAAGAGACGTTGGGTATGGGCCACTTTTCGAATTTAAAAGTGGCTATGAGCGCATTCTTGTGAAAGAAAGGACAGTTTGGGGCTATGTGGACCATTGCATGCAGAACCGTGGAAGGATGAAGTTGTGCCAAAATGGTGGCAGCTGTGTGAACAAGTTTAACAACTTTTCTTGCAATTGCCTTGGCACTGGCTATGAGGGGAGATTTTGTGAAAATGGTACAGTATTTCTACATCAATCGGTTAATTTCACAGACCTATTATAGAGGGGCAGTGGCATTGTTTGTAATTTTCAAGGCAATGTAAAAATAAAAAAGTCAGAAGTTTATAAGTAGAAAGGAAGGAGGTCAAATATTCTGCAATATATTTTATCATTTAACAATAATTTTACTTCCAAGTTATTCACGGATCGCTGCCATAACTAAGCAATTTGATAATCTAGAGAGAAGTAAATGACTTCATCGAAGTATTGGTTAAGTGACTGAAATTAGCAAGACTATTTGGCCGACTTTAAGTGACTTCAAAACCCAGGTAAATCTCACAACTTTTTTAGAAGATCCATCTTCATTATATTTTATGCCTTGGGTATCAACTCTACGAATTATTTTCATGACAAGCTACTAACTGATAATTGACAAATAATTCGCCCTCTAGAGTCAAGCTCAATAGGCTTCAGAGGCCTGGACTACGTGGCTTGGAGACCATTACCAGCAGAGAGATCCTTTGAGGCCAACAGAATTGCCTTGAGATTCAGAACTCGTGAACTGAACGGGGTGTTGATGTATATAGGCAACGCAACAAAGTATTTAGTTGTGGAGCTTTTTGCTGGCAAACTGGTCATTGGTAGCCAACTAGACTCAGGTAATTGAAATAAATTACCTTTTACTTTCAAAGATTTAATGAAGATGTAATGATATGAAAAACTGTAAACAGGCAAGCATTTTGATGAATCTTAAAGAAGTTTTTTAGAGTTTCTGAGAGTATGAATTTCAAAGATTTTGTCCGAGACGAGACATTTTTACGCAATGAACTGAAGTGTGTCATTAAAAAGCAGTTTTTATGGTTTTTTGGTTTATACAACACGCACATGCATGTATACAGAGAAGAGAAGTTCTTGCTACCAATGGAATTGTATCACTTGTAGCAGCATTATTTAACATACAAAGAAATATTTTAATAGAAATGCGAATTGATTTGCCAAAGCGTAATGTAAATTGCTGCTAAAATATCAAAATCTATTTTCATGAGATTACACAAATGAGCAAGGCCAATAACATTTAAATTGATATAATAACAGAATAATCATCGAAATCGTGAAATAATATACATTTATCCCGAGGTTCTCTTGATGGTGTGCAAACACTAGGAGCAGCATGCTAGAGCTTGCTCTGGGGACAGGACATTCTAGACAACATTGATTAACTTTTGCTGAATAATTGATGACAAAACAGCTTGGGGAAGTGGCTAGGCTTAACCGTAAGATTTAAGAAGGATAAAGCAATAGCTCGAGCCGATACCACGTCGTGTAGGAATTATCCCTCGTAAGCAATAGACTATGGTTAATAACACTTATGTCTGGTAAGGCTTTTAGATCACTCATGGGAACGTGCTTTAACCTTGGCAAATTCGAATACTTTCAATTTCCTCGTTTTCTCAAAGATTCTTACATACAGAGCGTTCAAAATAGCTGAAGAAAAGTAGCCCTCAGGCTCAAAATATTTGTAAAAAATTACTACATATTTTTTCAGCTTTGATACAATACCTTTAACAACTTCAGTTTATTTTGAAATTCAAAGAACACAACAGAGCGAGAACACGTATCCATGTTAACATCGTAAATGCTCGAATGTATTTTGTAATGTTTGCAATGGCTTGCAATATCAAGTGGCAATCAGCTCCACTATAAAAGTTGCCAACACAGATTTAGCAATACCCTCAAGACCAACAACGAGAAATATTTACAAAGAGTATTACATAAGACGTGCTTGTTTGTAACAGTATATAATAACTTCACCCTCCTCTCTAATCCTGAATGTCGTTTTTTTTCTTTAGAAAAACTGACCATTATTGCAAGCAACAAAACACTCAGCAATGAAAACTGGCATCTGGTTGAAGTTACAAGGCGAGAAATGGATGTTAAAGTCTCATTGAATGGAACGTAAGTTGCATCGTTCACATGACACAATGCCAATAAATGCCATTGTAAAATAACTTTTTTATACCCACATCTTGTAAAAATTATTGTTTTCAGGCCATTATTTTTTCATTTCTTTACATTACACTGATCATTGCCATCAATTCGACCATTCTTAAATTAGTATTTTATTGAAGTGGATATTTCTAAGTTTAATTTATAACAATGTGACTGGTTAGCTCCAACATTCATTTAGTAACTTTCTATGCATTGGTCTGGCTTAAAGGTAATTCGTCATAACCGATTAGTTATAATCATCCAAACTCCTTTTGACAAAAATTATAGCTCCTTGAACAAGTTTCCCAATGTGTGTGTTACCAGAAATGAAGGATCTTCTCTTTGGCATCACTTTGGCCTTATTATGTTTCTAGCGCCAGTACCAGGGCTAGAAGTTACTCCGTGTGAAGACAGAGTAGATCGTCGATTTTTTCCAAATATCACAATGGCAAGAAAAATCGGAACTAGTTTTCGTATGCTTAAAGGTCTGTTGAGGTCTAGTTTCCTCAGAGTATGCAAGCGTTGGAAAATAACCAAAAGCTGATAGAATAGATAGCCAGATGCGGATTAAAAACAACAGAGGTCAATTATAACCAATCACGCGCTCTGCTTATCACCCACTAGTGTTTTCGATCCACATCTGGCTATTTATTCTGTCAGCTTTTGGTTATCTTCCGACGTGTGCATACTCTGAGGAGTGTCGGACGAAAAAGTACTTTAAGTATGCAAAAAGTAGTTCCGCTTTTTTGCTATTGTGAAGTTTTGTACCGCAAAGCAATTTTTTCAAATATATACTGCTCTTATTACTTGTAACCTGAGTTAAACATTTGCTGCTTAGAACAGAGCCACAAGATTCGATTTTGTGCTAAATAAGCCAATTGTAAAAATAGCTTTAGTACAAAAAAAGTCTTCCATAGCATGTTCTGAGTAGAACCCAAAATATATGACATAAAATTATGCCACTATGAAATTGTTCTGTTTCTGGCCTACTAACACGGATGTAAATAATTTTCTCTCCACTTAGAAACAACACGCAGTCATACATTCCTGGAAGCAGCTTGAAAAGACATTTGGAAGACAGCAGAATTTTTGTTGGTGGGAAAGGATATGTCAACTGGCTTCCGGGAACGCTTTCAAAACAATACTTCATGGGCTGCCTGCAACAAGTCTTTTACAATGGAGTAAGACATCATATCCCATCATATGTATTCTACTCCCAGTCATAGTCCAGAAAAATTGTTGAACTTTCTCCAGACAAAAAAGGTCTAGAAGACAAACCTTCCTCGCAAAACAATAGAAAGAGGGCGTGGCTTAGGTGTGTCGCATGGGCTACTATTGTTTTTCGAGGACCTTCCTCCGGTCGGTTACCGTGCGACCATAATGTTTTCCTGACTCTGCTTCCAGTACAGCTGGGTACATAATGATTGGCAATTGCAATTTGAAAGTTAAAATCAGATCTTCTTCAAAGACTGTAAATTTTGCCTGCAGATTCTTTCACAACACTTAATTGTTTGATTTAATGTGAATAACCTAATCAATTTTATCTCGTTATTCTAATCTCTCCTAAACTTATCAATTTTAAGCAAACTGGTAAGGATATGTGATTGTCTTACTAGAGATAAAAAACAGTCTGGATACACCAGTTCCAAATTAATGATGAGTCAAATCTTGTTACCAGGCTAACGTTATCAAGACAATAATAAAAACATACCGAACGACAAGCCGAAGGAGGACAAAGCATGGTAACATTGTCAGAGGGTGTCCGACGCGGACCACAAAAGCACCTTTCACAAGAGGGCCTAGAAGTAAACGTATGTCATTCCAAGATGTTATCAGATAAAAGAAACCAACATTAATACAATTATTATATGATTTTATTGACATTTTGCTACAAAGGAAAGCTATTATAGATATCAGCATCAATATTAATAGCAGGTGTCATATAGCCAAGGTTTTAAATTTCTTCACGTTCAGGCTTGAGTATCTTAACATTTTAGTACCTAATCACACTGTTGTGATGTTCTTTCTTGCATAATTGATGATGTCCTAAAGTCTCTCTCATTTTAGTGGGGAAATCAGTCTACTTTTAGTTTCAGTACGCACATTTTTGTGCAACTGGACAATTATATTTTGAAACATATTTAGAGAATCATACCATGTTACGTTACTTTGAAGGTTTTCTGTGCATATCCGCCATCTTGCAAAGCAAGTTTCTTGGCCTAGATGCATCTGTATCAGCTTGTCTCTATTTTCAAGGCTTCCGACCAACTATCTCGAGGCTGACAAGAGCAAAAGCAAGAGTAAAAGACAGAGAGCAGGTAATCTTCTTATCATTTGTTAGAATGCTCTTTTTCAAGCATTTTGACCATTTAATGAGACAGAGCGAAATCATTAACTAAGATATTTCATTGCGTTTCTGTTGCAATGGTAACCATTTAAGTCTCGTTTTCAATAGGAGACTCAAAATAACAGCTCTGAGTTGAAGAGGATCAGTGGCACATCCCAAACAATGCTCATTATTGGCATTATAATCGGATTAATAGTGCTGGTTGTTGTCATAACAGCAACAGTTCATTATTTCAAGAACAGATACAGGCGCGAAATGGCAATGTCAGCTATCTATACAAGATCGCCAGTCGAGAATGGCACGAGCTCTGGGACGATGCCAATGTTTATATCACCGTCGTCATCTGGGGAAAAGAGTGACAAGCTCAAGGGTATCACGACCTAACGATTTGTCGCACTAGTCTCGTTTTCACTTGTTTATGGAAGCGAGGCAAAGCAACGGCAGAGGAAGGGCTATGCAAATGATGTTTGGTATGTATATAGTTAAAACCTCTGTTGGCCGCAATCAACAGACACTAGAGTCTCAAAAGGCATTAAAAAGATGACTGACAGAAAATAATGGTTTTATATTCGTGGCCTGGATTGCTAAGAGAGTTCTTGACATTGTTTGGCTAAAGGATCGCTTTATGTAACGCCTGCCTGAACAGTCCATTGGAAGCTTTTGTCCATGCAAGTTACAGCAGCGTTAAGGATGATTAATCGATGAACAAGGTCTATATGAATGGATAATATCGTCTCACTTTTTGTCTTAATAATTGTAGCATTCTATATCAATTGCTGCTTTTTTTATTTGTTCTAGTTACTGTGCTTTAGAATTGTAAGGACGATTGTATTATTAGAAAATTCGATAAAATATTTTCTTAGATATATGATTCTTTCATTAGAATTATTGTACTTATTTATTATCAAGTCATACAAGCAGTAAACACTGAAAAGTAAATTAAATGCCTTCAATAATGAGATTTGTATAAGTGAGTTTTAACGGTAGCTGAACTGCAAAAATCGGACAGTGGAAGATAAAGACAATGATATGTCGTTTTTATTAGCTTAATTTGTATTCTTTAACTGAAAGGAAATGGCGGCACTAAATATTTCACCAAACTCTGTTTGCTGCAATCAAGGTAACACTCATTTATGGTCATGAGATAAGCGCATTCCAAAGGACTTGATAGATATTGCACTTCGAAAGAACGATTTTTGCATCATTTACTTGTAATATATGAAACATGCTATATAGCGAGAGAGATTTTTCCTCAAGAAAGATCATTTTATCGACTTATATTCGTATTTCATACTCAAATTTCATACCCAATGATATTTCTGATTTTGAAAATATTTTGAAATTATGTTCAAAATTCGACACAATGCCAGAGCTTACATTTATTTCAGAATATCTAGAATAAGTGGAACCAGTTTTTTACATAGGTAAAGCACTTGTTTACAATTATCCAATGAACCAAAAATTAGCATTGATTTACCAAAAAAGCCATCAATTGATATTAATCTATAAAATTGTAGGCTTCATACGATTCAAATTTTATAATGTTCTTTAGCTTAAGAGTCATCTGTGTCCTATTTAAGTGTTTATGTTTAATTACTCAAAATATTTATGGCAATGAAGTGTTATTTTTTATCATAATATTAAATGTTGGCAGTGTCTGGATCTATTTATTTGAGTTCTTTGCAAACCTGGCATAAAAGAAGAAACTTTCAAACGTGTGTTACATACAAAATGACGATTTGCAAAACCAGTAGACTCAAAAGCAGAAATTGCTTCTTAAGATATTTACGAAATTGGTCAAGAGGTAAAAATTTCAGTTATTTAAACGGAATAACGAACATAAAAACTTATTTAAAGAGGTCAGCAGAAAACATGACTGCAAGAGCAATATTTAGTTTTGAAATATTTCAAACTCTTAATAACAGGTTTCTAATCAAGAAAAGTTAATTAAACTACAGTTTTCATGCACTCACGAGTGTAATGACATCAATCAAACTTGTTTTATTTGATTTTAAACCAATTTAAAAGTAAAATCAGTTCATATCTGCTCAATGTTAACTGCTAAAAGTCGGATACGAAAAGGTGAAAGCAAGTTTTTTAGATACTGATCTGTCGTACTTCTATAACATGATAAATGAAACAACATTCTTCTCTGGTTGACATGTCACCAAAGAGTCATTAGAGTACGATGTTCATTTATGACGTCATTATGACCTCATGATGCTTGATCTCCACACTGTCGCCAATTAACGACTACCTGTTGACGCAAAGGCTATCTGAACATACCCCCGTCCTTCGTGCACTCCCTCTGTACTGTCCATGCTGCAGTATATCAATCTACAAATTTGCATTGATCACATCAGAGCCTTAGTAACTTGTCTAGTAATTAGTAATATATCATTTAAGGAACGCAATAGTGAGCTTCTAATAGACCGACAATACTAAGCTTAAAGTACCTTGACTAGCAAATCATAGGCTGGAGATGGCATTAAAGGTCTTAGAACATAGACATCTTTATTCTTCACCTTCTCGTCAAATCACGTTAGACCAGAATCGTAATAATTGGCCTAGTAGCTTCTCCGGTTCATCATTTTATTAATGTGACCTTAAGCGTATAATGAAAGACTGGATGTGGAATAAATAATTCTTTGATCGGCTTTAATAGCATTTTCCTCATTATTCTTAACTTTAGTTTATTACACATGCCATCTTTCATCAGCTTCGTTCTCAAGCACTCAAGGCCTCTTATTCAAGCTTACGTTGCACTTACGTCATTAAAGTACACGTGGGTCATACATCCACAGAATTTCGTCTGCGTGAATCCAGGAAATATTTTGGCAGTGTTCCATGCCCCGCCAAGATGAACACTGTCAGGTATCCCGTTGTTCTCATCCACTGTCTGTAGAACCATCTTCTCTTCAAACCTTGACAAGCAAGGAATTGTCTTCTCTGTTATCATTTCATCGCAAGATGGAGTCAAAAGGTGTTTACATGCGCGTAGGCCTACTGTGATTTCATGGCTATAAATACATATCTTAATGTATTTCTATACTTCTTTCAAAAAACTGTAAAGGCCTCTTTCTTCAATGAAGGCAAATGGCGAGGTAAAATAAACACAGGAAAAAGCTTTCATCTGCTTTATTTCTTAGTGGTATCTGGAGAAGTGGTAATGATATGGCACGCTGTAAAATTTGTTTAGCTACCAAGGCTGGCCAGTATATGCCAAATCACAATGCTTGGGAGAACTAGGAACAGTTAAACCCGAAAAAAATCTTAAAAGCTGAAAACCAATGATCAAGTTATGATTACTCTAGATTAGAAAACAGATGCGAACAAATAAATTGATCAAAGCTAGAGACAAACATTTTGTCCACTTGGGCTCTGACTTCTTGCTCTCGTCTTGAAACTTTTATGTAATGCCAAGCGTTGTTATTTAGTTTATAGCTCTGGGGAACGACAGTTTGCCCGAGCCCTGCACAAAACAGATATGTCACTCATCAATAAATCAAGTTAAAATTGCCAGACATTAGTAATTGTGACAAAGAAACGTTGGAACGATTTCAAGAGTTAATGGGCAGCTCATTGCTAGCTGCTCTACAAGTTATGTTGAGGAAAGCATCTTTAGAAATGATCGTTTGATTAATCATGATTATAGTTTTCCTTACCTGTTTTAAGCTTAACAGTCACCGCCACTCTCTCGTTCTGAATTTCGATTACAATGAAACTGAACTTATTGCCCACTCCGAAAATGATGCCTTCACGTGCCCTGGTTTTGAAGCCAATTACAATTTCGGTCTGGTTTGAGACGGTGTGACTCTGGTGTTCCAAGTATCCAAGTCCATCGAGAGTCAACAGCATCGAAGCTTAACATAAACAGGAAAAGGACGTCAGTTTACGGCAGTTTGCGCCATTTTACGACAGTTTACGACAGTTAACAGCGGCTCACGGCAGTTTACGGTTGTTTACGGCAGTTTACGGTTGTTTACTGCAGTTTACGGTTGTTTACGCCAGTTAAAAGCAGTTTCATGATAAATGCTTGTATTGTGTACGTCATTTTTAAGTCAGTTTTTAATAAGTTATTACGATACACGCAAGCTCAGTATTAAAGATCTAGTTTAGGAATAGCGAGTAATTTGACTTTCGTTGAAGAATGGCAATCGCTCAATTTGTTTAGTGTGATGCAAAATAAATTAAAATAGTCACCAAAATTGCTTTAGAGTAGTCAAAGTTTGCAGGTAAAAAATTCCAAGTAATTTTTGTCAAATAGCCGCAATATTGCAATGTTAACACCAGCCCCCATTCCTAATGCCATATGATTAAAGTTTTTCTAATTGAAAAAGCTTATCGTAATATATTTCACGAGGTCTTTGCGTAATTCCTGGCGTTCTACCTCTTTGTCAACAGGCCTAGCAATCAGCATCGAAGTCATTCAAGTCAAATTAATGTCAATAATCCAGATGTCTTTGTGATTATTTTCAGCAGTCTCTGAAGTCATTGCAAGATGCATTAATTTTTGGTCGTTTAGAAAAAACATTGTCAATTTGTTTAGAGCAGCAACGTAGTGCTAATACGATTTGTCCTCGCATTGCAAACTGAAATTTACAAATGAAAACTGTAATTAATAGTCACTTACGCCTTTCACAATTAGTTCCCTCATAGCCTGTTGCACGACAATCACATTCGTAATACAAGAATTTGTTACGGCATTTGCCACCATTTTGACATTTATTCGTTGGCATGCAGGCATCAAGGCACATTTCTCTCTGATGAACGTATTCGGTACCAATCATTCTCGGTGGACCAATGTATGTTCCTTCTCCGTATCCAAGATCTTTTATGCAGCCCAAGAACCTAGTAAAGATGGTATACACATGCCTTGGGCATTTAGTCTTCCATTTCAAAACTTTCTATACAAACATGGAATCAAGATTATAAATATGCTTATAATCTTCAATCAGATCTTCTACTATATCTTCAATTTGTAAACAAAGGAGCAATATTTACTTTCTCCACAAGCAAAGCCGATTATCTAAGCTCTTCTTCTATCCGAAAGCCTAAATTTCTATTGTGCTATAGTTGATGATTAGCTAATGTGAATTTCACTGCAGGGCACAATTATAGCAGCAGCCTTGATCCAATTAACTTTGTTTTCAATCTTTTGCAAATCATCAAGCACAGACATAATTCAATTTTGAGATATAATTTCAATTTAACATAGAAAGGTCATAGCCGGTCAGTTCATTGTCTTGAATATGTCTTAATAATAGTTTCTCTAAGCATGATGAAATTTTGCTCTGGGTCAATTCTGTAATAAACGCTCTATTAGGCAAATTCCTTATACCAGCAAAAATACAAGGAATTAAATTTGAATTAATTATATTCTAAATAGGGTAAATGAACCTCTGAAATGTTTTTTTGCTCGATTCGCATCCATCCTTGAGGTACTTTTCTGGGATGCCACCTAGGTAGAGGTTGGATGTAATTCTCAAATTGCTTATTCTATCAGCCAGTGGTAATGAGGACAACTCTTTGTCAACCTTGAGAATCGTTTCTGCGCCCCTTCTCTCTATGTTGACACCATGCCAGTTTCCATCATCAAGATCTCTTCCAATGCTTATTCGCTCCTCAATCTTATTTTCTTCGTGGGCATTAGAAAAGTAATGAACCTGGAAAAAGTGTTGCAGAAGATTGAAGCATACTCTGACGCAAAAAGGACAATACTTCAGGAACAATAGCCCTTGTTTTTCATCATGCAGTTTTACGGTGTAAGGCACGAGGGCTAAAGGATTAAGGCAAGAATCAACATAAAGAGAAGGAGAGGAAAAGAAGGGAAAGGAAGAGAAAGGAAGGGAAAGGAAGGGAAAGGGAGGGAAGGGACAGGGAGGGAAGGGAAAGGGAGGGAAGGGAGGGAAGAGAAAGGGAGGGAAGGGAAAGAGAGGGAAGAGAAAGAGAGGGAAGAGAAAGGGAGGGAAGGGAGGGAAGAGAAAGGGAGGGAAGGGAAAGAGAGGGAAGAGAAAGAGAGGGAAGAGAAAGGGAGGGAAGGGAAAGAGAGGGAAGAGAAAGGGAGGGAAGGGAAAGAGAGGGATAGAAAAAGACATCTATCATAACATACATGACGGCTAATAACTGTTAAGATAATTTCGACCTTCAATGTATTCGCAATATATTCAGCTTGTAACATCACAATTATGTTGTGCTTCGGCTGCAATTTCCTTCTACATGAACCAGATTGAAAAGGCAACTACAGAATGGACTGTTGTATTATGACATGATAGAGAGTTACCCATCTGACACTTATGGCAATTTTACTAAATATTATATATAAGATAAAACTTCTGTTTAGTATTAAGATAACAATTAAAATATATCGGCAATAAACGGTACTAAGTTGGTATTGTTTTTCATATATATCAATATCTGCTACGCACCTGGGTAACCAGAACAGCTGACCCCCATTCCAGCTTAAGATACATGTAGTTTCCCGCCATACCAGGGTCGTTGTTGTCCCCAATGTAAAACAGAAGACCATCAGGATCGAATGTTTTGAAGTTGAACTTGATCGTACCAGTCTTGGCCGCAAGCCATGGTTGGAAAACGGCCGCCGATCCGGAGGTGTTCATGAAGTTGTAGGCCACGGAGAACTGCAACTGGCTAGTCCCATGCAGTGATACGATAATCAACAATACTTCCATGCAGAGTCTCATCCTTATTCCTCGCTTTCTCTTCTCTGTTTTGCTTGTATGTAGCTTTATGAAAAATGCTTGGCCTTGAATAGGGATGATTAACAAAGATTGAACCAACAGTAAGCTATATCAGGGGGATTATTGAAGAACTAATATCGAGAACAGTAATATTACTGTTAATAATATGCTTGGTATAATGCAGATTATCACAAGATGTATCAGAGGTATTGTAACTAATAGCTAAATATTATAGTTAAGCAGCAATAACATCGAATAATATCAGCCATTATACGTATTATATTCAATATAACTTGAGTTATTCATCATAACACAATAACGGCTCTACATTCTCTAATCCTGAAGATCTTCAACTCACAGAAGATGCTTGGTCCACAGCAAATCAGATTCAATCGCTATAATTATTCTAAATCATGAATGACGTCATCAAAATTCGGACTTGGAACTTAATGTTGTGAAACTTAATGCAGACGTTTCTAGGCCGTTGGAAAACCTTAATTTGTCAAACTACCTTGATGATGCTGTCAATGATTTCCTTTCGTCAACAGAGTTTTGCTCTCATCTGAATTTAAAAGCAATTTAGAAACGTGACTATCCTAGGCGTACATAATTAATGAAAACCAAGCATATGGTACATGAGAAACTGACCAGAACAATAAAGACGAACGCCAGTGCCGACCAGCTGAGCACAGTTTATCGCGTTGAAAGGGATCAGACTAATGTTAATCGTGTATTGAATGTTCGACTCGATCGAGCCGTACAAAGATCTCCACAAGGCGGTGTTCAAATGCAGCAGAAACACGAAGCTTAAGGGAATCTGTTCGAAGAGAATTCTATTCCCACCACCAGATGCTGCGGAGGAGAGACCTGCTAGATGTAGAGTATGAGGTTTATTGAAAGTAAGAACTGTTTGCCTTTTAAGACGCAGCAGAAGTTTATTATAGGCTAGAGGGTGCTGTGTGGTCGAGTATAAGCCATAGACATTAAAACTTGGCACTTTTCCCTTCCCCAGCATAATTCCCCCCACCCCTTACACACACTCACACACACACTCATACACCCTCCCCAATGCATACGCACACATCAGCAATTGAGATGAAGTTCCCCTTCCAGGCCCCTCAGATGCTCCTGTCTAAATATGCCCCTACCCCCAAAACCCTAAAAATAGCAGCTTCAAAAAAAAGAAAATCTTCCATGCCGAAGAAAACGAGAACTAGAAGTCTGTCAAATGCTTATTGACCTATTGTTGGTATTCACGTCTTTTTCTGGCCGAATGTAATTTCTGATAATTTACCACAAATATACAACGCATGAAAATATGCCGGAGAAACAGATTGACGCACTGCTAGCATTACAAATATTGTAGTAATATGCTGATATATTCTCCTTTCATGTATCACTTCTTTTAATCACGTCATAGTAGCGTTTTCATGACCTGAGAAACATCTCATTGTTTATGCTGAGCCGCAGTCTGTTAGTCAATGATAAGCCTTTGTGTAATCAAGAAAGAACAGGAGAAGTAAAATAAGACAGCTATCGTTGTTTACAATAGTGTGATGAACATGATGATTTTCTTGTTGAATTTGTCACATGCTTGAATAATTTGGCACCTTAAAATAGTTTAGCTAGAATAATATTTCCCATTCCACTCCTCATTTCTTTTCTTACTATAGGAAACATGGTTATGGGTGTCACAAAAGATTGAGTCCAGGACCTACTATTTCTTAGCGTTATGGAAATCAATTCTCGTCTTCTTTGAAAATAACTGATTTGCATAACCATTTTGCTTGTTTTAAATACACTACCTGTACTTGTATAAATGTTATGACGAAGAAGCTGAAAGTTCATTAGACCTTCAATGGAGGTTAAGGGCAGCTGAGAAGATGTTTACAGTAGATTCCATTTCAAGTAACTAAAACATTCTATTTTAGGCAGGCATAAAACGTTGTTTTGGTCTAGCAATTTTTGGTCCTTTTTAGAGCTGATTTTTGAGCTGAAAAGTGGAATATCTTATTTAGACTACCATATTAACACGTTCTTTGGTCCCTTGTCTTGTTTTCTGGCCATTATTTGATTCATTTTGGTGCTCGGAAAACATTTTTACAAATCTGAAACTTCTATTTCAAAAATTATGCTCAAATACTTTTTTCACTTGAAGATCCAACATTTCTACAAATTCTTCAGATTTTCAGATTATGTGCACTTTATATTTATTACTAGTAGATGCAGGTCCAGGTCAGCATAGCTTTTGCGTAACTTGCAATGTCTATCACATGCTTCTAATTGATTATGCTCCTTGCACTGAAGACGTAGTTCCATGTATAAACTTTTTCTGAGAAAAGTTTTGTCGCAGCATTTTTTTCTGAAGATTTTGCAAACTTGCCCTTGGGGCATCATGTAAAATTTCGGAAACACTGCCATACATCGTTCATTTGTTTTCTTATCTGTAAGCTTAGAATCAAATATTGGAATATATCAACGTGATTGTTTGAGAAAATCTTCACCATAATAAAGGTACAATTAGTTACAACTATTTATCTATGTTTTTAACTTTTTGATTCCTTGATAAAAATATAATGCTAATAGGCAACTATTAAATATGCTCGTGATTGCTTCCTGATGGTCATTTACCGATAACATCAAGCACGTGACTATGGATCTAGATCCATACAACTGTACTTTCTACTGCTTGTATATCATCTGCATACATTATGAAAGAACTACAGTGGCTGGTAGTGGTTTTTAAGAATCAATTCATGTGAGTATTGCAGTATAGTTCTAATCAATTGGTATTCATAGCTCTTGACACCCGCTAAAACATACTGTTTCAGAAAGGAAGAGTTTGCCAGCGTTTTAGACTCATACGTGTCTTGATCTTCAAAAACACTGACAACATCTTTGTAGTTTTTGAGCACCTTATAATGCACCTTTTAAAAATTTTGGTTGTGAAATATCTTTTTTACGATATTTTGGCAGCCTATCAACCACTAGGGTACAAGAGCTGGTTCCAGATAAATCGTTGCGTTTACACTTGAAGTTGCCTAAAAACAAGCTGATGAATATTGTATAGTCTAGAAAAGCAGGTCTTTCTACCGCATAATTACTAATTAGAAACCTGGTTGCTAGGTTAACAAATTGTCATCTGCCCTTGCTCCCTGCCTTGAATCGGAGAATCTCTCGGTGGTTTTTAGTGATGTATCGTCATGTTTTCTTGTTGCCAGGTAGCGGCAATGTCACATTTTAAGAATATTCAACCTTAGCCTGCGTAAAACTAGTACTGAAGATATTTGAGAATTGGACAGTTTCAAATAGAAGGTGGTGGAGTATAGATTTGATTGCATTTTGTTCTTATCGGGGCATACGGAGAGTATTATACGACTGGGTATGCAGTTTTTCTTTTTATATGTATGAATTGGTCTCTATAGCATTCTTGCAATGTAGAATTTATTTTTGTAGCCCACCTGAAGATAATTTAGTAATTATATAAAGACCCACATTTATTAATCTGTTTTTTTAACAGTGTTGAACTGGTTGTGGGTTCATAGCTGTATATTCCATTTTCTTGACATTTAATTATGTATTCATTTTGCCACGTTGCCACGTATTCGGATCCAATCTTGAACCTGTCAAACAACATTACACCAAATTTAGCTTACGAAGCTATATCACCCACGCTATACATCAAGGACGCGTTGTGAAATGTCAAGTTTATAAATTAACTGGCAAGGCGTAAGGAATATTTCCAATGCATCCCACGATTTCATAATGACATTTTTCGAAATGATTGAGAAGTTGGAAGCTCTGCGTCAATCTGATTCAAATGGCAGCTGTAGCCGCATCAAAACACGGTGTTTTACAACGTCATAAGTTTTTGAAAGATTTTCTATTACCCTGCGTATAATGTCTAATAAATGAGAAGCGATTTCCATTTGAGTGAGCAAAGTTAGAAAATGCCAATTAAGGTTGTCTGGCCATCTTAGTTTTTACTTGCTATCTAAAAATCTGAAGATAAGTCAGTTTCTCTCAATCAAATATCGTGGTGGGTGGTGGTAGGGAGACATTGCGGGCTTCCATTCCACGTGTTCTATGCCGTATTCTACAAAACAGTTTTATGGGAAAGCCGACAATCCAGACTCTGGAAAACATTATGGTCGCACGGTCACTGACTGGAGGAAGGTCCTCGAAAAACAATAGAATCTCCTAGGAGACTCCTAAGCAACGCCCACTTTCTATTGTTCTGTGAGGTAGGCTTGCCTTCTAGGATATTTTTGTCTGGAGGAAGTTTAACAACGTTCTTGACTCTGCGACAGCCTTGATCATAAAATTCAATTTTCGTCTATAATTCTTTATAAGAATCGCTTTGCAGCCAATGGTTATCAAATCATGTCACTTCAGAGCTACTTGCTACAAAAAAGGGTAAAGTTAGGCTGCTAGCTGTCGTCTCGGTAAAGATAAGTAGATTTATAAAGCAAGCTTTGGCAATGTGAAAGTTAGAGTCTACATGGAGCATGCAAAAACTTCTAGAAAGTATCAAAACGCTATAGAAACGCAATTCCCTAAATGCATCTCAACAGTCTGCAATTCCTCCATTTCACAACTTTTGCAATATCATGGAGCAATTTCCTCAAGTTGAAATTTGAAATCTATTGTGTGCATTTGTTCTATATTGTAAGAAATGTTCATAAAAGATGATCGTAAGCTAGCCAATAAAGAGTGCCTTTACCAGGGGCGGACTGGACGGACTGGCTACCGGGCTGGGGCGTGAAATCCCCCCCCCCCCAGTAAGAGCCACAGAGCTCCCTTTTCTTTTATATTATGTTTAGAAAAGTTATCTGATCCAAGATAGTAGTAGCTAGTGCAGTGGTGTAAAGCACAGTGATTGGGGTTAAACGTTTCATGAGGGAGTACCCCCGGAATTTATCGACTTCGGGCCTTATCCTAGTTTCTTAGCCAAATTTAACCTTTGGACATTTCAACTATATTTCTCTTTAGACCATAAAACTATTACCAAGGCTTTAGAGAGATGAGCTTTCTGGTTGGAGAAAGCTTATGATCGTATTCATCAGATATCGATTCTGTTTCACTTGCTAGGAGATGGAAGAGAGCTCTTGAACATTTTTTTAATTAATATTGGCGGGCCATTAATGAACATATGCGAGAAATCAGAGGCCAAAATACTTATCTGCTTATCCGAATCGTCTTAATTCTGTTCACCAATCTTGTGCTTTCTTGATGAGGCAATTTTTTTAATCACTAATGGAAACCTTGATGCTTCTTCAAAAAGCATTCAATTTTTTGATTGCTTGACTCCAAGGTTATATTAAATTCATTTTTAGAGAATCGATGCTCTTCTTATATCTATTACAGACAAGAAAGTGTTTTTCATTTCAGATAATATTTAGTCATAATAAGTGACCTGTTTTCCAGAAGGTAGTGAAAAAGTTCAAGGCACCTTCAATGAACAAAAAATGCTTTGCCTGAATTATGAGAAGAACATAACAATATAGAGATATATCTTTAGCCGGATTTCAACGACGATCAAAATCAACACGTGACAGAAAAACTAATTTCCTGTGCAATCTATTTTCCCCAGACATTGTTCAATGAATGAATGCTATAAATCATGGATTTGGTTGACTTTATCAATATAAGACTTGCGGCTCATAGATCGGTGAAGATAGCATGAATCCTAAACAGTATTTTTGTTGTACATCAAGCTGTTTTGGGGCATGTGGAGATTTGAGGGGGGGGGGCAATTTAAGTGTAGCTATCAATAATATATTTCATTGTCCCCTCTCTTTTTTCTTGGAAAACGCCACTTCCTCTAAATATGCTTGCAAACTTAGCTATCATAAAGGGGATTGATCATGTTTATGTCTTATGTACTTAGCCTTTCTCTCTATTTCAACTGACTACTTTACCGTAAAACAGCGCTGTAAAGCACGTTTTTTTGCACGGCTTTACATGAGCTCAAATTCGATGACAATTCAATGTTCTTGAAAACAGGTAGCTTCTCTAGAAATGATTTGACGCATATCCTCCAAGTATATAGTCCCACCCCCGTCTGGGAGCTCATGTATTATATAGCAAATAGAGATGCAAGGAAGTATTCGGCTAAAAACAAGGAATTTCTCTGATGAGGTCATTAAACAGGACTTGAAAGTTTCTCTTTTAATGCACAATTACTGACCAACAAAACAAAAAAAGAATATGATTAGCATACTGAAGACAATATGGACAATCGCGGATTGAAGGGCAGCTAATTGGCTGTTTAGAACTAAGATGGTAGCTGTTTAAAAGCTCTCTGTTGCCCGGCTGCTTTCGTAATGTGACTCCTAGACCAACATTCATGCTTTTCCATTGTCTTGTAAGCTGTCTTTAATGTGCACCGCGCAGAATCCGTCTTGGACAAAACTAACAGGTAGGGTATTGATAAGGCGTTCAAGCAAACATCCATCGGCTTAACCACATTAATAATCTATACATAATACCTATATGCGATTCATCGGATTACCCACCAGCAAGAAAGATAAGTTGTTAATGGTGAATCCGACATCAGGCGTTTTTTCAAGCTGACAGACGTCGAATCGAACATCTCATCAGTCGAAGCAAGTTGTAAGTTTTTCTCCATATTTTAATGAGCTATTGTTGTGATTTTTTATGCCAAACATCTGGGGCTAAGTGCAAATTGATGTTTTACGATCCGTTGCTGTTTCTTTCATCAAGAGTTATTCTGTTGCTGTTTTCGGTGAATTTACAACAATAGTCGGGCATTGTAGCAGGAACTATAGACGTTTCACGATATGGGAGTATGCAGTTTATTCTATAGAGAAAAATTCACTTTACATCTTCCTTTCTGCCGAGTAGAAGCTATTAATATTCCGGCACTAACATTCAAAGCTTTTAGAATCCTTTTAACGCCAAAATGCTTATCTGACTTTATGCTAAATTGCTGAACTGCCGTTTTTTGCTACACTTTTTTCTCGACTTTAGCTTGCAATGAAAGGTTTCGTTAACGCTGAGTTTCAAACCTCTGCTCGCTTCTATCTCCATTTCTGACCTATCTTCAAGTAGATAATAATAGGACAATCGTCTAAGCCTTTGTAAACAGGCGCGCATGTATGTCTAGAAAAATATTATTTTCACTTCAACGTTCATTTGGTCCCTTCTTATGGCAAATACATGGATATAAATCAATGCTGATGGATGGCAACATTTTGGAATGAACTGATGTTGATGGATGACAAAATCATCTATTTACCTTTGCCGATTATAAAATGCTGTCTAAAGGCATTAGTTGCATGTTTATTTGAACGTATTCTCGGTAGGGAGGCAGAGAAAAAAGTGCGGTCAAAATCAGAAGATAAATCAATTGTCAATTTTTAGAAGTATTGATCTTATGGCGAGCTTTCTGGTGGTCATCTTTTCAACACCTTCCTATGCATAAAGCTGAGATATCTAATCGTAAATACATTGCAATCGGTATAGGCATGCTATCTTCGCTGCATGTGCCTTGTAAACATACATTATGTGGTTAGCAACAAGACGTTCAATGACCGTATGCATTCATAAGTCATCCACAAGACACATCTTAAAATCCTTACTTTGGCTTCTTATTTTGCAGGTTCATGCATTTAATTAGTTTCTTTAAACCCAGTGATTCTCTCAGATTGCAAAACTCAAACCAACTCTGCCTTTGGTAATCGAAGAAATAATCTATTTATACTAAATGTTGATGACTCCCTTAAGTTTGCATTTTGTATTAAAATTGAAGTAGCACCTAAGAACCGTTCTGTACTGCATAGCACAAATTTATAAACAACATCCAAATTTTTATAAAAGCCAGCAAATTTCGAACTTGTGTTCATTGTTTCTTTAACTTCACATGCAAGGCATTATCACGCGAGACTTTGAGATAGCTGACATTCTAAATGCGCCATGAAAATTTCATGCTAAACACAGCAGGATTGCACTAAATATTTGAAATAAGCTATATATCCTCAGATAGGCTGAGCTAAATTCGTG
The DNA here is from genome assembly GCA_003864495.1 of Nemopilema nomurai. NCBI lineage: Eukaryota > Metazoa > Cnidaria > Scyphozoa > Rhizostomeae > Rhizostomatidae > Nemopilema > Nemopilema nomurai. The sequence continues at coordinate 474,058 of ML133459.1, read as the reverse complement.
TGCTTGCAACACTATTTTTTTGAAAGGCTGTACCCAACAGGTGTGACTACACTGGATTTGAGGCATGCTTAGGGCATGCCGTTGCTATGGTGCGGCGGTTGCTAGGGTTTCCTTGCAGCCAGTCTCGATTTCATCCCGCAATTCTGTTAAAGATGGCGGACTTTCCAAGTGTAGTCTTGCTTCGAATCTTCCAGTTCCAAAGCCGATTTTACTTGAGGAATGTAGCGTCGCTTGTGTGCAAAGCCTGGAAGCTCATTGCAGAAGATCCCTTATTATGGAGAGAAGCAACAGTTGTAATTTTTCCTTCAGCAGAATGCTGCACCTACCTTTCCCCATGGGTCGGTGGCCTAATTACGAAAGGCCTTGTCAAGTTTTCGTTCCACAGACATTGTAGTCGCACGTTGATTCGTGAGATATGCAAAATTGCTGGAGGTACTATAAAACAACTATCAATAAGTGGGTCTCAAAATGTCGATGATAGCGATATTTTTCACATATTGTCACAGGCAAGGTCAATCGAAAAGCTGTTACTGCCAAGTTGCGGTGGCTTTTTTGGGTTTACAAAGTTTCTGCAAGCGTCCACGGACTTCACTGATATGCAAGACCTTCTACCAGTTCTTACTGACATTGACATTGGCCATACCACAACTGACTGTGTGTTGGACTTTCCTTTATCCTTTTTGCAGAACCTGAATGCAAACACTTTACAGTCCCTAGGAGTGTCTGGACTATCTTTCCCATCTGCAATAGAGCCTGTCATCTTAGACTTATTGCGAAGATTCAAAGTAATAAAAAAGCTGGATTTTTCCTTTACCACATTTTCTGAGAACTTTTTGGTGAATTTTGCAGTGCTTGAGCTGTTTTATTTGGAAGAACTCAACATCATTGGATGCCAAAATATAACTCCAGCAATTGTTAAAAAAATGCTATTCAATTTTGGTTCACTGAAGAGAATGTTTATAAAAAACATCAAAGAAGAAATGTCATATATCAACTTGTTTGACATGATTTCCAGATCCAGTGGTAACTTGGAATGCTTGAGATTTAATAATAGCTGGGTGCAGCCAAATGCAGAAAAGTATTTGCAAGCATATATGTCTTCCCAGCTGAAAAGAACTAGCTCCATTTTGAATTTAAGAAGATTGGATTTATCATACTGTCCAGTTGGAGAGAATTTTCTAGTACTGATTGCCAGGAACTTGATGGTGGTTGAAAGCTTGAGTCTTTCATCTTGTGGCATCACTGATGCAGCTCTTCTTGATATTTGTAAGCAATTTCCAAGCCTCAAAGAGATGGATATATCTAGAAATAGAAGAATAACAGATTTTTCATTTACTTGTGACTGCAAATATGATCAAATCAAGGAAAGTTTGTCATCTGCTAATCATCTGATGTGGACTCAAAAACATTTGGACACTGTTTGTGAGATGCAGTGTAGAAATATGTCAAGTATGCACAGCATGGAAGTGTTGTCCATTGGATTTTTGACAAAATTGACTGATGTTGGGTTGATGTCAATACTCTTTCTTGGAAATCTAAGGAGTCTGTCTCTCCGTGGATGTTGTAATTTGACTAGCACAGGACGCTGTGAGCTTTACCAGAAGTGTTCCTTGCTAACATGGCTAGATTTAAGCGAGTTAAAAGTTGATGATAGAGAAGTGCAATTTATGGCAGAAAGTTTAAAATACATAACTGTTTTGAATTTATCAGGAACATTTATCACAGATGGAAGTTTGGACTGCATTGCTCTGAAATGCCAGTGTCTAAGAGACCTGAACATATCAAATTGTGAATATGTATCAGAAGGCAAAGTTAGAGACTTTATAAAGACTCTAAAAAGTCGGCTCGCTGAGTTCAAGTCATCATATAATGTAGCATACGAGCTGGTGCCATCAGTATGATATTGGTTCTTTACATTACACCTGTTTTATTTATGCCTTTTGAAAAAGGTGCAAAGATAACCAACTATCTGATAAACACTGAGGCCAGTTGGTTGTTTTTCTGTACAGCACAGTGAAGTGATAAGATGTTTCATTAATGCTTTAACATTTTCAGGTAGGATGTGCTAGCCATTTTCAGTGCCACTGTTCCTTTCCTTATGTTCACATTTAATGAATTCATACCTCAAAACATTGAATTTTTATTGATTTGTGTATATCATTTACACCATATCATTAAACATCTCACACTTTCCGTACTATCACCATCAACATTAAATGACTCAAAAGTTAATATCAACTTGATTCTTACTATTTCTCTTTTATTAATGACGAAACACACACCTTCTTAAAGGTTGAAAAATCAGCTTTTCATATCTCACTGAACTCAACTTTACATTGCGTCTGTTTGATTTCTGCTATCTTTATTGTGTTAGTTATGTTAATGGCCAAACTCATCCAGCTTCCAAATGATGAGAGTAGGATACCTATATCCCTTTACAATGAAGTTGTAATCTAACTGTAACGGTTTTAAAATAAATTTAAATGAATTATTACTTAGAAATGCATTTCCTATGGGTGTATCCCTGATTCCTTACAGCATAATTCCTTGCACTTAAATTGTCTTGCCACTTTTCTTTTGATATTTTATGCTCAAAGTCCGGTATAAGACTGCAGCCAGTTTAAAGTTGTTGTCTGTGTTTCCTTATAAGTGGTGTATTGTTGCTTGATAATGTATTCCTTTCTTCTAGAATAGAGCACCACAATTATTTCTGCTAAAAAGAGTGTTCACATGAATTTGAAAGTAAGAAGCAACAATCTGATGTGCAATAAAAATTAAGGTATGAAGTCAATTGTTCATTCTAAAAATGTAGAAGTGACAGATTGAGGCTGGATGACAGAGCCGGCTCTTAATTTACAATATTCATAGCCAGAGCATGTCAAATTTGTTACCAAAAAGTGGTGTTCACGATTCAACTAAGAACTTGACATTTGAAAGTACTTTTGGCTTTTGTTTTAGTTCCTTGATTAAATGGTAGAAATGTACTTCACTTCTGGCTACATGAATGTACAATGCCTGCAAAAATTGTCGGAACACCAACAGCAATTCTTTGACTTACATTTATTCATCAACTTCCCCCCTCCCCCCATCCCTAGGAACAATGTTGTCCTGCTGCTAAAAGAAGCGTTATTTTTAGCTCAAGATTAACTGGATGCTATACTTTGTTACCAACATTGTTTTAGAGGGGAGGAGGGGGATTAGCAGCTAGTGGTGTGTCAGAAAAATGAAAAATGCAAAACCAGATAAAATACTGAGGTGTTTCAAGGACTTTTGACAGGCTTTGTATGGTGACGGCATGAAATATTAAAATCGAAAACAAAATTAATTTGAATTGTATCTTTGACACTAGCGATTTTATTAGTAGGGGGGAGGTGCCACCCTTTGCACCTTGGCCATGACATTTACTGACCATGGTAATTTGACAGATAATATTATTCCAATAATTTCTCAATTAGTTTATTCTCCAAAAGTCTTTTTTATCAAATCACCCAATAGACTTCTTTTTATTACTCATTTTTAGATGTGATCATTAACAGCAACCGACGTGTCGGCAGAATTTGCAATGATCAGTGTCAATATCTTCCATTAAGAAAAACGAATCTCAAGTATGTTTAGGTGGCTTGTTACCTGTTTATTTTTTGTGAATCGTTACAATGTCTTTAATTCCAAAATATTTATCTACCTGCTTTTAAAATGAATAAAGAATCCCTCACCGTTGCACCTGCCCCTGTAAACACCAATTTCTCTTGCGAAATGGAAGCGACTTGTGTTGAAAGGTGCCCAAGCAGCTGTTCCCTGGAAAAAGAATGTTTTTTCAGCAAAACTGGTAGCGAAATTAATAACAAAACATTCTTGTTTTAGCACCTTTTTGTTGGCCATGGCCTCAGTCTTCTAAAATAGAATATCGGTCTCTTAACTATTATTATTATCATTATTATTATAACTATTATTTTTAGTGACGTTTGTAAGTTTCATTTGTTTTCTTTTCAAAATGAAATGCCTACTGGTTTAAAATATCATCATAATTTTTATTGTATTAATATGTGAGACTCCTTTATACTTTTACTACAAGTGCACACTGGGTCACCCTAGGGCTAATATTGCAGTTACTAATATTGTGTAAGGTTCTCTTGATTATTGTTAAAATCAACAATATTATTGCTTTTAATTTTATGACGGTACGTTGCCCACTGTGACAGATGCTAAAGGCTACAACGAATCCTTCACCCGTTGAGTAGTCAGTCTTTTCAATAGAATCCCCCCTTCCCCCAATCCATTATGTCACCAGCCTAGACGTAACATCATATTTTGGCAACCATAGCTCCCATTCCCCCTCCCCTGACCCTTATAGCACGCTTGCATTTCTCTTGGTCGCGTACTTTACCGATACCGTTGGGGGCAATAACTGTTAGGTGTGTTTGCTGCTCCACGTTTGGGGTAGTGAAATTGGGGTCCTGCCCATGGTTTCCTACTCGAATCATCCCGTTCATTCCGAAGCAAACGTTCCTCATAAGAACAAACGATTAAGGCTCTAGCAAATAACAGCTGCTCTCGGGCAGGTGCTCAAAGCATCCGGAGTAGTGCTTGGAGATCGGGAATCGGATCTGGAGCGTGTGCTCACCATCCAACACACATCTCGAGACAAAGTCTCTCTGCCGTAAAAGTACCATTAAAGGTCCAGGGAAGTGGTGCATGCTTGTGGAACATATCAACTCGCTTCCGAGATGGGTCTCCTCCTGAGTGACTGTCGCTAGGTTAATATACCGAGAGAAGGATTTGCTGTTGTAAAGTGAGCGATGTACCGCTAGCAATTTGTTTGCAATTTTGGTGGAATTTTCTTGTTGAGAGTTCATTACTTTGCTTTATATTATGTATACGTTGCTGCTTTTCTTTTTATATTTAGAGTAAGAATTACCGAGGCGTATTGCGTGTTGTATTATTTGACGCAGTTGCCACCTATCGCGATATTCTTAAAAGTAAATGCATGCACCCGATGGTCTAAAATCATTTACCTTTCATCAGACGTTGTCTCTCATTTCAGACATGTACCGACACGATGTGAAGAAAGTTCGATTTTTTCGGGATGGCGATGCGAATTTCTCTGGTGTTAGTCTCGCTATATCGCGAAACAGGTATCGCAATTTCGACTCGCTGCTCAACGACCTCTCGCGTAAAGTCCCGCTACCGTTCGGTGTAAGAACCCTGCACACACCCGGAGGTGTTCATCATGTTTACGACATTGACCAGATCGAAGATGGCAAAGACTACGTGTGTTCTACCTTCCACTCTCGGTAAATAATTTTTAAAAATTTATCCAAACCTCTTTCTCTCCCTTTCTTGTTATTATCGCTGAGGGAAAAAACGGACTCTGTGAATGAATGACACAGCTTTTTGCTTGAACCTAATAGTGTAGACAGATGACAGAGTTGTTGAGCAAAGTGTCTTCTCTTCGTTTCGATTGAAAATCTTTTCTTATTACTTTCAAATTTTTCTCGTGTTTAGAGTTCATTTAAATCTTTACCAAAGCTCTTACCAGCTGAATTTGCTTTGCTTTGGGAATCTTTTTCTAGAAAGACTACGTTTAGCATTCCATTAAAACCTTGCTTTAAAACCTGCTATTAAACGTAAAACTTTATTTTCTGGCCCTCAATTATTATAGGTATGAATTATTTTGAATTTTTTATTTAGAAGCTCAGAGAGTCAGTTTCACACGTTTCTTTTTTGCTTTTAACGAAAAAGCATGGAAAGTTTATCAGTTCGACATTTCGAATCACAAGAAGATATCACCAGCCATGATATGCTTAATTATTTGCTCAATTCTACACGTGCGAATTTTCAAAGCTCATTTTGGTCGTCTTATCAGATATCAGGCTGGCGAGAAGTGGTAGCGAAGCTGCATTTTCAGCTTTTCTTTTCAAAATAGAACTTAGAGTGAACATTTCTTCTCTAAGTGCTGGTTTGATTAGCCCAACTCTGGCATTTGTCACAGCTCTAACTTGCCACATTCACTCTTCATGGCATCTCTTTCAAGTTGTCTTCGCAGCACATTCCATCCAGCAAACATTTATCCTAGAAAGCTACATGTTTTTTCACTTAGTGCCAGCTTTGAAATAGGAAATTTTCTTATTTCTCCACAATTTATTTGATTCTGCCAATTCAACGACCTTATCTATTTCTGTAAATCGTTTCTTGTCAATTTGTGTTTTTCCTTTAATTTTCGCAATAGAGTACCAATAAGGCCGCAATGTGATCTCAACGAAAACTGACGCATTCAAAGATGTTTGTATTGTGAAGCATCATGAATATATCAACCTTTTCTTGCCCAATATCCCAGCAAATTCTTTCAGAATTTTCTAAATGGTACGACCCTCTCACCCCCCCCCCCCCAACAATTCTTTAGGTTTCAAGGCTGTTGGAAGGGGAATTGTAGAAGTGAGTCATTAGCCAAAGAGTCTCCCCAAGAATGGGGGGTGTCCTTCTATCAAACCCACATCGCAAGATTTTAGCTTACAAAAACTGCTTCATGAATCGGTTACTTTATTTTTACCTGGTTTGGGAAGGAAAGCCGCAACCATTTCGCCAAAATAAAGTCGTATTTTGTTGGTGATGTGCAGGTATTTCTAAAACCTTTTACTTTTCTCCGTGGAGGCCCGAAAGTGCATTTACGTTGTTATTGTTTTTCGTTCTGTAACGGGTTGTTATAGAAAACACCGCACATCAGTATATGAATAATTCATCACGCCATTTTGACATATCTTTGTATTGCATTTTATTGTGGCTCTTTTTCTCATCAGATCTTTGCTCATTTTGAATAAAGTAAATAGGCATTTTTTCTAATTGTCGCAAAAAGCCTGTGCTGTTCATTTTTTTAAAATTTCATTCGCCATCTTACCTTGTTAATTTTTTTCTTGTTCTCGTATGCTTTTAATTATTTCACAGTCTCATGTGGTGAGACTGGAAAACCATTTATCTATCAAAGTATTTTGAATAAAAAAAAACATTCATTCCAATGGTCTCTTTTAATAATCGCAACGAGGCGCCCGCTCTTGCATTGAAAAATGTATGCTCTCCACAATGAAATAATAGTTTCAACAACATTAATATTAATCAATGCACTTAAATGGCCAAAGCTTTTTATCCTTGGTCTACAAAGCACGAATATACTGACCCAAACGAGGCGTTATCAAGAACGAGGCTGGAATCCTGTTGACGTCAGTTGTGTTCGCAAGATGTCGTGTAGTTACTGCACAGGCGCGTTTGATCGCTGCCATGTCGGAAATCCCTTCGCAGCGGCTTATTTGCGGCAGCTTCTGTTGTCGGGGAAATAACTGTGTTGAAAGGGTGAGCATGAGAGAAATAGCTTTAATGAGACTCCATATGGTCTTGTAACTGATCCATCTCAGACTCGTTTCGCCAAAACTGCAATGTTTATCATGATTTAATATCCATAACATATTGTTCCAACTACTGTAGATTTGATTTTTATATATACTATATCGATTAATTATCATGGGTCTGTCCTGTGACCTCCCCTTGGTAATAATGATAATTTTTATAATTCATCTTGTAAATATAAAGCTAAATATACAAATCTATCTTTGATAAGTTTAATATCAATATACAAAACTTGGCATAATAAACGCCCTAGCCCAGGTACTAGTCGAGCCTTGGGAAGTAGCGTTTTATCAGTCAAGGGGGAGTGTTGTTCAATCGTTCAAGTTCAATCGATAATAACTGTCTATGACGATATTGACAGATGAGGCGACGAGAAGAATTCTTCAGAAGCATTTGTTTCTTACTTGGCCAACGCTACTGCAAGACAATTTATAGCCTCTAAAGTTTTTCGTTTTTCTCCGCCAAACGCTGTTTTGCCAGGTCAAAAGCATTAAAGTCTCAAAGCACTATAAAGAAAACTGTCAAAGCCTGGGCAAAAAGGCAGGCCAGTAACTGTAGTCGCTTGTTCAACTGCTCGAGAGTGTATTCAGTGAGGCAAGTTTTTGTCATTTAATAACCCCTGTTTAATCGTATGTCGGGCATTGATTATTCAAAATGACGTCAAAACGTTTCTAGATGTCGTTAAGAAAGCTGAATCTTTAACGTTATGCAGAAGACTACTCAAATGCTTGATCCCCCAGTTGCTAAGATAACAGTGATTTCATCGCCCATCGTTCTCATCTGCTATAAACAAGGCCAGGTTGGACGTCATGCGTTTTTGAGCTAGGCTTAACGAAAGTGTGATGAATCTGGAATACGCTTTTTTATACGAATAAGATCTAAAGAAATATTTAAGAATAATGCCAGCTTCAACCTGGATCAAAACTAAATGTTCTCCTTAATCTGAGTTTTCTTCCAAAGCAAAACAACTGTTGTTTTGACGCTTTATATACGATTCAAAATATACTCAGCCGCTCTGTGAGTAATTTATGACGAAGCAGCACATCTAAAAGGCTTGAATATTTTCCTTTGATCTTAATGCGAATTTACACCTTGTGTTGGGAGAGAATTATTTTAAGAATTATCTGAAGCTCAAAATCGAAAACTATGTAAAAATGCTGAGGCTGGCAAAAACTAGGTAGTTTTACAAAAAAGTGCTTAACTGTTTTATTTTATCTTTATTATCATGCTTGTGTTGCCATCTTTCGTTTTAGCATGACATTTGTTTATCTACCACATATCGATTTAACCACCTTTCAGAGCCTAATTACCAAAGCAAAATGGATAGTAGGAATAGGATCTGGAAATTTTTTGCTTTTTGGCTCAAAGTAGAGTTCAGCCTTCCCTTTATCCAAGCTCTACAATGATTCCTGAATGTACACCAATCATGCATTAATGCCCGAAAATGGCTATTATTTTCTGATATCCTCATAAGCTACCATTCCACTGATCATGTCGATTATCATTTGTCGTCGTAACGAGAGCAGAATTTATGCAAACAGCGAGGCCTATTTTCTCTTTAAACCATATTTCGCTGTTTGTCACCGAGTTGAACTGGGCTCTCGATTTGTGCCCCTGACGACACCAAGCCTCCCAAGATCCGTCTGTTCGTATCCCACGGTGACCCTACACATAAACAAGGCAAGTGTGGAAATCGCAAATGCAAACATCGGCCATGGATAGTTGCTTAACTGTTTTACGATGTTCTTCAATGTCCATGCAGCGTATGAAGATACAGCGATTGGGAAACGCTTCTGATAGCGCAAAGAGCTGTACTGAAGGCAAAACAGATTTCATATCGTGCAATTCGCCTTTACGTGTTCATATCCTTTTTTAGCTTTTTATACTCTATATTTGCTACAGTTTCATTGCAAATTTCTACTCTGGAGTTCCCTGGTAATTGCTAGATTCAGATTTCTTTCAGATTCTTTCCTAGCGAAGCATTTTATGCAGAATACAGCATATAGAGCATACCGTATTTACTCGAGTGAGGGCCGCGGCGCTAATTCAATTTCCAGTACTTTTGATGCGGCGATGATGAGGGCGGCGCTTTTTAAAGCCCTGTAATTTTGTAATAAAACGAATAAGCTTTAAACGACATTTTAGTATTAAAAGTTACAAGTTTGAAGATATCTTTAAAGGTTCTTAAAATGTCATAACACTGATTCTCAAGAGAGAGTTAAATAAAAAAAACCTTAAAAATAGTCTCACTTTGAACTTAAGTGCTTTTTTAAAACAAGAAAATAAATTCCCGATATTTATTTAAATTGTTTCATCAGTCCGTTACATCATTTGCAGTTTTTTTCCTGTTTGATTCTAACGATTCTAAAGTGTCGAATATACAGAACAATAACTGCAGAGCTCTTTAATTCTTTTGTCCAAATGCTAATTCGAGGGCGGCGCTAATACGGGGGCGGCGCTCACTCGAGAAAATACGGTATATGTTTAGAGAAATGAGAACACCTTGAATAGGGGAACACTCGATCTTTTAATCGAGGCAGTTTTATTTGCTCAAGCTGCCTTGGTGTTAACGACAACTAACAGCTTGAAATCAGGGCAAAAACGTCGTAGAAAGGCAGCTTTTTCCTCTAAGAGCCTCAGAATAATGGAGAAAATCCGAAACAGCTGTCGACTGTCGTAGTTTCAGGCACTGTTCCTTAATGCACAGCGAGGGTCTGGGTGCGAGCGAAGCGTAGGAACGCCATCTTCGAGTTATTTATTAAGAACTCTTGTCGTAGTTCTGTAGATGGGAATTCAGCCAACACGGTGATCGATTAGAGAGAATGCTCTTTCGAAACACGAAATGCTTTTTTTGCGGAAAAGCCGTCTCTGAATGCATCAATGATTTATGTTTCAGGCTAACATACGTTTCTTTTCTCCATTTTCTGCGAAAAAATCGGCTCCTTGGTTTCTATCTGTTTAGTTTTGCTAGCTCAGAGTGGGATTTGAACATTCGTCCTTTTACCATAATAATCTTATTTAACGCCCGCCATTTTTAAAGCTCTTGTCGGATCTCTTAAAAACAACCACAGCTTTCCACAACTAAAAGGGTTGCCCAAAGTTTTTTACATTTGGCAACTTTTGTGATTAGGTTAAGCGCCCCCTGACAAACAAGCCAGCTTTAATTGACGCTTAAGCTTGATAAAGGGCGTTAATTCGAATGATAGAATAGCCCTAATGTAACTCTTTTTTAGATTCTGATAGAATTGCAATTCATGCGTCTTATTTTATTGACCTTTCCTTCCATGAAGGTTTACTTTAACCTAGAATATCCCTTTTTATAACTTTGAGTCTTGTTTTGATATTTAAACATCATACCCCATTTTAGGCCCATCAAGAGGCTGAATTATGCTGGAAACACCAATAGAACATCCTGGAAACCGACGCAGCGAAAGACAGAGATGCTTTCTAAAAATGAGAGGCAGGGTGAACCGGGCGAAAAACTGTTCCAGACCCGGAACCTCAAGCCGAAGACAATCACGGTGATTGCGAAGGACGACTCTTCGAACAGAGCCAAGGTCATCCTCAACAGACGAACCGCGATGACTTACGAGAGCTTGTTGCAGACTGTCAGCGATATACTGCAGTTGAACAACGGCCCGGTGAAGGACCTCTACACCATAGAAGGGAAGAAGGTATTGCCTGCTATTTGCTGTATTATTAAGGCTGCGCTTACGTCTGTCGAGGGCCTGGGCCCAAAGTTGGTGGGCCCCCCTAGCATAAGCCAAAGTAGTTCGTGACATGCTACTCAATTCATCAACAACACTTTTATAGGCATATCAGAATATTGTTTGGGGCTTCCTAAGGTTATTAATTTTATGCCTATGTGTAAATGTGAAACTGTATATGATTGTTATTCTGCACTCCAATCCGTTCGAGAGACTTTTTGTGCGAGAGAATGTTTTTTTTCTTGTATTTTAGATTCAGTCTTGTGACCTTGTTAATAATTCAAGTTACTATAGGCTTTGATTGCTTTTAATTCAAACCTTTAAGCTACCTGCATTTTGAGGCTTGGAAATTTGGCATTTATTTCTATGTATTGAAGTGTACCTGCTTAATGAAGAGAACACGTGACAGATGTTTATCCGTGACAGATGACCATTTGTGACCATTAGTACCACTGTCTTGTCCCAAGTGATTCTTATATTCCTCTACGCAGTTTTTATATTGTTTATAAACATTCTATACCAGGTCGGCGGTATTGCGGATCTTATCCATGGGTCAGATGTCTTTCTGGCCGCCAGTAGAAGTTCTGGGACTGTATCCGCACGCAGCATGCCTTCTAGGCTTGTAAAAAGCAGTGAGTGCTTTTGGTTGTTGCCGTTGTTGACATATCATGCTATTGCTGTGGATGCATAATCCACCGGAAGGGCGTCTATTAAGAAATAGTACAAAAGTTAGCCAGTTCCAGGGATTCTTTGGGGGGTAATTAAAGATCATGGGCGTTTCTGGTCTTCAGGGCGTTAGGCTGGCTTAGTATTTTATATTATAAAATGCAGTCCAAAAAGCCGTGAACTGAAATAAACGCCGCTCGCATTCTCATGGATAGATTCAAGCATTTCACTGTTTATATAGACATACTGGGTTAAGGTGCCTGGAGTACGTAGTACGGAGTACGACACTCAAACCCAGACTCCAGTGCGTATAAGTTTAGAATGCATGGATAATGTTGTTGTTCTTTTCGAGACATTGTTCTGTTCTACTTTATATCACAAACTTTACTAGAGAAAGCAATGGCTAAAAGTACAACGGAATAGATAACCTGTATGTTATTAATGCAACTATTCTGTTGTTTATTATGCTAAGTTTATCGAAGGAGACAACACTTATTTTTCTTACATTGCTGCAAAAATAACGATCCCGTTGTCAAAGTAAATAGCTTCGATACTTCAGACATCGTAAATTGTCTACGAAACCACCAAAGACTCGTGTTTCCGTAGAATAAGTCTATTTTGGCTTGTGATTGCTTCATAGAGAAAACAAATTCAGGATCGCTACATGCTACCTCCACAACTCAAAGCAAAAGTGCTGCGGGGCCAAGCCGTAAGGAAAAAGGCCCCGTCAAGAAATCGCCATACACGCAACCCGTATTTGCGAAGAAGAAAGAGCCGAAACCTAAGGGTACGTCTCTCGTTCTCCCGCACCTATTTACAGCTAACCGTGCAGCTTTTATCGAAACTTTAAAGTCTGCTTTTGTGGTTTCGGTGATAATAGTCAATTGTTGTCTTATCATGTGTGATACAGCCTCCACTTTTGCGTCTATTAATATTAATGCCTCAGTCAGACTATCAAAGTGCATTAACAATTTCGTTTCCATGAAGGCTTTAACTTTACTTGCATTTTTCGTGAAAACAAGTTTGATCTTGTTTGAAGGGAGCGTCGTGGACATCCAAAGTCTTCAATAAATAAAGCTAGATTAGGTTTTGACGTCACTTTTATATTCGAAGATTGTACCATCATAACGATACTTCTCCTGCTACCGTTAGTACTATCGGTGTTACAGACGTATGGAATAGATTTGACATGACCCTTACAGAAATATTCGCCATTTTCCACACTCTGTGCCAGATGGCCAGAGGCTGTCCGTTGTAACTAGCCACCAAGGTCCATTTAATAAATGTCTCGAAATTTCGTAGAAGCCTTGTACTATGATGATGAGTATGTACTGTAAGTGTGTACTTGTACTATATGTTCTGTAAGTATTATGACGATGTTAGATGACACATATGATGCTCATAATGGGAATACCGTCTCGTTCGATGTGACCTAGAAATGTTTGCTATCTTCATTAGCGACCAGTTCTGTTTGAATAATTCTGCAGCAATAGTCTTAGTGAAATATAAAAACTGATGGATGCAAATGAACTTAACTTAATTTCATTGATTTTTCTCCTTAATTTGTTCACTATTATTGTTATTAGTCATTGGTCTTATCTCAGTCAAGCATTCCTGCCAACTTCCATTTTGTAAATCGTCCACGTGTTTTTGCGTGCAGGAAATCTATTCATATTCACTGTCAAAACCAGTGGCCAGGAAGATGCTGGCTCCAGCGGCAAGGTTGCTGTTGTTGTCTGTGGCACGAAAGGCAGTACTGGCGAGCTGACTCTAGGACCGCCTGCCTCCGCAGTGTTCGAGCCGGATTCCGCTGAGGAATTTGAGGTACATCATTATATGTACGATGTTTCACTTACGGTTTTCTGTATTTGCAAGGCTTCTCTGAAATTATTTTATCTTTCACGTAAAACGCTATTTAAACACACCTTTAAATTAACCAAATAAATGTAAATAACCCCCCTCCCCCTCCCCTCCCCCTCTCCAAAAAGGCGTGTTTTGATTTAAGCCCCGTTTGATATCTATTTAAGTTTTCAAAGTTGTATACGGGGATAGAGGGTCTGGAAGTGATGAATTGAACTTAGAAATCCACGATTGTATAAGTGAGGTCCCCTGGAACAGACAGAACAGACCAATCACCACTTGATGACCATTGCAGTAAATAGAAACGACCCTTATGCAGCATCTGTTGTTTTTTGAGACTATCGTAGCCGTTTTTGCTGGTGATGAACCCAATCTTTTGTACGAATAACGTACACTCTACGTACTTTAGGTCAACGTGGGAAATATAGGAAAAGTCAAGAAAATAAGAGTTATGCATTATCCAAATGAAGAAGAAGATGATGATGATGCTGGATGGCATTTAAGCGAGGTGAGTTTTCCCTTAACTAAAAAGCAAGTTCTATAATGTAAGATTTCGTATGCATTGGTTTGACTTTTGGCAATTCTCATTATCTTTCCACGTCTTTAACTTCACATTTTCAAATTTTAAAAGCTTTCCATTTTCCCTCTTATTTACCTAGGAATGCAGTAAGATACATTCAATATAAATGTTAGGGAACTGGTGTAGAATGAGTGTATTATCTTATTAAACAAGGACCACAAATTTTCAAAGAATGACAAATAAACCTATTTGGCATGAATTGATCTGTGAAAGTCACAAAAGACCTTTTTCTCAGCAACTGAAGTGAATCATGTACTTAATAGTTTTGAAAATTCACCGTACAACGGTGTTGCCTACCCTTTCCGTATTCCTGTCTCTGCAAATTTATACAAAGCATTAAATGTATGCATGTCCACATCAATACATTTTTAGATACTAATGACAAGCTTGGCCCGCCCAAATGAAGAGTATCTGTTCCAGTGCAATCAATGGTTTTCTAAGAAGGAAGAAGGGGGTGTCCAACTCATTGAGCTGCCCGCGATCGTAAAAGACAAGCCAGTAGCGAAAGGTAGATACGAGTTCCTACGTAGCCCTTTATGATTGCTTTGCAGTTCTCTTTTCGCGTCTCTGTACGTTCGCACTTTGATTCTATTCCGAGTTTTAACGATATGACGTCATCAGGTTGAGTTATTAAATTTTTCAGCTGATTTCTCGTGTCATGCATCGTTTGATAAAAATATTTTGTCTTTTTCTCAAATGAAATATTTTTAATTAAGAAAAAATAGAGAAGTCATGTTTCGTAAAAATTAATTAACAAAGAATTTATGCCATGATCAATCAATAACAGAACATTAGTGTGAGTTATAGTTTTTTATTTATCTTCAGTAATTTTATTTTATCACACAATCATTTATGCTAAGTTATCAGAAATAAAATGCGAAAAGATTATCGATATTGTACCCCAGTCATTGAGTGACGCATCATTTCAACCTCCAAATTTTCAGAGAGCAAAGTCCACGAATACTACTGCATAACTAATAGTACCAATAAATTATGACACAGTTGCTATTGAAATGCTGGTTCCGTTGCCTTTACTCTTTTTAATGACGCTCGTTGCAGTTTGATCCGTTTGTCTGCTTTTTCAGTCGTTGCGTACGAGGTTACAGTGATGACAGGAGACACTATATCTGCGGCTACTGATGCCTGTGTTTTCATCGTCATCTACGGAGAGGGTGGGGACACAGGCAAGCGCTGGCTGACTAACTCAAAAAGTTTTGGGGAACCATTTGCCAAAGGAAGTGTAGGTGTCATAAAATGATTCACGTTTGTCTTCTTAGTTGAGTTCGCGATGCCTTGTTGGTAGAGCTTTATGTGCTTGTAGTATATATGTGGTATCTAACTACTAGCTTTCACTTGCCACTATCATACTTTGATTTTCCACCAAGAAGTGCCAACTTTCCCAGCCTATTTGATAAGTCACTGCCAAATCCATCTTAGATTTATACCTTATTGTAGCATTGTCTATTTACATACCAGTCTACTATTTGGAATTAAATAATATTATGACAATATATTGCTGAAGATCGAATATTAGTATGGTCTTGGTAGTCTACCAAATCTACCATCCCGTCTTCTTTATTGTCTATAGCCAGTGAGATTATCTTTGCTTCTGTCATCGATTAATTTGAATAGTTCAAAGACTACCTGGTAATTCATCCCATTATTTTTTGTTATCATGTGACACATTTGGCCTTTTTAGATCGATGTTTTTGACGTCAATGCAGTTGGTTTGGGAAATCTCACGAAGATCCTTATCGGTCATGATGGCAAAGGAGACAGTTGAGTTTCATCTATTCACCAAAATATTTGTTGAAAATGCCTACTTGAATAATCTTCTTTCTCTTGATACTCCTCTAAGATTCTAACTACAATACTAAAGAAACAACCGATTTTGTTTTCAACAGCATAGGGTCTGGTGATATCACCAAATAGCAAAAACCTAAGATACATCTCATAATCTTTCTTGAGATGACTGGGCGAGTAATCAAAACAGTCACAATCTACTGATTTGTCTCGTGCGGAGAGCTTTTAGATTACCTTTGAGCATTATTCGCCTTTGTCTTTTAAGTTGATAAGTCTCTGAGTACAATGTCCTCCGTTTTGTTTATAAAGTCACTTAAACTGCTGTCAGTCATCCAATTTAACTGTGCTGGCTGGCTGACCTTTCTCATAGGTTGTTTTGGATGTTAATTCCATTCAGTCTCCTATTTCTGATTTCAGCTCCTGGCTGGTTTCTCGAGAAAATAGCTGTGAAAGACCCGGAAGAAGGCAAAGAGTATTCCTTTCCTTGTCGAAGGTCTGTTCCCTCAAAAGTACTTTCTCGCTTGCTTACTCTTTAGACTAATTTTGAGTTAGGCTTTGAATAATGGAAGTGATTGAATGAGACATCTCCTATGTTCTTACAATGGACAATTTTTGGAGAATTTTTAGGGTGTGGTTGATTATTTTTATTATTGTTTTATGGTCTAATGCAGATAGTCAGTGACGTAACTGTAATTATACATTTTCTACTTTTTCTCTAGCTAAAGCTGAGCAAATACGGAAAATATACTTTTTGTCATCTTTAGAATTTCCTCGTATTTTCGAACCACTGTAGTGCACATATCTCTTTTTGGAGCACAATTGTATTCCCCTAGTACTCCAAACTGCCTTTTGTAGCAGCGCCAAGCCATAAAAAGAAACAAAGCTCTCCCTATATGACAATCGTTTTGTTTTAATGTAATATAGGTCCAATGATGTTTCTAAGGTCTCTCGTTTTCAAATGATAATGATGCCGCCAACATCCCCTGTCAGAGCTTTACACCCTGCTTCGATTATAGGTTTCTAGATGAAGATGTTGGAGATGGCAAGACGGAAGTCACAATTAAGGCCTCTGTTGTATCAGGTATTTTCCTCATAAACGTTCTTCCGTGCTGGACTTCGATTGTTAATGTTATGAGTTGAAAGTACAATTAATGCCGCATCATGCACGTTTGAATTTTCACGATGAATGCACTGAAGCTATGCATTTGCTAAAAGCTTAAGAATTCAGTAACATTTCTTTTCTTTTTTTAGATACACAACCAACACCTGAGCAACTAGTGAGTCTTTTTGTGGTTTCCCAATCTTGCCCAATAACTGTATGAAATTGATAGAGATAAGAAAGACCTCTCACCCTTGATCCAATTGCAATGTATGACCTATGACCCATGTCCCAGCAGTATCGCTCGCACATTTGAAAAGTAGGTTATAGTAATTTATTTTGTCTGAAATGCACATGATAAAAATCGACTTGGAATGAAAGTTTTATTTTTTCATTTCAGTGGCAAGCAAACAAATGGAAATTCGAAGATATGAACGAAATAACATTAGTATCTGTTGCTAATGGAAACGTGCTTCGCATTGACGATGACACGGGAGATTGCGTGGCCGATGCTCAAGAATCTGACAATTGTGAGTTAATTGATGTCCCTTCAAATAGGGTGACAAGTAGAAGAAGTCTAAATAGAAAATCTGATGATCAAAAGCAATGTGTACCGTTGGCTAACTTAGTTAGGCTTTTGGATCTGGAAAATAAGCAAAATTATAAGAGCCACAATTCTAGTGGATATGCTCATTTATGCCGTATAAACAAAATAATAATAATAATAAAATTAAAATTTTAGATTGTGTTTGTTGCACCAATGACTTGTAGTGCAGTATTTTAAGATCTACTGTTTCCAGCTTTATGATTTTCTAAGGAAATTTTTAAGGGCTACATCTCCAAGTCATCAATATATTGGCAATACTATTAACAATGATGATATTGTGTTTGTTATTGGAAATTGTTACAAGCTGGCTGTAATGAAATGTTGAGGAATTTCTAGAAAAAGCAGAATGTAACATAATGATCGTGTCGTGTTTCTCATCTCATTTTTAATAATCATTGAAGTCATGATTAATTTCTAAAGTAAAGTAGAATCAATTGTTTTCTCAGGCGAGAGTTTCTTAGCTCAGTTAACCTGTCTAAACTTTTTCTCTTAAATTGACTGGTTCTAAGATTTTTTCTCGCTCTTCCCAGCCATTTTCAGTGTAGCAAAGGGTGGTGAATCTTCCTCACGCGTTTTAACTGTACGGACAAAGGAGCATGACTTTAATGTAACGCTGGATAGTGGAGCTGTCAATGGAAGAAAGGTTGGTTCTGTTGCCGATTTCTACTTTTTGGAAGTCAGTGAATCTCACCAATCAGTGGCTCTTTCGTTCTGATTGACGTTCGTGAGCTTCGGTTTTCATTTCTGTTGCTTGTGTTATTTCTTGCATTTGTATATGTTTTCAAAGCTACTCTCGAACACCATTCAAATTGATCCTCTTTGTACCGAAAATTTGCATGACTTGGTTATTGTTGTGTATCAGTTATTTAATAGTGGAACGAATTATTTCTCAAAAGGTTGATAGACATGCTATTTGGTCACTATGTGATCTTTAGTCACATGAAAAACCGATCAGAGACTTCGTCAAGAATCGTTGCAGAAAAAAGTTAACTTTATGTGCTTGTGGTTTTTCAGTCACTCTCGTAGCCAAGGCCTTTTTAAATTATTTTTTATTTACTAACCTTTATCTTACTTTAAGTCATATTGTAATACGACTGATGACTATTTTTGGTTTCCCAC
The DNA here is from genome assembly GCA_003864495.1 of Nemopilema nomurai. Lineage (NCBI taxonomy): Eukaryota > Metazoa > Cnidaria > Scyphozoa > Rhizostomeae > Rhizostomatidae > Nemopilema > Nemopilema nomurai. The sequence continues at coordinate 455,222 of ML133459.1, read as the reverse complement.
AACTGTTAATTTTCCCATTAACTGTTCGTTTTCACCTATTATATGTTTCGCTTTCAGGGCAACCCGGGGCTTCTTTCTGAGTTTTACGTCATCGTCTCAGAAGACAACAGCGTCACACTGGAGTCTGTGGTCCACAAAGGCATGTTTATATCTGTTTCCGAATCCGGAAAGGCTGAGCCGCGGGATGGGAGCCTTGGCAAAAGCAACAAGTTTAATGTCTACGTCAAGGTATGGCTTTGCCGAACAAATGATTGAATGATTATGTTAATAGTAATGTTGTAATTTCGTTTTAGTCAAAGACTGTAGAGCTGTTTCTTCACAGAACCACACAGGCAAAAGGTTTTGTGAAAATCTGTTTGAGACTCGATGTATAGTTTTTGCTTTGGCCGAAGTGGCAATGTGACATCATCAGTTCAATGTCACATCGAAAATGAGCCTATGTGTGCCAATATGTGCCATTTGTATCAAAACAGCTTCAGTGACCTTCTCCATCTTTTTGGCGAATTCGAATGAATCCATGCCATATTTCTCAGTGCCTTTTGATCATTTTATACCTTTTCTACGCTTTACAAGCAAGCTTTGTCTCCTTTTATTTTTAGGGTACTTTCCGAAACCTTGGTCGTATTAGAATCAGGCCGTTTTTGAAGAAACAGGTTGTGATTGAAAATGAAGAAAATTTGTATGGCGACGGAGAACCGGATGATGAAAGAGGTGCGCACAGTTGGAAAGCCTTTTTACTTATGTTTTAAGATCTTGTTAAAAATCTTTATTATTAGAAGACAACTAAGGATGAGCCTTTCTATAAGCTTATCATATCAATATCTTGAAACATTGAATCATATAAATGTAATATATAATAAATTTTCTACCATTTAAATTCAGAGCACTTTTACGAGTTTGACTTTTACTTTTACACTTTTGTTACGTCAATATCTATCTAAAAACGCAACAAAATACAATACTCTGTGCCGTCCATAGCAGAAAAAGACATGACACATCTGGTTCTGTTGCTGATACTTTACATGGTCTCCTAAAGAGTTTCCACGCACGTCTCCAAAAAAAGTTTACAATTTAAAGAAATTGTATTGATAATGTCTTTAAGCTCTTTATTGTTATTATGCAGGTGAATTCGTCGTCCACAAAACTGGTTTAGGAACGAGAGCCTTTCAAAGTGCAGTAACGGACAAGTTTATTAACGTGACAGCTGCGGAGATTTGTTGTAAGGTAACTGAAGCTGGAATCTTTAGAGCATCTTTCCCTATAACGTTTGGCAGATGAGTAACATTTCTACGTTCATCGACACAATGATACGAAATTTTTAAGCCGCATGTATTATCTTTTCTTCTGTTTTTATGATAGCCATACTTGGGATTCTTTAATTTCTGAAATATTGCAGTTGGAATAATACCCTTTTGTCTTTAAACTAATATAAAATTTCCTATCTCAGTGATGCACAGAATTCCGCTATAGTTTTCTGTTGCCGCCGTTTCATAGTTTCTATTCCCATTCATAACTTATTTTGCTGCATGAAATTCGTAGATTCGTGACACCTGTCAACTATCTCCATATACGTCTTGTTCATTTACGTCTTGTTTTCTTATGTTTTGCCTCTTCTCGTACAGGGTGAAGACAAGGATGGAGAGGATTGTCAGTTCAAAGTCCACAAAGATCGAAAGCGAGGGGTGTTCCGCTTGGAATCTGTCAAAATGCCTGGTGTGTTCCTTGGCATCTCGGCGACAGGCCGGGTGAGACATGCTGTTGATGCAGGAGATGCCACTGCCAGCCTCAGCATTGACATCGTATCTCGTAAGTGTCATTAGTACCATGGCACAAAATACCATACTTTGTTGTCCCTAACAGCAGTCATGGCTTACCTTTGTGTGTCATATGCGTGTCCAAAGAATTTTGCGACCCAATCTAATAAAGTTTATTGCATTAGTATAGGTTAGAGCCATCGTGTAAAGTAAATTTTTGGTGGTCTTGTATCTATCTTTTCTATTTTTAGGTCTAGCTCTTGACACTTTCTCACTATTAACATAGATGTTGATATTGATATAAATATTAATATTTACAAAATATTGGCTTTTGGCTATTTACAAAATATTGATAAACATTGGCTTTTGAATTGATATTGGCAAATTATTGAAATTGACATTAGTATTGGCATTTATATTGGCTTTTATATTGATGTTATGCTGAAGATATTGTTATTGATAATGATAATTTCCATTTATATTAATGCTGATAATTATACTGATGGATGTTTTGCTATTGATTTTGATCTACCTTTCAATTGCTTTCTCCCTTTCTGAGCCTTTTGTATACATTCTGGAATCCGTGTCATACCTAATCGAAATTAATCTTGTTTAAGAGCCTACTAGAACTGTGTTCCTTGCTTTGCGTGTAAAGTATTTTACAAGTTTTGTCTCCCTTTTTAGTTGGAGAAAAAAGGCAGGTGCCCGTGTCTGGAGATGACATTGATAATGCAGAACATGCTTCAGGAAGGCTGTCAGCAGTTTCCCAAAAATCGGATAAGGAAGATCCCGAATACAACGATGATGAGTTTGAGAATGAGGAGTCAATTCCTGGGTCAAGAGCATCAACTTTCTTCACGAAGAAGTAGTGCAGCTTCTTCACGGAGAAGTAGTGCCGCTTCTTCAAGGCGAAACAGCGAGGCCTCTGGGAAGAAGTCAAGCAGATCTGCCAGTCGAAGAAGTGCATCTCGAGCAGAATCAGCCATGTCTCAGAAGTCAAATGCTGGCAAAGAGAAAATGGAGGGTGAAGAAGAAAGTGAAGAAGTGAAAGCTGAAGATGACGATGGCAAGGCGAATGATAATGGTAGCAGGCCAGGTACTGCTAAGTCAAATGCGGAAAATCAATATGGTTCGGATGAAGATGCCTTTGAAGATGGTTCTGGAGGTGAAGAAGATCAGAATGAAGATGAAAAGGAAGAAGAAAAGAAGGTATCTTCTAGAAGTGCGAGCGCACAGAGAGGTTCTAGTAGACGCGGCAGCTCTAAGCAGTCTTCAAGAGAAGAGGAGAACGGTAATTCTGGAAACGAAGAAAACAACGATACTGCCAATGTGATGGCAGAGGAAAAAGTCAATTCTCGCGCTGCTAGTTCGACATCAAGAAAGGATGCCTCGCCTGTTTTCTCAAGAAATGCAGATCAACAGGATGATGAAGATCCCAGTGGGAACAGAACGTCCCGCCCTTCAAGCACTGCATCGCACAAGTCACGTAGCAGACCATCAACTGCAAAGGAAGAGGAAAGACCAACATCAAGGTCAGCCGAGGCACCAGTGAAAGAGGAAGCTAGTAGGGAAGATGAGGAAGAGAAGAAAGAAAGCAATTTACCAAGTCGCAATTCTGAAGATGCTGGTCAAGCAAGTCGAAAAGGATCACCTTCTTCCATCAAGGACGGTGATGAAGATGAAGGCAAACAGAAGGAGTCACGACCAGGGAGCAAGGCATCAATCAAGAATGGCGAAGATAAAGAAGAAGGAGATTCGCAGAAGGAAGAAGAGGATGGGAATAATGAAGAGCAAAACCAAGGGGACGTCGGTGAAGAAAGAGCATCAGAGCTTGAAGAAAATAAAACGGATGGGCAGGAGAAGGTTGAAAAAGATCCATCAAAGGATGAAGTTGAAAATGGAGATGATTTAAGTGTTAAAAATGGTGAACTTGAAGAAGAAGGTCCTTCGAAGGATGAAGAAGCAAAGACAGTGCCACATCCATCATCTACAAATGAAGAAAATATGAAGGAGAATGAAGGTGTTAATGGAGATAAAGATGATAAAATAGTTGATGAAGATCATGACGGAGCAAAGGATGACGCAGAGAAGGTGGGAAAAGAGGAAGAATCTGAAGAACTGAATGGTAATGATAAGGGGGGACCATCAGATAATAATAAAAATGATAATGCTGAGAAAGATGCGGAGAAAGAGAAAAAAGAAGCATCGGAGTCAAAGGAAAATATCGATAATGAAGCGAAGCTCGCTAATGACGCTGAAGACACAGCAGCTGAGGCAACATCGAATGATAAGGAAGAAGGCGAAAAGACTGTGGAAAATGGAAAATTGTCAAGAGAGGCTAGTACTGCCAGTAAAAAGAGTGCCCCGTCGCGCCAGGGATCCAGTAAAAGTCGGTCATCTTCCCGCCTGTCAAAAGCTGGAGTTTATGAAGGTCTTGTGCGCGGGCAGTCTCCGCACGTTTCTCGCGAGGGATCTGCGTCATCGCTGCGAGACAAGCGTTCATCGTCAAGAGCTTCAAGAGGCTCAGCAAAGAAGAAGGAAGAGAGTGATTCGAGCCAAGGCGAAATAAGTAGTGAAACAAGCAGCTCTGGTGTCGATGATAAAGGTAAGCCTGAAGAGGTGAAAGAAGAAGGTATGTCAGATAATAAGGACAGTACTATTGGAAAGGAGAAGAATCAGGAAGAGGAAGCAAATGAACGGGAAGATGGTGGTGAGACTGGTACGGAGGCAAGTGAAGCAGCCAAAAATACCGAAGATGAAGGAAAGAAAGTCGAAGAAAAGAAAGTCGAAGAAGCCAAGAAAACCAAAGATGAAGAAAAGAAAGATGAAGAAGCAAAGAATGTCGAAGATGAAGAAAAGAAAGATGACGAAACGAAAGTTGAAGAAGCCAAGAATACCGAAGATGATGGAAAGGAAGATGAAGAAGCGAATAATGTCGAAGATGAAGAGAAGAAAGATGAGGAGAAGAAAGTTGAAGAAGCCAAGAATACGGAAAGTGAAGGAAAGGAAGTTGAAGAAGAGAAGAATGCCGAAGATGAAGGAAAGGAAGATAAGTCGGCTGAAGAGAAAGATGATGACAATGGAGGCGAAACAAATAAAAAAGATAAAGATAATGAAAGTGTGGAGACTTCTAAGGAAGAGGATGAAGTAGCAGAGACAAACCTATTGAAGAAGGGAAGTCTATAATGCATTCTGAAGACACGAAAGACAGCCAGAAGGATCCGGAAGATGAAGGAAGTGACATACAAGAGAAAGGTGAAGACGATACTGGGCAAGAAAAGGAAAATGAAGTCAGCGAAGAAAAGAAAGGTGAGAGTGAAGGTGCTATAAGTAAAGAAGATGGAACCTCAACGAGTGAGAAAGACAAGGAAGAAAGTTCTCAGGATGCCGGAGATAGTGATGTTAAATCTAAGAGCGCTGAAGATACTGAAAAGGCAAAGGATGAGAAACCTGGAGGTGATGATGATGAAGCCAAAAAGAAGGATGCGGATAAAGAATCCACTGAGGCAGGTGGACAAGAGGACAGTGGTAATGAAGTGACCGAGAAAGGCAAATCGGAAGGGGAAGAAGATGATGAAGAAAAGAAAGATGAGAAGAAGGAGAACAATGAGTCTCAGGAGGATGAGAAGCAGGACGAAGCCAAGACTGAGAAGAAAGATGAAAGTAAAGATGGCAATGGAAAGGATGAAGAAGGTGACTCTAAGGATGGCGAGGAGGAAGTAACGAAAGATAAAGGTGGAGAGTCATCTGGTGGTCAAACAGCTGATAAGCCAAAAGATGCTGATGAGAACCAATCCTCCAGTGCCGAGGAGGGACGAAAATCTGCTCCTCCAACCGATCTGCCATTAAGTACTGATCAGAAAGCTTCAAACTCTCCAATTTTATCGCCAACGCCTCCAAAGACACCGAGAAACTCAGTCTCTGCAAGACGGTCTTCTTCGAGACTGTCCAATCGGAGTGGCTCAAAAGCTTCTTCAAGGCCGTCCACTGCAAACGGAGTCAAGGATGAAGTAAAATCAGATGAAGCCAACGAGGCAAAGGGTATTGGAAACGAGGATGCGGATAAAAGCGATGGTACGGAGAACCAGGAAAGCCAAAACGAGGCGGACAGTGGAAATAAAATGGGTGATACAGAGGAGGGGAATGATGGCAAAGGAAACGATGTTGCTGGTGAGGAGGGTCCTGTAGAGGACGGCAAGGATGAAGGTGGTGCGAATAAAAATGAAAATGAAGAAGGTGCGGATAAAAACGAAAACAATGAAAATAGTGAAGCAAAGGATCCTAGTAAAAGCCTAGAGAATGCTGATGAAAATTCGAAAAGTTCTGACGTAGCGAAAGAATCAGATAGCTCTACTGAGGAAAAGCCACAAGATGGAACTGCGGAGGAGAAGAAAGAGTGATTAATAATGTACTCCGTTCTTGATTCCATCTTGTTAATGATCTAATCCTGTTGTCAAGTCAGAGCCCATCGAACTCTGCTAATCGTTAAAGCATAAGCTTTTTGTTGCCACCTTAGCATATATTCTAGGCTAAGTATGAACAAGGTGTAAATTGAACAAAATTACTTAAATTTGGTTAAGTATATTTTCGTTGCCCCCAAAGTCACTTCTGGGGTTCATTCGCCTTTTACCCCTGCCTCCTCAGTACTAGACCTCCTGTTTAATGTCCCTTTCTTAGCCCCTGCCCCTCCCACATTACTAACGTGTACAGAAGTGACAAGGGTCTACTTCAAAGGATTGCGATTTCTCCGTTGTGAAAATTGTTGCTTTCCCCTCCCCCCGATTCAATGTTATCTGCATGTTTATCAGCCTACTCTATAGGGTTACCGAATTAAGATCTAAATGAAAAAGAAACGGGGGCCATTTAACACTTTTAAGTATTATGTTTAGTAGGTAGATAAGTTTGTTGACTGGAAATTTTCATTTTAGTTAGGCCGGGGTGCTAATCTATGAAAAATAAGATAGGATAGTATATTTGTTTCTAGTCGCAACCTAGGTAAGGCAATAAACACCGTCAGATAAAATGTATTTATTTGATGTCAAAGTTTCCTACCCTTTTACTTCATAGTTTTAGTTGTCATCTGGTTTGTATATATTCCTGTCAAAGCACGAAGATTTAGCTCGCTGAGTGTTTCTGGAATTGTAATATAGATGGTTAGATAAGATGTAAATAATATATTGATACTCTACTGTGATAAGCTTATTTCGTGATATATATAATGACAAGGTTATTTTGTGGGTAATTTCGTCTGATAAATAAGAGAATCTTGTAGCCTAGTCTAGTTGAAATGATAATCCCTGCATAAGTTACATTTATTATGAATCCACTTTTCGTTGCTTTCATGAGCGTTAAATATGTTTATTAAAGAAATCCTTCGGTTCCTCTATAACGCCGTTTCTAGCTGCCTAGCATATTTATTTAATTACTTAAAGCACTTGAAATCTAGGGCCTAAGATTGTTGCAGTGGAACGCTAAACAGAAAAGGGCTCCTAACAATTTTCACTGAAAAATGTTTGCTTCTGCAAATAATACCGAAACATAACGCAATCAGTCAAGCAACTTTTCAGTTCGACAAATAAACGAAAAGAGTTTCAAGAGAAAGTATCTACATGATCTTGTTCATTGAAATGTAATTTAGCAAATGGGTGTTACCTTTTTGCACTTTTTTCAAAGAAAGACAAAGGGCTGAGCTCCCTGCCATAAAATGCCTGATCGAACATTCAGTGAGGTATTTGGGAAACTGCCATTATATTCGCTTTACAAAGGTTAACAATGAACTTGAAGGTCCCGTGAGGACTTGTCACGTGTCAATGTATCCATTTCCGATTTCTTGTTGATTTCAATCCCATTGGATTTCTCAGTAAAATAACTGGATGCGCTTCTAAAATTAGTCCTTTTGGGGAGTCGCTTCACGTGTGACGCGTTTCACAAGACCTTCCAACAAGAACGACGAAGCAACTTCAGTTAAAACTGGCGAAAGAGTTCCTTTAGAAATGAAGGTTTGTCAGAACCTATTTCTATATTACTTTGCATGTATACACTATCCAATGCATAAAGTCTAATGAATTACCTTCTGAGCAACTTTTTTGTAGCGAAAATTTCGTAGTTTCCTATGCTAGGTACACGTGGAAAATATTAGCGCTCTTTTTGACACCCAACTGTCTAACTTCTCCGTGCGATGTTGCTAAATATTTTAAGTCTACTACATAAAAACAAGCAACCATGTAATTTTAAGAAATAAAAAACCTACGTTGTATCAAGGCATTTGCATGCTAAAGCCAATTCCAAGGTCCCTTAACAAAGGCCTAGCTTCAAAGTTCAAGACTCAAAATTGCAGGGTATTTAGAAACAACTTAATCAACGATAGCTATCGCGAGCCTCAATAATTGCTAGAGATATCTATTTGCTTATTCAAACCATGGAAACGAATAGTTTTTGCTGGACATTTTATCGAAACGCGGCGTCAACCAGGTTTTGGCGCCAAGTAGGAGCCACGTGACATTTCCCATGCTGGCGTGTTGAACTTCATTCTGCAAGAGTGCTACTCGCAAACAACATTTAGTTAAATATCGAGATTTATGAAACATAAAATATATTAATCCCTGCTATCGTTTATCTGACTTCGGCCTCTTTTCTTGTTACTTGCATTTCAAAAGCTTTTTATATAAAAAAGACAAACTAAACGATACTAGAAACAAATGAAGTAGCATTGTTCGGACAAATGGAGGATTGCAAATAGTAGCCAAAGAACATTTGTGTTTTAATACAGTATCAAAATATCATCTACCGTTTAAAGATACTTTCAGTGAAATAGGGAGCGGGGGCGGGAGCAAGGTGTGTCTTATTAAGCTATTGTTGCCCTAGTGTCCACGTGCCCCTCGGAAGAGTGAGGCTAGATTCTTATTTCTTAAACGAATATTTATTCATTTATCATGCTGAAATCAATACGTTATAGCTTTTTTTTCTTCAATTTCCAGAAAATATCAAGTTACGCCAGAACTTCATCAACAATTCAAAACTATGGATGCACAAAGGGGCTTGCTGACACGTGCCTATGGTGTTTTCACCTTCAAAAGGTAACCCTTGATTCATTCAAATCATTAAATTTCCTTGTGTCATTAGTAGATTTTACAATGAATAAATGTTTCAGCGACGAAAGTAGAGTTAGCGTTCGGAGTAAGAAACATGAACAAAGCGATGTTTTTACTGTCGTGGGCTTCTTCAGAGTTTGTCGGAAATAAAATTGCAGCTTTTTTGATAGCATAATCAAATCATTTATGCATGGTTACCAAAAACCTCGCACTACACCACACAAATTTCGGTGCTAACCTACCATTTCTCAGTGTGAACACCCGTCTCTTCTACAATATAATACTTGGAAATGCTACAGTAGCGGACAAAAACGGGGGTGGATATTATAACATAATTAAATAGTAAGGTTATGATCCAAACAAATTAGTTGTCTATAGCAACAGCACGATGTTATCTACAAGGTACTTAAGAAACTGTTTTGGTCAAGCATTTTCTGATTTATAGAGTCGAAAAACTTTATTGATAAACTGGAATATTTTAGGTAAACATAAGTTAAGTTGCAATACAATATTTTTGTTTAAGTCGAAGCGAAAATGACATTTGTTATTAATGAGGTCATTTTCCAATTTTTACTTGGAACTGCTTAGTTAGAAATGTTGGCCTACTATTGATTCGAGAGACTTTTAACTTCCAATGATATTATACGTGAGTCTCTAATAAACAGTGTAGGTGAAATTAAGCATTAACATGAAATAGACAAAGGGCTGTTGTATGAAATCCATATAGAATGGGTTTTTAAATGTTCACATGAAAGGAGATTGAGTAAAGAGTTGTGCACCGTGACTTAACAACAATTACCAGCAGTCTGAGATCCAACAAACAGCACGAGCTTAAAGAAATATGTGAATGTAAGCAATCGCAAAGTAAGGTGTGAAGTGAGCCAAAAGCATTTTCGCGGCTACGTAAATCTAGGTCCACGTACACTTTTATCATCTGACTTATTGCTAGAAAATCACAAAGGCCCTGAAAGCCATTGAGACAGCAGAAGCTCCGATACTTTAAATACAAAATCATGGAAAAACAAAAATTGACTTAAGTCACCCAATAGTTAAACATTTAGGCTTGCAGGCATTTTTATAAATCTTAAATGAAGCTTCAAATCTGTGCAAACGTTTATAGAGCATCACTGCAAAGAACGTTTCTCATCTATGAGGACACCTTTTCGACGTGATACATAAATATTAAAATGCTACTAGCTACGTGAGATAAAGCAGAATATGTCAATGGCGTGTCTCTTCGGTGTAGGAGTTTAATGAGTTTTCCACCACCCTTCCAGTCCCGTCTTCAAGTTCATTTTTCACTCTGATTTGGCTGGAAGAAGGCGCCTTCCCAATGCCCTTGTCCATGCACAGCGGCAATAGCAAAGACAAGCTGATAACGAGTCCACCAACAAACAATATTGCTAGGCCTACAATAACAAAGCCATCCCGCTCTTCGTAAATGTCACTTAGCGACTTGGCCTCCTTGTGAAAACGAGACAGATCAGAACTGTTTGTTATAGACATGGTCATGTTTTCATTGACACCTGACGAAAGCGAAAGGAATATAGACGGTAAGAAGTAGCCGTAAACGATGCACAATGACCCAATGATTATCAAGGCAACGCTAAAGGACAGGCTGAATAGCGTATTACTGCCCCTTGCACAATACACGGTACAGCATTGCTGAGCTAAAGATGGGCTCTCTTCATGAAACGTATACAAGTCTTTGTGGTAACCGAAGAGCAGCCCAACATTTTCGCCGTTTCTTGTGTTTTGCTCTCCTGCCTCCATTCTCGGTGCACCCAAATTATTTTTTCTCTATTTCTGGACAGCCCGTAAGCTTAGTCAATGTTCTGAATTAAGTGGCAAAACAGCTAATCTTCTTTGTTGTTCCGTTCAACGCATTTTCATATTATGCGGTCAGCGGTTTGGCAGTTGGCGCTGAGCACGCCGCTCGGTGGCGCAATTTGCTATTTACACTGATCTCTTCAGTCGACAGTCGAACTCCCTGTTTGGATCCAACTTTCAATGAAATGTTCGCTGTACACGCGAATTGGTTCACCGCCTGAAATTTATAAACACCCTTTACTGGTTATCAAAGTTTCCAAGCTGATGCACCAGAAATTAGGTCTCACTGAAACTCTTATCAAGGAAATGAATAGATCGCTCAGTGGTGTTACCACAGGTCGAATATGTCACGCAAAAGTAGAGCGGTGGCCTGGGCGGCTTTTATATCCAAGCTAACGACAGGATGATGTAAATTTCTTGTATCTGCTGGCAACAACGTATAATTTCCCTGCTAAGTTGCAATTAAAATGCAACGATTGGCAGTATTCAGCCTAACGAGACAAAATCAGCTTCCCTTCAGTTGTAATTTCGAGGAGTAAGCAATATTGTAACAGTCAAGAACAACATCAAAGCTTAGCCGGTACCTTACACAAATGCCAATCGTGTTGGCATAAACTGTCGAAGTTGTGATCTGAAGTGATTTTTAACCTTCCCCATGTCCACGTTTTCACTGAAGAATCGCCAGTTTCGGCAGAGCGACAAAGCCTGCTTTCAGTAAACTGCAAAGATGTCTGTCTGTAAAAACGAATCAGTCTTCTGGCGACTTTGTACGCTTTGCCTTACTGTGATGCGGTGTAGTGAAGAGCTGGAAGAGACGATTATGACTGCAGCCGGTTGTCGCTTCGATAAAGGTCAGACTGCTTCAAGCGAAAGCATCAAATCACATTAAGCATTTCATCCATCTGGATCTTCTGTATATCTCTCTTCTCTTTATACCGAATTCACTTGTCATCCGCTATGAAAATTTGTAGGACCGACTTTGGATTATTGACTTGGAAAAGCTGACGTCGTTTTCCACATATAGCGCATAAATGAAGGGAGTCAAAGTATTTTCTTGCCACGCTGCCTTGTTTTCTCGGTGCTTCTTGCTTGAGATCATCAAATTTCTGCGTATTATTTACAACCTGTCGTGCTACCTGCTCTTTTGATTCTAAGCATTACAAACACTTTCCGGAGGCTAATGTGCGTTTTACAGCTATAACACGTTGTAATTTGCGGAACTGCCAGAACCCAGAACGACATTTGGGTTTCAACCGTCGCCCACGTTGGTGAGACTCAAAATTGTTCAAAAACAGTCCAGCAGTTCAATATTCATTCAGCGCCAATTGAAAATCGAAATAGCTGTCAACGAAAAGAGAACAGAACTTTATTTGCAAACAGATACAGGATAAAACTGACAACTAAGGCTTCTGTCTTAAGATGCTCCGCAGAGGTCGTTAAAGTTCAAGTTGAACGTGCATTTCTTGTCTGCATTGATGGATAAATCTCAAATTTGATCATTTAGAGCGGGGATTATCTGACCCCCAGGCTAATCAGAGAAAGAGAAAGGGAGCTATCACCTTCGTTTAAGAGAGACGGGGGCCTAAGTTACCACCATCTACGTCTTCTAATTAGGTCTCCCAAAACTTCATTATTGAAAATGATTTCGAGGCTATGTTGAAAATGATTTCGAGGCTCTTTAAAACCATGCATGTCTACTTAGAGGTTTGGCCTCTGTATAGCATCTGCCTAAACTTATCATTTCATGCGATTACATCTCCCCCGGCAACACTGAAAGATGGCATGTTTTCTCCCACAAAAACTCGGTTAGTTAGGGGGCTCAACTTCAGGCCTTATAACACCATCTTCTTACAGCGTGTTGGTATCACCTAGTACAAAGGAATGAAAGAAGTATCTAGATACGAAAGAAATTTACCCGTGAACAAATATAGCTTGTCTTGACCTACTACAACTTTGTGTAAAACTGATGATGGATAAGGGCTTACTGTTATCAAAAAGGGTGAGATAGGTTGCTACCATCTGGGGGTAATTTATGATCCAGCACCAAGGCATTCCCGATTTATTGGGTTGCTTCCATCCATGAATTTATTCTTTCTCTAACAGTAGTTTCTTTAATTCTTAGTGAGTGTAAACAAAGTAGAAGATTTCAACAGGCTAGAAGACTTGCATGATGAAGTTGTGCTATTGAGGAAATATCTTTAAAATCATTTCTAAAATAGTCTAAAGCGCTCTGGACATTACAGCCTTTTAAAGAGATCCAGAGTCGCTCGTTCTGTGACCACAGCAGAGAAAAGCCCTGGTTCCATGTTTTATCGCATCGTGTGCAGTCGATATCACAGTAGCAAGGATTATTCTGGGTAAACAGAGCATCTACTGAATGAAACTGAACAAAGTGGCTATATAGTTGTTTGCAGTTGTCCCAAGAAATCATGCCAAACGGATGTCATTAAATCCGCGGGGAATTCAACTGACCTAGGCTTCGTTCTCAATGGCAGACTGACGTTGTACTTGGGGATGGGAGCAGAGTCAGAGAAAAATTGACGCTTCCACGGCTGGGGGCTGGAGAAAGGGTTTTGCCTTGTCAGATTTGAGGAAGGTTTATTAGCAATTTTCATTCCAAAAATGAAAGTGATTGCAGAAACATTTTGCTTTAAGTTGATTACGAGGAAGGTTTGAATTATAAAATTGCAGCCAGAAGGTTATAACTTTTGTTGGTCTCTGGATGGGGGTCCGAGCCCTCGCCCCCCTTTTTCGAAAAGATGGTCCTTGGCATTTTCCCGAAAATGCAATGATTGGGTGGGGTTTAGGCAGATCCAGCAAAATTTGAAAAACACTACAACAGCAACATAATTTATCCACGTACAAAACATTTCTAAACAACTTTTCAGCGGCTGCGTATGCCACTGCTAGGAGATAGGGCAAATGACGTAGAAAATTGTGACGTTCGCAGAAGAACAGGTGTTTCGATAGGATTGTTTGGTTTAAAATCAAGGAATTTTGTTTACGCTGTTCAACAGAACTATGTCAAAGTTAGCGAAGTAGCATCCAAAAGGCAGCTTCGAATTTACATGCAAAAACGCTGATCTTTTCATCAAAACTAGATCTTGAGTTCATGGTTTTTTAAAGCGGTTTTTGCAGAGTGAAAACCGCAGACTGTTGGTGGATGCTTCACACCACTCGCAAACGCTTTTACTAATGGGTTTTATTGTTCTCACAAGCAATAACCGCACAATAATTGGTGCGACATTCAGTCTCCTGGATTGCCGCGTCTAGGCTCGAAATCTTGGGGAACTTCAGTTTCATTTGCCTGGTAGACTCTGAAGACACAAGACTCCCAATCACAAATGAAGTTTTCTATATTTCCAAATTTTTTCTCAAAACAACAACTTAACATTAACACAAATTTCTAGATCCATAATATTTACACATGTCTTGCCGTGAAACAACGATAGTAAACCTCATATCACCAGCAGAAGTCAGAGTGGTTACAGTAAACGAAAAGAGAACAGTTACAACCAGCTTTTGATCGAAACGGAGCAATCAGGAAAATGGTGACGCGATTCGTACTATCAACACGTAGAGACATTGGGCAGAAAAAGAAACTTTGAAAAAGCAGATGCAATACACAGAAGGTTTATTCTACTGAAAAAACCAAACTGAAAAACATTGTTCAATAAAAGCAAAATAGAGATCAAGAAGGATTTTGCTGTCGCAGATTACGATAAGAGCCATGTCCCTCTCTAAATGACTGTTCGTGACGTCAGATTCGCCCTTTTCCACGCGGTCTCTGAGGTTCTTTCATGGAGCTACTAAATCGTACATCGAACGCAAAATTTAAAGCCATCTCGAACCAGCTACTGGATTCCGATAAATTCTACTTCAAAAATAAGAGTGGCATTTGGCGGGATACTGGTGGACAGTAAAGGAATAATTGAAAAGTTGCATTCAAAAAAGGACAAAGTCTAGAAAAATTGACGGCTCCGCGGCTGGGAGCCACGGGAAGAAGTTTTGCCTGTTAATGACATATTTGACGATGGTTCATTAGTAATTTTAATCATACACATTTAAAGTGATTGTAAAAAATTTTTGTTTTAAGTTGGTTACAAGGAAGTTTGAATTATAAAAATTTCAGTCGGAGGAAGGTTATAACTTTTCCTGGAATCTGAATTACCGTCTAGCAGCAGTCAAAGGACGAAAATCAGATTAATTTTTTCCTGAGAACAATTCCTCGGCAATTCAGGTAACATCTTTGATGGGTGTATTAGAAGAAATATCCATGCAGCTACACTGAGCTGGAGAGATTTCTGGTTAAATACTTTATAACTAAATGAGAAGGATACACTCCAGGGTAACCCCTAGGGCCATATGCGTAGTCTGGCGAGCAAGTCAGCATTGCTTTCTCACCAACTGACATCTGTAAAAGGTAATAAAAAACAGTTTGTCAACCACAGTTAAAGTATCCAATGCCTAGTCAGTCCGAAAAGTAACTAGCAAAATTTGTAGTAAATCGCTTCCTAAAAAACATAAGAATATTGAACCAAACATAAAAGTCCTCAAAAACACCACGTCACACTACTTCAAGGCAAACTCATAAATTTCATTGCTAAACTTGGTACAGCATTTTTTTGGTTTCTGTCATTTGGAGTGCTTCTCCATAAAATATCTAATGCAACATTTAATATGAACAATAGTGCATTCTGAAAAAGGGCCGGTTCCAGGGACATTGTTCCAAACAAAAATTGTACAAGCTTTCAACAGGTCAATGATTAGAGCCTACGCTTGGTGACGCTAAAATAACAGAGTTGGTTGTTAATGAGAGTAGAAACAGTCTGTTACAAGTGACGGAAAAAATGCACACTCACTTTGGCAACTCCTTCATCCCAACCTGGAAGTAAGACGAATAACTATCAAAAAGCAGTACTGTCTCGAAGATAAAAGAGATGTGAAAAAAGCAATGATTTGTTGGACCGCAACAGCACACAGATGAAATTTTAAAAAAACCAAAATACTTTCAAGCATAGAATCATGGTATTTGGGCAGTTCAAAGAATAAGCTGAAACTCAATTCAAAGTTAAAGAATTTTTCTTCAGTTTGACTTTTTCGGGCATTGTCCACCCGAAAAGGTTTATTGTTTGTTGTTATAAAAAAGTTTAACAGATTATTTTTTTTAAATTATTTCTAAAATGCGCGAAACGTTTACGACATCCTGCCAAACTGATAAATATGAGGAAGAAGAAAAATTTCATCAGCAAGAGTATTGAAAACTGTTGTGAAGGCTTCAAGGAATGTCACCCATTCTTATTACCACATTGCAAAAATCGGAACTTTTACATTTTAAACGATCCGTCACTCCGAAAAAATGGACACAATATTTAGGACACGCGTTGTTGGAAATTAATTTCTGGTTTCACTTGATGTCTGTTTTCCCACTTGAATCATATGACTTCTAATGCCTAAAAGTGTTGTGACCGGCTTTACGCCAAATAACATTTAAATGCACTTGCTCAGATTCACAATAAGCAACAGCTTTGACCACTGAATGACGTCATTAATGCCAGCTTTAACAGCTTTTAATCCAGTAAGCCAAACTTTTCACCAAAGGCCATTTTTAACCCAGTAAAGAACGTTATACATGCCTTTGATAACTTGACCTGTTCCAATCTTGAATGTGAATGGCTTTCCTCTGGTTTTAGATGAGTCAAACACGGTCCCATCAGGCAAACGACCTTCAAAGAAGAGAAACATGAGGTAAGACTTTACTCCAACTCAGTTAGGAAATTCCAAGCATGCATATTATAAAGAAATATTGTTAAAACATTTTCATCAGAGAATTAGAAAACGTCTTATAAAATCCTATGGCAAACGGTTAATTGATTTTACTATTAAGCAGAAGTTGTTCATGAATCGGATTCTCTCTATGCTTGGAAACAAGAAAAGTATCATATTTGCAAAGAAACGACAGTTTGCGATAGTGATGACTTTGCTTAGCAACATCTACTGTTAACAATAGAAATTGATGTGGGAACAGTCAGGGATGGAGTTACAGCCTTATATTACACCCGGTGGGCCTTTACATCAATCCTTTGCATAGTGCCTGTTCATAATGCAAGACATATAGGAGACAACGCCTGTACTGGGTAGCCTAAACGGTCAATCACATAGTTGTTTTCTCGCTAATGCTGTGATGACAGGATTACAAGTGACAGTGCGAGATTGCAAACGCTTATACAAGCCACGGTAATAATTCAAGAAACATTATGACTGGGCAAAAACAACAAACTTTTTACCTGTGTAGTGAACGATAACAGTCTGACCTCTTACTGCATATGTCCTTCCTGCAAAATAAAAGTACAAAAACTATATAAACATTGAAGTTACCATCCGGACAAGGCAGACTAAACCAATTTGAATCTAAGTGGTTGGAATTAAACCATGGCATCTAACAATCAGGAAATCTTTCCTGTGCATTTGCACTGAGGCTGTCAAAAACGCTGGTTTCTACGCAGACATAACCATAGTTACAAAGAAGCATGCCCTTCCCAGAAACATATGGGCCTAAATAAAAGAAGAGCATTTATCGCTAAAGTAAAGGAAATCCTTTACATGACATAATGCTTTAGAGTTAGCATTACATGGCCACACAATCAAAACATTTTGTGAGCTTTTAAAGGACAACACCGTCTTATATTGATGATATCAAATATATTGTTCGAAGATGGCGCTAAAAGAATTATGGGTGGAAGAGAATAACATAATATCCTCCCTTTAGGAATATTCTATCGACGATGCAACAAAAACTAACAGAAAAAAGAACTATTGCAAAGCCAAGCAGATGTAGACGTTGTCAAAAAAGCCTTGGACACGTGAGTCGATTAAAGAGATGTATCCTTTTCATAATTTGAAACATAGATCTTGACGAGCATCTTAAAGTTGATAAGTATCAAAGTGAAACAGTACATATGTAAACAGACAAGATGACAAGCTGTTGGTTGAAATTGCAGCTCGGTATGGCGGTCAGGGACCCCCTCTAAAATAAACTTGAAAAAACGTTGTGCAAAATACAAATGTTTGGTGCGAAGCTGAGGCTATTGCAAAGCGCAGGACTTGCGGAGCGCGGGCTTTGCGGAGTTCAACGGCTACGTTTGCGGCTACGTTTTTGGCAATTTGCGGGGCCATTTTGTATCAACTTTTGAAATATTTTGCATCCACTATTTTGCAATGTTCTCGGCCAGTTCATCAACACATATCTGTCGTTTCTTCCACGTTTGCAAACCACTTTGGAGAACAACAAATACTTTTGGGCATTGAGGACATTGGTGAAGTTTTGGGCTGTTTTCATTCTTTAAGGCAATTATTTTGCGACATTTGCTACGCCGTCAGTCTGTATAATGGAAATTCTGGAATCTTCCGAAGTTTTTTTGTCGTCATTGAAGATGTGTGTATCAATTCTACGATTCTATGACGTGTTAGCAGCGATTGGTTTTCAAACTGGCATGATTTTGGCCCCAATTTGTTTTCGAACATGACACTGTTTTGGGAGCAATTGGTTTTTAAACAAAAGCATTGACTTGGCAGCAATTGATTTTGGGTCTCTTTGCGCGGCAGCTTTGCAGCCTCTTTTGCGGCAGCTTTGCAGCCTCTTTTGCGGCAACGTCATGTCTTTTTCGGCAACGTCATGTCACTTTCTGCGGTGGCGTCGTGTCCTTTTTGGAAATCTTTTTTCGCCGTTTTTTGGAAGCCTTTTGCCTCACTTTTTGCGGCAGCGTCGGTTCCTATTTGGATATCTTTCTCGCCAGCTTTTCGCAGCATTTTTGCGGCAGCGTCGAGTCCTTTTTGGATGCCTTTTGCGTCATGTTTTGCGGCATCGTCTGTTCCTTTTTGGATATCTTTTTTCACCGTTTTTCGCGGCATTTTTGCGTTTTTCGCGGCATTTTTGCGGCCTTTTTGCAGCAACGTGGTGTCTTTTTCGGCTGCCTTTTGCGTCATCGTATGTTCCTTTTTGGATATCATTTTCACCGCTTTTTCGCAGCACTTTTGCGGCCTTTTTGCGGCAGCGTCGAGTCCTTTTTGGATATCTTTTTCACCGTTTTTTCGCGGCTGCTTTGCGGCCTTTTTGCGGCAACGTGATGTCTTTTTCGGATGCTTTTTGCGGAAGTGTCGGGTCCTTTTTGGATATCTTTTTAAACGTTTTCTCGCGTCAGTTCTGTGGCCTATTTGCGGCAACGTCGTGTCCTTTTTGGATGTCTTTTGCGTCATTGCCTGTTCCTTCTTAGATATCTTTTTCACCATTTTCACCGCTTTTTCGCAGCATTTTTGCGGCAGCGTCGTCCTTTTGGATGCCTTTTGCGTCATTTTTTGCGGCATCGTCGGTTCCTTTTTGGATATCTTTTTCACCGCTTTTTCGCAGCATTTTTGCGGCAGCGTCGAGTCCTTTTCGGATGTCTTTTGCGTCACTTTTTGCGGCATCGTCTGTTTCTTTTTGGATATCTTTTTCGCCGTTTTTTCGCGGCATTTTTGCCGCCTTCTTGCGGCAGCGTCGCGGCAGTCTTTTTCGGATGCCTTTTTGCATCGCTTCTTGCGGACAGCTTGGATAGTTTTAGGGTGCCATTTTCGACGTATTTTAGCGGATAGCTTGACGTCATTTACTTAAGCCTATTGTATCGTTTTTTCGTAGTAGTTTTGCATTTGTTTTCGGATCATACCAAAGAAACATACTTTCCAAATAAAGCTCTGCTATAAAGGCCTAAAAACAGGTGCATCGGATGTTGTCAAAGAGCTCTTTGCGAGTAAACAGGGAGACAACATTTCACATATTTCTCATGAAGATCCAATCTTGCGATTCACATCAAACAACATATCTGAAAGACTCAATTTCCGATAGCATGGTTACGAATTACTGATGATGATATATCCATGACACTTGGAGAAACCACACAATACACTTGAGATGGACGATGCTTCAAAACGAAATGAATTTGAGTGGGATGGTACAAAGATAGCGCTAATCTGAAGATGAATTGACAGACTGCGACATTGTCAAACTAATCATTCATGGACTTAATGAATCCAATAATCTTACTATCTGTTTTTTAGATTTCTCTCGTTGCCACAATATAGGGAGCAAAGAAAAATGTGTAGTTGTGAAAAATTTTGCCTCAAGTTTGTTAGAATTTTTAAAACAAGATATATCATCGGTTGTTAAATTCCTTCCCGTTTTCTAGGCGTAGCATATTACAACACGTTCTAAAACCGGACACTATTGACAGATTAACCGTGCAAAATGAGCTATGTTTCACCAATGGCCACACCTATACAATAAGTGAAAAGATTCACACGAGCAAATTGAGACATAATTACTTAATATCACGAAGACAATTAAAGCTTTCATAGACATTGAAATTAACCACAAGATACTTTCAAGGTGTTTGCCAGGAGAGTTATTGAGACAGAAACTCGATACTTTGTGAGCAACTTGGGTGATCAGACAGAGAGAGATTTGCTTGTGCTCGTCTCGGCTACCATGTCCCCAAATATCGCCGCGATTCACATGACGCATACAAGCTGGTAAAAGTTCCACCTTAAGTGCCAAACACTGGTCTAGTGTCAAGGAGCGAAAGAGTTTAAATGCCCACGATTCTTAATCTGTAGTGTAAATATTTGAAGAAAGGAGTGGATTATACACCAAACAACCAATGTTCAAAATAAAAGATCATAAGTCTCTGATAAGCAATAGGTACCGACTTTACAAAGAACAGTATTAGGCAGGCACAATCTTGACTGGATAAATGTGTCATAGGGTAGGTGGCGTCAGAAGTATGGCAACAGCTACAGAATTTTAGTAGAACAGAAGAAAGTAGTAATGTTGTACCAATAAGAATCATTCTGATAATAAAATATGCTGGAAAAAATTATGTATAGATAAGGTGGATTACGAAGTCATCAAACGTGTCTCCAACTGTTTGGTAAGAAGCGTAACTATCGTGACACGACTGAAGTCGGGCACAAATCTGCAAAAAGTCATCAAAGTTTATCCGCTGCTGCTTATTTCGATACTTTATTGCCAATAAATTGGTCGTCTCCTGGCTAACAGCGTACCCCAGATTCGCGACAGCTTCTTTCAGGTCCGCTTGGTCCATGTCCCAACTCTGGCGACTCTCGTAGGCTTTGTACACCTTCCTTTTCTGCATCAGCCAAAGGAACAAATCTTTAAACTGAGCAAAATCAAGCTTTCCTGACCGATCTCTGTCCATCATTACAACCAAGCTTCGACATGACTCCAAAGTAAAGTCCTTCACTTCACCGAAATCTTTCTTGAATACTGAACCCAACAACTTGTGGACTTCAAATGCATCTACTTCCTGGTCCTCTCCAGCTACCCCTTTGAACAAACCAAAAAACTTCTCGTCCAGTTCAGAACGCCCATTGCTGTCCCCTTCTTGTTCCTCTTCAACCACTTTGTTTGGTAATTTGTCTTCCACACCGGCCTTGATGTTATAATTCTGATCTGTATTATCCGGAGCTGAGCGGCTCTCGCTAGACGGAATAAGCGTCAGTGTAAATTGGGAACCAAGAAGTGGCTTTCCCGAACTCATTTTCACGACGTAACGATCAGCACACATATTGAAACGCGGAAATACTCCAGCTCTAGGCCCAATGTTGATTTGGCAAAACTGACCGTGCCCACTCCTGGAACGGCTAGGTGATAAAAGATGATATTTGCCGCAACCCGTAACCACAATTAACGTATTGTTTGCACCGACGGCTGTTGAAAATCTAATAAAAGCAGCTAGGAACGAAAATCTTAGGCCAACTGTTGAGCACTGTTGCCAACTCTGTCAAACTCATTTCCGACAAAGCCCTAGGCCGAATACAAAGCAAGTTTAACTGACGTTCTTTACATACACTGAGAAACAATTCGCACACAAATCCCCTGTGAATAAACAATATGAGATAGAGAATGGTATTTAATACCGCGGTTGACTTTTATGGTTCTCATCTATTGCTCTTCCTTGTTTGTCGCGAACTTTTATCTTCGACTGAGAGTTTTGTTTAAAGGATTTTTATGGGGTTGCGTGTAATGAAAACATCAGGGGTGAGGCTGTTGCCCCATAGTGACTTGAAGACTTGGTGAGGGTGGAAATTTGTTGGAAATCGAAGGTGAATCAAAGTCTAAATCAATGCGAATAAACACAAAAGATATATAATCAAAAGAAAATTTTTCAAACTGCAAGACGTAGGATGTTTCTAATCTAAACACAATTATGAACTAACTACAAACATTTGCAAAACTAAATGTTTTTTTGCCAAATTCCTCTAAGTTTAATCTCAGAAAATCTTGATAAAACAGTTTTTGATACAGCACAAGCCCTTTTTAACTAACTGGTGTCTGATCCTCAATATCATTTCATCCTTAAGATTTCTCTCGGAATAAAGTTAGGGTTTAACTTTAAAAGGGCTACACCGTCTTTCCAGCATTCTTGAAAAACTAAAACTAGGCCAAAGTCAAATTCTGGTACTTCTTTACAGATATTAAAGCTTTCCTAAATACAAATCCAAATTTTGGATCAAACAAAAACATATCTTGGTTTGAAATCTTGACCAAATGCAAGCTGATGTCAGGACACAATTAGGATGAGTTGCAGTTGTCCTCTGTGAATATGGGGCATTTATTTCAAGCCCTAAATACTCATCTCTCTTAGAGTTGCCAGTGGAGAGAAAGTATTGATGATATTTTGTTAAATCAATAGTTTATTCAGCATTGATTAGTGAAAAAATACAAAAATAAAAAGAGAGACAGAGTTTAAAACTTTGAACAAATAAGCCACAGATGCATTTTTGGATTGGTTAAAATTGGTCCTTAGCTGTTAATCAACTTGAACAGTGTGGTTAAGGCTAAAAGTGATTAACAGGGCTTGGTTCCACATCAGGATGATTATACTGGGAGTGGCTTAAAATCCATGTAGCTTAGACAACAATGACTTGTGATGGCACAATGGAAGGGTCAAGGAAAAGGAGATAATGAACATTGAGATCCCAAGAAGTGAGATTAAAAATGGCAAAAATTGAAAAGAAAATCCTGATCGACTGTAAGCTTTTTTAAAAAAAATCAAACTGTGATTCTCATAATTCAAAACAAGACTAGATGGTGTAATTTCTTACTAACCCTGAATCAAGTTTTCCAGTGCAACTTGCAGATCGAATTAATATCAAGGTACTTGCAACATTAGGACAAGAGTATGACCATTTGAGAGCCTGTACTGTGTAACGCACTTGCAAGCATTAGCCAATTTGATGATTGACTAAAAGTCGAACTGCTTTAAAAGGAAATTGAGCATGCATAGCCCATCAAATAGCACTACCTGATGTTAGAAGATGAGGCTATTAAGTGGAATTGATTAGCAAATCTAACTGTATTTCATGGCAATTTTTTCAATATTGCATGTTTTCAATATCATATATGCATGATTGGCTCAAAAACTTCCTATTAGCAAAACCTTGATTGCTCCAAAGAGATCTACTAAAGAATTTTAAAGACAATCTTCAAGTATTTCATTAGAAATTGGATAACATATTTCAATGTATATCAAGATGATCTAATTTTTTGAATAACATCTTCCCACATTTTTTGGTCTCCTGAACAATCAAAGTCCTTGAAATAATCAGATAAAAAGCTACCAAAATAGGATTACTTTGTGGTGATGGATCTGGCCAGAAGGGTTTTGGAGATTTATCTGCCAGTTTATGCCATGTGGCTTTTTACTATACATAGTTAGACAATTTTGTCCCTACTGCATGGGTGAATTGTAGACATTTCAAATGATCAGATCATTAAAATTAACAGGATACAAGGAATATAAGTACACTATGTATAACTGCATTGAATACTAACTTAAAAAAGCAATCGCTTTGGTTCTAGCTATGACCACAGTTGACAAGTCACTATTTTGGAACAACAAGAATGATTATTCAATTACGTAGTAATTAAAGTTACTGCGGATGTTTAGCAAACATTGCACTGCGTCCATCAAAACTAGCCATTCATTGCATGCTTTGCGTACAAACATTATTCAATAACACCCGGAAAGATATCTTAAGACTTTCCACAAAAACTGAAATCTTGTCGATTCTAAACGCAATCGATTCGAGCACTTGGAGACCATGATAATTTCTTACGCAAGGTTTCAGCGGTTCCTGCATTTCTAAAACAAGGTCTCTTGCGGATAAATCTAATCAGAAGGATGGAAAAGTTAAAGGATTTACTAGATTTTGCAAGATTCGCTTTAAATTAATGAAGTGGCTTTCAAACATTTGCCTGCAAAAATGCTTCCTTATTAAGAAAACCGTTGGTTGTTGTATAGGCCAGATGCAACTCAAGACAAGACTTTCCCACCAAGATGCATCGTAAGATCTAAACCCGTTCTGGTCCAAGATAACGGCTTAACTACTGGAATTCCTTTTGCAAAAATCACATACCATCGCCAGGTTGAATAACTTCGACGTCGACTCCCATTTTGGTGAAAATATCAAGTGATTTGAGTACTGGCACTTTTCTTGGACACGGTCAAGCCAAGCGTTCAGTGGGAAAGAACAACTCCAACGCCCTCGCAGGAAACAAACGAAGCCGATAACAAAAGCTCCTCCGCCTGGCATCGTCTGATCCGGGGGGAAAAGCCTGAGACCCGCTTGGGGTCTGGAACTCAGGCTGGGGAGGGGGAAACTCCCGAAGCATAGTACAGTTTGTGGGGGCACATAGGCAGAGAAAATAATCACTATCAACTTCATATCCTAACTATATTTGAATTTTAATAGACACTAAAAGGCATTATCACCAGTCAAAACATTATCTGGTAATGCTAATTTGCAATATTTTATCCAATTTGTGCCAGGACATTTATGGGCCTGTGAGCAGGGGGTGGCTAGTTGGGACCCCATCGAGACCCCTTAGAATTTTCAAAAGTGGCTCCTTCACAAGAAGAAATGTTTAAATTTATGCATAAATCTATAACCATGCACCTAAGCTTCGCAAGCTGATTCGAAACTATCACGTCTAATTCTTCTAGGCCCCAAACAAATGAACGTCCGCTCATGTTCCGTCACTGAAAATTGACTGAAGCAAAACTATGCAAATGCAATTGTCATAGAACATGAACATTTTCTAGATGACCACACCCATTTAAGGTCTGACCACGCCCTATGTGCCCTTCCAAGGATAGATGGCCACACCAGAAGAAAATTGCCAGTCCATGGGTAGGCTTGTTCTTTTCCATCATAGACGGTGCTAAGGGATTCAAAGCTAGCACAACACATGAGGGAAAATTTTTCAATCAATGACGACCAATTTCTTCAAAGTTCCTTCAGTCTATCAATGGATCTTTAATGTAAACAGCTTGCATGCTCTTAGCCATTTACAATTATGATAATCATATGGGAGTGCAATACATGTGGTGTTTCCATGCACAAAGAATATTGAAAGCTTACTTTGATAAATATTGATGCATGCTCTTAGCTTTTAGAATCCAGCCAATGAAGAGGAATTTGAAAGGTTTCCTTCTGTGATAATGCTTCTGAGAGGCATGAAGTTCGCATGATTTTAACGTAGTCCAGCTTTGAAGGTTTAATGGACTTTGCAAAATAGTCATATTCATCACATTGCAGCAAAACACAGATTTTTGCTTCCATTGGTGGTAGATAACACCCACTTAAATGTACAAAATTTCGTTTTCATGTCCATAATCGAAGACTCTAAAAGCTAAAAGATTAAGATGAAAATTGTGTATAAATTCACTGGTTTCAAGTCTCGCTTTAATTTTATTTTATAGCTTTTGGGACAAGCTTCGCAGAATTTGGCAAATTGGGAGCGAGTTGTTACAAATTTGTGATTGAGATGTCTAAATTATCATGAATTGGTAGGTATCATCGTCAAATCAGTCAAGAAGTCGTCTTAGAGCAATGTTATACATTTTAGTCTATGTTCCCTAGGGTTGGAAAAATGTA
Organism: Nemopilema nomurai; assembly: GCA_003864495.1. Classification (NCBI taxonomy): domain Eukaryota; kingdom Metazoa; phylum Cnidaria; class Scyphozoa; order Rhizostomeae; family Rhizostomatidae; genus Nemopilema; species Nemopilema nomurai. Next base: position 429,553 of record ML133459.1, on the reverse strand, counting down.
CTGTACGGAATCAGTGCAAGGTAGTAGTAATGGACGGGGGAATCTATATGCGCCAATTTTCACAGAAGAGATGGATCATGTCCTTTTATCTATTGAGCTTTACACAAATTGCCCGATCCACGAAGAATAATGTTCCATTTCTTCCCTTTATAACATCTTCTTTTGAATCGCCTTTCAGGGGGGCGGCGTCGAAATTCTGACTAATGCAACGGAGGAGCTTGCATTTTGAGCACAGCACACATGAAGGAAATCAGAGAACCGCAATTTGTTGTTCTTGGGCCCGCACCTACATCAAAATAGACGGGGATCCTGTTCCAGCAATGGGGGATACATGAGCGGTCAGATCATCCAAAACATATCAACAACCAGGTAATTTGCTACATTTTTGTTTTAGTTGTCCTTCCTTTTTTCGCGCCGTCGACCAGCAACCATCACTTAGAGGCCTTGAGATTTGATATTTTATTTCGACTTGACTCAATCAACGGCTTTGTGAAATCAGGCTTTGTAAGTCAACCTCTTTTAGCTAACAGGATTTACACATATTTGCAAATAAGTGAAATCGTTCCAACAAGTGGTATTCTTGATTCTTTGAGGACAGCTATCGAAAGATGATAATCTCATCGCAAATTGCGTTACCTAGTAATGGAACATAACATTTCTGTTTTCTGCAAGTGCAACTAGAGTTCTTTAGGCCCGAGGTGGAGAATCTATTTGCATCTGTGTGTGCTACTGGCAAACTTTTATAATTTAAATCCAACCTTAATTTCGTTGAGAAATGGTTTGTTTGCTAGGATGATAAATATTTGAGGATGGTCACACCCGCTTGAAGTGATGTCCCTCCCATCCTTGCCCTACTGAGGGTTCTTGTCTCTATGTTCCAAGACGATGTTACATATTTCTATGTGTAGATATATTTTAATTTTTACTGGTTCTTTCTTCACCTATAGTTTTGCACTTCAGAATATTAAGTGTGAAAGACTTCAGATTCTTAATGTAAAAACAAATGACTAATTCGCCACCTGCATAATTATTTGCTCTGCACCAGGTAATTTGCTGCAAAGATTTCAACTATATAATCAATCTTAAATTGTAATTTATAAACCAATTCATGAAAGCCATGAAGCAAAGTTGCCCAACTGATTCTGATAAAATTCATTTCTGGACATGTGCTTTGTGATATGCAAATTTAAGATTTTTTCTGACATAAGATTGTCACACCCCTAGAAGGCGATAGCATAGAGTGTATCAGCCTATTCCTGTGAGGCATTATGTTGTCTTACTGTTTTTGCAGATGAGTTTCAGCTGTGAAGCAAACATTAACAACACAGCCAATCATGCATAATTCATTTTACCATGATAGCTAAGCATTACAGATCTTCATTATATTCAAAAACATCCTGCATGCTTTTCAATTACAATGTCTTTTCATCAACCAGATGTGGAATTCTGTTGTCCTTGTTTCGTTTTCCTTTGTTCTTTCAAACCTATAGCAGCTTTTCTCACAGTGTGGTGGAGAAGATGTAAGAATGTTGATTTATCTTCAGATAACAAAATTAGTTATAAAAGTTTCATTGCAAAAGCACAGATAAGATTTTCTGAAACAAGATGTTAGCTTCTTCATTTAATATGTTGTGTCTTATTCTATTTTTTCATGCCTTATGTTTTGACTATCAACTTCAGGTCATTATTTGCATGTGTTCTAGCAGTGAAGCTTCTTCAAATGTTATTTCAAGCCATATTGAACTTAGGATTGGCCATTTCCAGATGAATTATTTTTCCCATTTGATTTATGTCACATCTTGTTTTTGTAAACTTTTCTTATCTGTTTTAGAATGAATGAGCATGAAATCCAGTACCATTTGGCAGCAGTACAAGGTAGCTTGCCACTAATTGAAAATTTTGTTGCTGGCGGATCTAAGATCAACATAGAATGCAAGGATGAGGTAAGAGTCAGTGCATATTTTGCAGCCTAAAACACAAACTGTAATAGAAAGTTTGACAGTGTGATTTAACTTCTTAACAAGTTATTCAACTTGTCACGCTTCTTTTCACTAGATTAATTTTGCTACTGTTATTATCAGTTTTTAAGTAATTAAATTTTTCGAAATTATTTTGTTGATTTTAGATTATTTTACCAAACATATGGCATATGTCTTTTTCTAAACATATCACCTTTTGCAAAATTGGTTTCCCTGCAAAACATTTTAAGACAGTTAGATAATCTGCAAAATCTCTTTTAAAATATATTTAGTAGACATTTTGCATTCTCAAGTGGCAGTGCTCCCTTTAATAGAAATGCATTGTTTATTGTAATTAAGAACTCTGCTATTGTGTATAAGTTAGGAAAAGTACTTCTTATAGGACAAATAATCTTCTACTTACTGACTGAGCTGTTTAGGTCCTTAGGCTATGCCTTCTTAAACTGTCATTAAATCTCTCATCAATCACAAATAATGTTTGATACAGCTTTGCTTTTGCCCAAATGAGTTTCTGTTTGAATTGGTTTTTGAGAGCATCTTTTCTGTTGAAAGGAGGGGACAACTGCTTTGATCTTAGCAGCTGCAAATAATCACTTAGATATTGTAAAGGAATTGCTGTCCAAGGGAGCTGATCCAAATGCACGCAGGAAGGTATAACATGTAATAGTATATTGTTAGATTATAATATTTAACCTTTTACATTTCCAAATGACTTTTTAATCTATTAACTCTCATTCTGTCATTCCTATTGCGTCCCTGCTTAAAACTATTATGGTAATCTTTATCATTCAGCAAACAGTAAATTGATTTGTTTAAATCTTATTTGTAAACATCTTTCCAGACTGGTACAACAGCCCTGTTCTTCGCAGCCCAAGGTGGTCATCTATCAGTTGTCAAGGAGTTAATTAATGGTGGTGCACAAGTTGATTTAGCTAGTACAGTAAGGACATATTTTCCAAACTTAAATGTTAAAGCCTTTGGTTATTCTAGAATTTTTACCCTTTTGACATTGTCATCATTGAAGTATAAGTTGCATATGACTCTTGATAACATACCAAAGTCCCATATATATATTTCCCTGATTAAACTCTACTTTTGTAGCAGGATAACACATTGTTTTTTAATTATTTCTGGCCAACCTGCTTTAGAGAATTTACCTGTTTTTGCTTTTCTTTTACATAAATTTCTTAAAATACTTTTATCTTTAGCAACACCTTGACTTTCAATGCTCCAGGTTTGACATTTTGCAATCAATAGTTTTTCAAACTATACTAGGAATTCACAGAATATGCATTTTGTGCACCTTTTAATCCTGTCGAAAAATATTTGGTTTAAAATGTGCTATTAGAGTAGTTTGATGTTTGTTTTCTTGCAGGAAGGTGGAACACCTCTGTTTGTAGCATGTCAGTGTAATCATCTTAATGTGGCGAAAGAGCTGTTATCACGAGGAGCCAATGTCCATGCAACCATGAAGGTATCCATGCAACATGATTCTCTTATCAGCTCTTAAAAGAGAATGTTTCTTAATTCTTGCTTCACAGAATTTTTAATGAATTATTCAATGCTTGGTGTAGCACGCTTGGTGTTGAAGTTCATCCAATTCATTAAGTTCTCTGTTTATTCAGTGGCAGTCATTGACAGAATTTTTTATGACGCTTCTAAAACTTTTTTGGATATTAAACTAATTGGCTCTGGTGGAACTGATATCTTGTTTTTTACATTGCTCTCCTGGAATGAAATACTCATTGTGTTACACACACCCTGTTTACCAATAAATACTTTCTATCCAAGCTGCCTTCAGTATAAAAGTCATTGATATAAGTCCATTGCAGAAGCTCATAACTATGATCTATTAAACCTTCTTGAGTCCTACAGTCTTATTCTTGTGTCTTACTTTAGGATGGTGCAACCCCTTTGTTTGTTGCATCGCAAAATGGCCACATGAATGTTGTGAAGTTTCTTCTCAATAAAGGAGCCCATGTCAATCAAATTAGGATTGTGAGTAACCATTTTTATTTTCATTCAATCTAGGTTTTCTGATTAGAAATTCCATTAGATTCCATGCTAAGATACAAGTTTTGTGATACCCAGTTTTTAGCGTTTCTTTTCAAATATTCATGACAGAATGTTCACTATTCTAGAAGATTTGGTATTCAATTTGATAAACAAGTGTAATAATTAGTATTTTAAGATCCAAATTTCAAAAACAGCAAATGTATGTTGGGACACCTTGCTATAGATATATTCCTTTTAGCTATACAAAATAGTACTTTATGTTTACTTCAATTTTGTAGCCAGGTGATGTTTCTTGTATGGTCAAGTTTGCCAACTTTTATAGATGAACAATTTGATTGATTTGAGTGTTTTTACTAATTGAGTGTTGCGAAAATGCATTTGCTGTTTCCACTGTAAACTTTTATTATGTCAAACAAATGTGAAAATTGGAGTGTAATTTTCCAGATAGTAAAGCAGGAATGTACATATTGCATGCTTTCAGCTTCATGATGGCTATGCTCTAACACTTCCTGTATGCAGAACATGTGCTTCTGTTAATCCATGCTGTCTTGAAGTTCTGCAGTTCAAAACAAAACCTTTTATCATACCTTCAGACAAAAAGTTGATAGTAATTAAGCCTTTTTACCAATACCTTATAGGATCAAGCTAGTCCTTTGTGGATTGCTGCACAAGAAGGTCATGTTGCTGTTGTGAAGGAGCTTTTGGCTTCTGGAGCCAGTGTCGATCTTTCAAGACAGGTTGGTATTGCAGCAAATGATTTAAGAGTCAAAAGCAATTAAATTAAATTCATTATGGCATTTGAATACATACCTCTATATAAAAACATAACTGTCCACAATGTCTGCTGAAAAGTGCTCAATAACATTTCAAACTACAAAGCATTCAGTTGGTGCTAAAGTGAAAAGCTCAGAACTGACTACAAAGTTTAGATTCAAGATTTAATATTGTTTCCTAGTTTTTTACTCCTGAATCTTCTTTTTAAATGCATTACACATCATTTTTAGAGATAGAATTGAAAGGGACTTCTGATTCTATTATGTTTGCCTTTTCACACAGGATGGTGGTACCCCTTTATTTAAAGCTTGTCACAAAGGACATTTTGATGTTGCGGCCGAGTTGATAACACATGGGGCATCATTGGATGTACTTAAAGTATGTTTCTCTTTGGTACAAAATTCTTCAGATAAATTTATGACCAAACACAAATTTCCTCTTAATCAATAATCTTCAAGGCTGGAAATGATACTCATACAGTGCTTACATGCCAAAACTGGTTTGTGTGAGGTGATTGAATCAAAATATTTTGCACCACTTAATACCAGAAGCTTTTTGTAATGTAATATTAATATTCGTATTTGGTAATGTAAAATCATAACAATAAGGCTAAGATTCTTTATCCTGTTCAGAATGGAGAAACTGCCTTACATGCATGTGCTTTGTTTGGACATTTCAACATACTTAAGAAACTTATAGAATCTGGGGCTGATCCACACATCAAGAACAAGGTATGAGTTTCTATTTTTGAAAATATTAAATGTTTATTTCAGAAAACAGTTATTTTTTCTAAATCTCTTAATGTATAATTGTCAAACCACACTATGAGGATTACCTTTTTGATAGGCAAACTAGGTTAATACTTTAGATAACTACATCTTGGTTTGAACCATAGAAGATAGAATTCAACACCATAACATTTTCATTGGTTTCATAGAGCTTTGTTTATAAATTAACAAAATTAGTTATTAGAATTCTAAGATTATTGTAAGAGTGACTTACTGATGCAGAAAGTGTCAATATCTTGTACGCCAGTTAGTGGAATGTTGCTAAATGCCCCATCATGCATCAATCCATTCATGGAGCATGAATGGTTTAAGTATTCAAAATAGTTAAACTACATACACAATGACCAATGATATTAATTGAATCTCTGTTTTGTTTAGGAGGGGCAGACACCCCATGGCCTTGCAAAGGAAGCTGGGAAGGAAGACATTGCTTCATATTTAGCTACAGCTAAAAAATCATACTCAACAACTGTCTAACGACTTGTATTTAATAGATCTTTTTAACAAAAAGCATCCAAACCATAATGACGATATAGTTTACTACTGTAGTGAATTTGTAAAGCAGGGCTTGGTCAGATTTGGTCTATGTTGTGTTAGAACTAGTTGAAGGATTTAACCAAGTATTGAATGAAGGCTTTAACTAAGCTGTTTTTAAAATGCCTCATTTATTATATACATGACAATTGTGAGTCAGATTGTAATTAAGTCTACTTTCAGTAAAAAGGCTGCTGATTACCAATTGCCAACTTGCTTTTAAATAGTATTTTTGCAGTACTATGAAAATAAAGCAAGCTAATTAGTTTAGAACAACTAGGCAGTTTTATCCTACTTAATAAGTAAGCATGCCCATTCATGGCATTTAAATTTTCAACAGCTATTTTAACAAACCTTTTGTTTACTCTTTTTATTTATGATTTTTAGAGAAACATCCAAATGCATATCTGTTCTTTTCTGTTGCCTTCCTTTTTTGCTAAAAATCAGTGTTGAAATGATGCTGCATCATTACTTTTCAGGTTTGTTCGAACATTCCTGTGCATGGTAATAAAATCTTTGGCTGATAGGATTTATCAAAATGCTATTTACCAAGACCATTTCCTAGTCACAGCATACAATTTTTTAGATGCCTAAACCAAAGATTACAAATTCTGACTTATTATGTGATGTGGAACCAGTTGGTGAATTGCCTTCAACACAACAGCACAAAAAAGCCAGTCTCAGGTGGTGCCAAATTTTATAACAATTGATATCTAAATTCAATCCTTTTCATAATACAACTAATTAAAAATTTTACATTTCACTGACCTTTTAAATCTGTATAAATCTATTTTTACAGGTAAAAGAAGGTAAAAATGTCATACAAAAAATAATACCCTATAAATACAAAACCAAAATACAAGTTGGTCCTTTTGTTGTCATTATTTAATTATCTAGTCCTTTCTAAAAGTGTCATTTTTTAAGAGCTCTCTTACACAGAGGGTAAATCCAGTATCCTTTGGCACACTGTGAACAGGTGCGACCCGTAACATGATTCTTGCATCGGCATTGCCCACCAATCAGATCACATGAAGCTGTTTTTGAGCCATGAATACTGCAATCGCACTTGCGTGGTCCATCATTGTGTGCCATACTCAGATGAAAAAGCCAATTAAAGCATGACTTCTTCAGGCTCTTTACTATGTCATAATTCCTTATGCAATCTTGGCGGTAGGTCTCCGATTGTCTAATCTCTCTGTCGTACAGCAAACGTTCCTGGCTATAATCTCGCGTTGGGTGGATAAACATGACGTAATCCTAGAAAAAAATACACTTCTTAGCATCGCACCTGAACATTCTGCAGCACGTGTTAAAGGCAGCTGATCTGAGGTCATTTGGAGACCTCCCATTTGACCTAATAGTTTGCAACAATTCTATCCATTATACATATTAAATTCCACTGCTCTCTTATTACCAACAGTATTAAGCTCCCATTTGATATCAATATGGCTAACTTTATAAAGCTTTTAGATACAGTGCCGTCGAAATAAAATAAATATCAGGGGGGGGGGGGATATACTGGAGTGCACTCTTTCACGGCACTGCCACGAGCAACATGCACTCTTTCGTGGCACCAAATGTGTCAAGATTATTCTTTATTTTTTCTTTTGTGGATCTGCTAGAGTAATTGCAAACAGATAGTGAATACCCTCATAGAGATAGTAGCGTCTACTCACGATCCAAACAGTAAATCCCTTGGGCAAACTAATTGTCGCACTAATCACGCTTCCACTCAAGTACAGCCCAGCGAATCGATCTGAGAACACGTCTTCTGCGGTGATAGCCGCGCGGCATCCTTCCGCGTGCGGGCAAAATTTGATACAATTTTACCAGCTATGGATGCGTAAAATGTGTTCATGATAATTTTCACCGTTGCATTTGGATGAAGTGGTTGAAAGTAATGCACGATTACGTAGAAATAGCCACGCTCTAACGGAATATTCCATCGGATAAGCGTCTAAAACGGGATAAAGTATATCAACGCTTGGCTTTCAAATTCCATTAACATAAAAAGAATTGAATCAGCAGGATCCTCTTGGTAGTTCCAGCATCTTGCATGCAAGACCCTTTTAAATTTTACAAAAGAACTTCATATAACAAAGTGGATAGATTTTATCCAAGTTAAGGGAAGGTGATTTGTTATCTGCATTTGATATTCTTTTGATAGTTTTTTACCTATATTAACATATATTTTATATGTACAATATACAATGCTCTGTATACTTTTGATTATGAGAAGTCTGAGCATTCCTATCAGATGTTATGTTGCATATCATTCAACTTATAGCAATAGCTATTCCGTTGAAATAAGACTTCTGATGAATTGACCTAATTATGTTTCAACAATTCTCAATTGAAAATAGTGTCGGGACCTGTATGTCCCATTTTCATTTCCATGACAACAATGGCAATAACCAATATTTTCTAAGTCAGTTTTGGATACTAATTCCCTAGCAACCAGTAAAAACCTTTGTAATAGCTACTTTTATGAATGCCTGGTATCGAAAGAGTTAAATGAGCTACATACCGTGACATCCCCTCCCCCAGACTGCAGATACATCGGTCTTAGAAGAGGATTGAGCATATTTGGGGGTAAATTTCTCGGTTTCACGTACTGTCTTGATCTGGCTGCATGCAGCTTAATGTGGCCTTTGGGGTAGATCAAGTTCGTCTTGATGCACCGATGGTCAACAGCAACGCAGAAGGGTGCTGGTGAGATGAACTCAAAAGACCAAAGCCGTTGTGGTATCAGCACAATTCGATCCTAAAGAAAAGATAGAGCAATAAGAGAAACAGAAACTTTGTGCTTCTAGATGAAAAGTATGCAAACATGATGAACGTCGGGAACTCTCCAAAAAAAACGTTGCCAGACAGACAAAGCTCAAATCCTGATCTTTTTCAGCAGGAGTTAAAGCAGCTTTCATATTCTCCTTCTATTTGCCACTTTAATATATAAGTGTTTAACTATAAATCCTTTGTTCCTCTCTCTCACGTGACTAGCTGAAAAATTAAGTTGATATACAACTATACTAAAACTTTAATGCCCTGCTTCTCACCAATGCTATGACGTCATTGTCAGCCGTTGAAAAGGAAATGGTATATATTGAATCCTTGATCAGTTTGAAAACTTGGAGAGCCCTATTGGTTGCCAGGAGGACATCCCTGCAGGCAAATTCATACGGACAGTAAGCAAGGGGAATCTTGGCGACATTCGTTTCATTTGGTCCGTTGATGTGGATAACAAGTTTGGCATCTTGTGGATTTGGTTTGAAATACTGGATAAGCATGTAGAAGGAATCAGTTGATGGCTGCACGAATTGCAACGTGAAAGGCTGAAATGCAAAAGAGCATTAAATGCAAATTGAGAATGCAGGCAAGCAGTAAAAAGCATACAAGAAATGCAATGTAAAGTAGCATTAAAAAACATACAAGAAATGCAATGCAAAGTAGCATTAAAAAGCATACAAGAGAATGCCGTTGTCAATATGCAGAGTAGCATTAAAAAACATACAAGAAAATGCATTGGTTAATATCACAATCCAGGCCATGCATTTCAATATTACTAACACCCGGCTTGGAATATTCGATATCTACACTGAAGATGACTCCTGACTGAGTCGAAACGTTTGGCATTGTCGTAATTGGCCAATGTCACAATATGGATATGTCGATTGGCTAGCGTCTTCTTACAGATTTGTCCCTGATTATGTCGTTCTTGTAATTAGATTCGTCTATTTTACTAAGGAATTGTCGATTGCAACATGGACTTTTTAATTGTCGTCGTCCTCGTCATCAAGTTCGTTGAGTGAGAGAGTGTAAAGACTCTAATTTTAATACTTTTCGATGACGTCATAGTTGGGAACATAAACAGCATACCAACCTTGTTACTTCGAAGCAATATGGCGCCGTTTATGTTTAGAGAGGGATACAAGGAAGTGTCAAGCATCTCTGCCGCTTGTCGACCTGTGCTTTCCACCTCAATCGTATAAAAGTCTTTTCTTGGAATACTGAGGTACGAGTATTTAATACACGGCTCCAAGCTGCCAAACACCGTGCATGGTAATCTAGGAACAGAGACCAGCTTGCCCCCATTCAAATAGTCGTTGGGGATCAACGCGATGAAGTCCTACAAAATGGAAAGACATCTATGTCATATATAATATCAATTCTAGATAGTGACTTCGGAAACCGTCATACAATTGACTTGTCTTATATACTGGATATGCCTAATTAATTGATTCTTACCAAGAAGTTGTCGACTATCTCAACAATATGGATGTTTTATTCGTCGTTGTTCTCATTATAAAATACCCATTCTATAAGAAAAAGTACGCCACGAAGAGAAATGGAGTCTGGGCAGCAGTGAAGGTGGAACAGCAATGAAGGTGGACGCAACTTCGAACACTATCACACAGCAGGCTTAAAATGTGCTCTAGCATCGGTACATTTCCTGTAGAACTTCCACTTACATCATACTTGACACTGAACGAGACGGCAGCTAGTTAGTACTCACCACAAAGAAGTCTGTAGCATTCGTAAACAGCTTGATGTTGTATGATGATGGATACAGCGATAACAGCAAGTCCTTTTTGTTTTCTCTCAGAACGAAAAGACCAGTGTTTGGGTTGATGTCGTTTTGTGATATCGTCTGCTTCAGAGTGGCTGTAGTTTTAAACACCATGTAACCATCTAGAAAAAGAGGACAATTTGCCAACACGTGTCATCTCAAAAGACCTGCAACACACACTTGGCTATTATTCATAACATAGCATCAAAGTTTCTTAAAAGATTCTGAATTAAACCAAAATAAGTGGATACCTACAAGACGCATGAGAGATTGCGATGTCCAATGCAACTTCACTTTTCATCTTTATGCGATAACTCATAATGAACACGAAGTCAGAACTTGATTCCACGCTAATCTTCCAAAACACTGGAGCCTTTGAAAACAAGCAGACTATTTAATAACCAATTGGAATAACGGTGTTGTTAACTTTAAACAAAACATTACAAGCTTTGGAAATGTCATTAATATAATAATGATCATAATCTAGAAGCATACTTTGTGCTGAGCGATGGCTACGAATTCTGAATCTGTTTCAGGGAGCAACCTTCTTCCATCTGTTGACTTGGCATGTTTTGCTTTAAACTTCAGATGTCTTATGGATGGGACATAGAACGTATCATCGATAAGCCTAGACGAAAATGAGAAAATTAAACAAACAATTACCCGCACTTGTTCGTGTAGGAAGAACCTTGAATGCAAGAGGCGATAGACACACGGGGAAATTGGAGAAAAATACAAGGGGAAAACAGACCTGTCGCACTTTTTCCCTGTGACATTAGGCCTACATCGGCATTGCCCATATTTCTTTTCGCAGACATTGCTGACTGAGCCCCCTGGGTTGCAATTACACGCTGAAATAGAACCGAATATCATAACAAATTTCAATGAATAACGGTTAACTTGCCTTAACTAAATTTAACTTGGACCGGTTAACGGTAGAGCGGTTACTACTCGTAGTTTTGAACAACATTTGGTGTTTAGATTGTGAACTACAAGATAGTCAAATCATGAGATTATCAAGCTTTGAATGTTTCCTACCTGTGCATCCAAGCACGTTGTTTCTGCTCAGTCCATAATAACCATCTTTGCAAGTGTCACAAGTCTGCGACCTCTGATCAACATTGGGTTTACAAGGGCACTTCCCTGTGTCTTTGTCACAGATGCCAACGCCGTTTAATGTGCCCATCTTGTGACATTTGCAAGGGGAGCAGCCGAGAGGCTTTGACATTTGTAAACCGTAAAACAGATCCTTGCATTGATTACACAAAGCGCCCATGACGTTCTGCTTGCAAGAACACTGTCCCTGTTTACGAAGTGTTAGCTTCTGGTCAAAACAAAATGGTGCTAAACAAAATGGCGAAAAACAAAATGGCGAAGAACAAATGGCGAAGAACAAAACGATTAAAACTACGAAAAAGACAAAGTAAATGGTGAATACTGAAAAAGAAAACAGCATGGACGAACAAGGATTCTATATAAATGGGAGCAATAGTGAAAAGCAATAGAAGTGGTAGAAGCGACAAAGATAAAGGTCAAGGGTTAGAGTATCATCTTCTACATGCACAGAACAAATTGGTCCAAGCAAATATGAGTCATAATACTCGATGTTTCAGCCTACTGGAAGTAGGGTTAATCGGGCAATCGCTTTAAACGGCCAAGGGATAAAGGTCAAGGGTTAGAGTATCATCTTCTATATGCACAGTACAAATTGGTCCAAGCAAATATGAGGCATAATACTCGATGTTTCAGCATACACGGAGTAGGGTTAATCGGGCAATCGCTTTAAACGAATGAAGAACAGAAGCACGTGCCTCGTAAGGTACGAAATCCCTACAATAATTGCATGATGGAAGAGAGAGAGATTGAATGTAGGGGAATGTAACCTTTGGCCCTGGGTAGCAAGTGTGACCCCCGTCAACGGCGATGCCAGCTGCGAAGCAGGAGCACTGAATGCAGTCGGGAAACTGGTGGAAGCCAATTTGGCACTGGTCGCATTTGCGCCCGCGGAAATTCCGCAGACACTGGCATTGTCCTGTCCGGGAATGGCAGAAGAGACCGAGGGAGCCGAAGGTGTTGCAATTGCAGGCTGTGGAGGAGAGAAGGAGCTCGTTGGTCTTAACTGTCCTTAAATCCGGTTCAATTAAACTGGGTGATTTTGTTGGTGATTTAAATTGGGTTAAATTGAGGTGGTACCCAAGTCAGACATTCGCAAATGATTTTGGACCACTAATTAACTATTCTACTTGAAAGAAGACAACTGAATCAGACGTCTGGGACCCATAGTTGCACTGATACGATTCTAATAGGGATTAACTGTTTACCTTACGAGTAACATAGAAAGTGCATAGCATTAAAGCATTTAGAAAACAGGGCACGCAAACTTTTGAAACGAACTCCAATCCTTTGATGACCAGCAGTTTATCTAAGCTTGGTAATGTGATTAATTTGTCACATAACTGGTGGCGTATCATCATTCTGAACTCTTTACTTCAAAAGGAATAGTAACTAAAGACTAGCCCCCAAAACCCCTTCTGTGGAAAAGGAATTGCCCCTTAAAACTACCCCAAAACAAATTAGGCAGTTACTTCAAAAAGAATAGTAACTAAAAATCTGACACGGCTCGAATTTCACATGACGTCGACAACTATACCTATGCGTCAACAAAGCAAATATCAATTTCATTACTTACGTTTGCATTCAGGGAAGTTGTAGAACAGGGCCGATTTGCACCGACCACATTTGGCACCTGCAAATCGAGACTTGCAAATACACTGTCCGTTGGCATTACAGTCTGGGGACTGCGAGCCGATCATGAAACACTGGCATTCTGCAAAGACAAAAACAATAAAGACAAAACAATAAAGACAAAAACAATAAAGACAAAAACAATAAAGACAAAAATCAGAATATCACCCTCTAGCGCTTTCGATCCGCGACTGGATATTTATTCGGTCAGTTTTTGGTTTTATCTTCCGACGTTTGCATACTCTGAGGAGTGTCGGACGAAAAAAGTACTTTAAGTATGCGAAAACTAGTTCCGCTTTTTCTGGCAATTGTGAAGTTTTGTACCACAAAGCACTTGTTTACAAATCCTCAATCAGGGATAAACACACAAGTTACTTATTGAATAACGCAGAGATTTCGTTATCACCTCATAAGTAGCTCATCATTTCGTTAAGCAGCTATTCCATGTTACTATTGAAAATTCAAAACTACTATGACGTCATTGCTAAGTAAAAAAAGTGACGTCATCATATGTTTTGAAAGCAGTAAATAGAAATACTTCAGCACTGTAAACAAAGATGACAAAACTACAGAATAGGAGCAGGCAGAACGGACACTCTCGTCGGCACCTTTTGAAATCTTTTATGCCACAATACTGTAGTCTGACATTGTTTATATTGCCCGCGTTTTCACACTGATACAATACCAAATAATACCAATACCAATACCAATACTTTTCATAATACCAAAAGGTGACCAGTGTCCCTTCTGCCTTTCCCTACACTGTCACAAGATCTTACTTCTACAGAAAGGATAATTGTAGAACCCGGCGCGACAAGATTGGCACTGTCTCCCGATAATGTTACGTCGACATTCACATTGGCCACCATCCTTGTCACACTTTAGTCCAATGGACCCACGAGAGCGACAGCGACATGGCGCTGCACCACCGTTTGTGCCAGCTGACAGTCCAAATAGCCATTTTTTGCATAGTTCTGGCATGCCTTTCGTCAATGGCAGGGAGTTTCCATCCAGGCATGATCTTTGGTACTCAGAATGGATATCAAGATGCGTTGGCTCCACCGACCAACGACGAGAGCTCGTATCTAACTGTAAACTTATTGACTCCTGCGCAGGAGAGACAAGGTACATGACTCGGGGCCACAACAGTCGAAAAATTAGTTGAATTGCCCATATGAATTTTCAGTTAAGCTACACTGTAAGCTGATTTCGAATATTAGTTTAAAGGAAAGAACAGAAAAATATAAAGTATTCGAATGAAAGTGGAAAAGGATGATGTCGTTAAGAGGAACAAGATTTAAGGCAATTAATAAGACAAAAATGCCAGTAATAAGACAAAAATGCCAGTAATAAGACAAAAATGCCAGTAATAAGACAAAATGCCAGTAATAAGACAAAATGCCAGATATAGGAAAAAATGCCTCAACCACTAAGAAGGGAAATTTTAGGAAAAAAGAATAATGCACTTTTGAGGTTGATTAAGGGTTTTAAAGTGTTTCGATGAGAAAACGGCCCCTTCATGGGCTACATGTTTAATATGTCTGAGGGAGACCATTTTAATTGTAACGAGTCAAAATTAAGATTAAACATATCTGAGCTTGTAACAGCGCTGAATTGAAATAAAAAGTAGGCCTAGATTTACAGAAAATAGAACTAAGAGGGCATTGATATTTAGACTTACAATAAGGAAATCTCGTCGCTTTGGTTTTCTGATAATAATTTTGATATCACCTTCACTGCTGTAGAATGAATGTTTAATACGACAACCAGTCGTACTTGGGCAGTACTCCAAATCTATGTATTTTAAAGTGACGTCATTCTTCATCTTGAAAGTAACCTCGATTGCAAACTTCGTGTACTGTGGTTGCTTATAATGCAGGACTAGAACGCGCCATGCGGATGATGGAAGCACAGCCGTAAACACGTGTTCCTGTAACAAGAATAGTAAAGTTCAACATTAATGTCAAGTCCTCTATACATTTTACAAGGTCTTGTGATAGAGCAATGATAATCGTATAATTACCCCCTTTCTACCTTACTGATTCTAAATGATTATAGTATTTGCTAAATAAGAAATTAAGAACTCTAGTTGAGAACTCATTTGGCAAAACATAATACGGCAATTACAATTAAAGAATAATAAGCAAGAGGCATGACGTCACAACTGACATCAATCTCACATGACGTCACATCTCCAGCACCACGGTGATCAAATCATAGGCTTACGTTGTCGCTTTGGATCATGGGAATAGTTCCTTGCAATGCCGGCAATTTGACATAGTCAAAACATTTTTCTTCTCTAGACAGACAGCTAAATCTTGGTTCGATGTATTCGTTTGTGTAAAATTCTTCAGGAATAGCAACCACCCGATTCTGTAAGTGAGAAGTCAGAGCAATTAAGTTTAACCCCACCCTCTTACATCGAAAAACAGTACATTCCAAGACAATAATATTAATTTAACTGACTTATGACTATAACCCAACATGTCTTGCCCCATTTACTCCAAGGCCCTAAGTCCTAAGCTAAGATTCCAGGAAGTGGGCTTGCTAGGTGCACCAGCCCTTCTACTGCCTGGATAATACCGATTCTTTTATGTCGGTGTCACCACTGGGAATCATATTCCCGCCTGATGCACCTGCCCGTAAGACGAAAAGGTCCTCGGGAATAGAATGACAGCAAGGTGGAAGAACGAGGTAGGGCAGAAGAAGAGGGTGGGAGGGTGGGAACGCGATTTGCACAACTTACGAGGCCACAACAAACGGTTGTGGCGAGTCCAAGGCCATGCGTGCCTCACTATGAGCACGCGTGAGTAGGAACGCCTACTTAAGGGGGGTCCCGGATAAACGGCCTCGGTCTGACCGCCCGACCTATAAGTGCGAGGCTGGAATGCGAATGACGAGGGGGATTAACTCTGTTTAAACGGGGGTCTAAACAACATTTAGAGTGGGCCTCATCTGAATAAAGGCCAGATAAGTTGGCGTGTTACCGGTACCTTCCAGGTATCACTCAATATTGGCAGAAAAGACTATTTGGTTCACGTAATATTTGGGTTGAAATATAAGGGTTGGAATTCTGGAAAACTAGGAGGCAAGAAAACAAGCAATATAGCTGGCACAGTTGCAGCTTTTACTTTTGCCACTAATCAAACATCTAAGTATCGAATCAGATCTCTTACGTACAATGCCAATCATTCCTTCTACCGCTCCTGTGAAAAAGACAGTGTTAACTTCGTCTGCTGAGAAGTGAAATGAGGACGGGACGTTTCTTTCGGTAAGAACAACAGATCGGCAGAGAAACTTGAAGGAACAGGATGCAGCCATAAAGTGGTCCCCCTTGGTTTCTTGCCCTGGAGAAAAGGAAGACATGATGAGAAAAGGATCCATCTAGCTAAAAAGACTTATTTTAGCTCTGATTTTCTATAGTTATTTTTGCTGCGAAAACACCCGGTGGCTCTAGAATGGGAAGATTAGAAAACGATACGAGGGCGAGAACAAGTTTGCTTCCAACGAGATCAGATTGTAGCTGAAAAGCTGAAATAGGAAGGTAATTACCTAAGATTGTAGCTGAAATTACCAGTTTTATATAATATTTGTGAGACCATTCGGTGACTCTTGCACAATGACTCAAGAAGAGAATTTACGGTCACTGTAAAGACAATATAACCTACTCTAGATATTTATAACGGTTTAGTATTTTAATCTGAATCAGGACTTCATGCGATGATTTACACTTATCTAACGGTCACTTTAACAAAATCTTGTATTCTAGGGTGCAAAATACTACGATTTTTAAGCATTATTACCTTACAGACGAAACTTCTTACCAACAAAATCGATCTTGTAGGCCCTTTGGTCGGCGTTGAAATACTCAACAACAAGCTTGTATCGACCAGTGGTGTTCACGCTCATGTTGAAATGAATCGCCACCTTGAAATAGAAACTTATCATGTAGGGGAAAAATTCAAAATTTAAATTCATGTGTAAATTATACTTAGAGTTTACTTGGTTCGTCTATATCAGCTCGATGTTCCATCCCACTCCTGTCACCATTCATGATGACGTTTGACTCATGTTTATATGCAATAACTCAGAGATTACTTGGTTTGTCTGTGTAAGCTCGATGTTCCATCACACTCCTGTCACCATTCATGATGACGTTTGACTCATGTTTATATGCAATAACTCAGAGATTACTTGGTTTGTCTGTGTAAGCTCGATGTTCCGTCCCACTCCTGCCACCAATGTTAACGACGCTTGACTAGTGTTTATATGCAATAATATGAAGGGTTATATGACAAACCTGGTTTGAACTGATCATTGCCAGCCCATCTATGCCTAATAATCTCAGCATATCCGGGTCCTCGAAGTCCAAGGCTTCGCTATTCCAAGAACGCCTTCGGACAAAGGCTGAATTTCCAGGAAAACGATGAAAGCCTTCCTGGTCAAGGCTTGGGTGCTGGTACATGCTGCAGAAGTCATCCATGGAGTCTTCGATATTGCAGGGTTCCGGGATTGGAATAAGCAACTCACGTGGGTTGTATAATTCCTTTCGAACAAGGACAAGATGATCCTGTGGAAATAAATGTACAATTAGTGTTGGTTACAATTACAGTATCAAACCAAAAATACCAGAAAATACCCCTTTTCCCAATAAGCAAATCTTTAAACTGCCAAAGTTATGCAATCTAGATTAAGATACATGATCTTAATCATCGAACATGATAAAAATGTGCAATCTAAATCATTGAAAATGCCAAAGATTAATAATCTTGATTATTGAATCTTCGAGAGATATATAGCCTCGGTAATGTAATATGTCAAAGATATTTAACTTTCACAGATTATAGTTAAGTTAAGTTTAGATTAGTTTAGTTTAGTTTAGTTTAGTTTACTTTAGATAGTTCAGTTTAGAACAATAGATAGACGATAGAACGATACATAGTTAGTGACATCCTGAAAGAAAACAGCTATAGAAAAGCTGCCATGAAATCAAGACAAAGATCGCTGAATGTCATCAAAGATTTTGAATGCACACCAAATACAAGGCGACGGATGTTGATGCAACATGTATCTCCCATTCACCAGGCGTCAGTTCAATGTCACTCAGCTCAGAAGAAGTGGCGTATCTTCCACGGTAATCTTTATCAAATTCGAACTTCAAATTGCTCTTGTACTGCCTCGACTCTGAAAGAGAAAACTTAGAGATGAATCTAGCGTCCAAGGGAAAAATCGATTTGCACACCAAGCATAGAGATTGGTGAAGTATAAACAAGCATAAAGAAAATTTCTACGCGATGAAAGGTTCATTTTACAAAAACTTGAGCTTAGTGATCGACAATTTATTTGTTTACATGCACTGGGTCGTAATATATTTGCGCCATCTATCCTTTGCAAACCGATTTTTGGCAATGTGTGGTACCTCCATCACAAATAGGCATTGCCTCGTCATGACATTCTAACCCCTGTTCCTTAGGTAAACTAAAAGACTGGCAATGCCTATTAAAAAACTTGATCTCAGCAAAGAGGCCTAGATAAATGTTTAGGGTTTTAAAATTGATTGACTGAATATGATTAACTTACCTCTTTGATCTGAATTCCGTACCAAAAGGGTGGCAAAATTCCCTGTTGTAGATGATACAAGATATTTCAAGGCAAGGGTGTATCGACCTGTTTTTGCCACGTTTACTCTGAGCGTTACGTTTTCCTGTTAGAAAACATCCAAGCATTACATTCCCCCCTTGATTTCAAGAGTAGTAAATTGGTAACATTTTCAAAAGTCTCCTCAAACTAATTATTTCTTCAACAATTTTCTTAATGCAATGTAAATGAGACCGATAATTACTACTCTCCATTCTGAAATATTCTTTCAATAGACTTCCTTCAATAGTCTGCATTTCCCCATCTATATGCTAGCTTTTACATACTATTGTGACGTCATACCTGCCCATATCCGAAGGGCACGTACCCCTTCCATGAAAATTCCGGAAATACGAACGAGCTGTATTCGTATGCAACTGGACTGCCGTCTTCCAGGAACCCATCTTCGAATTCATACTTGAGCTGGTAAGGACTTGGAAGGAAGTAGCGCCCTGCTCGAACCCTGCAAGAAACAAAACTTAAATGAAATCAGGCAAATTAAAAAGAATACCAGCAAACACTTTTATCAATCAACTGGCCAAGAAATTTGTGCAACATTGGTTGGTTTTCAAGCATTCCGAAAACAAAACACTTTCTAAGCAAAATTCCATCTCAATATCTTGAACTGTTTCTTGTTTGTACTCTAACGCAAGTGGCCATTTTCCGGTTTTCTGGTTCCATGTTTACTTCCCCCCTTGCTTACTTCCCCCCTTGCTTACTTCCCCCCTTGCTTACTTCTTTCTCCATTGCTTTTTTACCTTCTTAGCTCACTTGCTCCCATGTTCCTTTCGTGCTCCAATGCCATTGGAGGCGAAATGTCATGAAAAATTCAAAAAAGACTACTTTACCTGTTGCATCGATCTCCTTCTATGTTACTTCTGCACGTGCATCTACCAGAGCTGTCACATTTCGAACCAATGGATGAGCCAGCCTCGCATTGACACGCTGTAATGAAACAGACAAAAGATTGAACTGCCAGTTTACAGTTTTACCAGATTTTTTACCAGAGAAACCCAACTTAAAGCTCTAAGCTTCCGTAGAATATCATTATATCATTATATATCAGAATATCATTTTATCATATCATATCATATCATTAAACTGCGCATCATAACACGTAAATGGGGCAGGTTGGGTAGCTAGTTGATTTGCTCAAAGTTCATTGACCAATCAACTCCATTAGCTCCCTCACGTGGTTTTGACCCGCAACACACTGCATCCGAAAATAAAGTTTCGTCTAGACCACCTAATAAAGTTTCGCCCGTTAATTATCCTACGGAAAGTACCGGTCAAAACATGAGGCCTTTTTGCAAAACAAGAGCAACATGACACCTTTTGGCACTAAGTGATTATTTGGTACCTTTGCAGCCAAGAAAGGATCCGTGACCAGTTCCATAATAGCCATCCTTGCATGTATCACATGTCCGTCCGCGCACATGACTTTTACAGGGGCACTTTCCAGTGGCTTTGTCGCAGTTCAAAACTGACGCGACAGTGCCTTCACCGAAGCAACCGCACGAAACACAGGTTGAGACACGGCTCTCTGTGTCATTATAGAACAAATCAGTGCATGTGGAGAATTTCTTGCTGCTTCCATCGTTACACGACGACTGCAAGGCAGGAGAGAAGGAATGGTGCGTTAACAAGTGCCAAAGAATGCATGCTGCAAATTTGACTGATTTACAAATCAAACGACATTCGATTGTGTCTTTGTATGTTAAAATATCAAAACAAAAATTTAAAGGTTATAAAAAAAATACAAAACAAAAGGGAATAACTTTTGTAACATATCATGTCAATATTTCTTGACATCAACTAAGGCCTATTAGGTTACCAGGTCTGAATTGAAGTATTATTGAAATTTTGTCCCTATGACGTTATCACAGAGCCATCTTAATTTGATGTTCCTACGTCAAACCATAAAATCTCTATTCTATGATCTCAACATGCAATCGCTAGATACGCCAGACAACCAACATACGATCGCCAACTTATTATTGCGTTAAAGAAGCCCAGCTACCACATTGCATCGTCAAATGACAACAATAAATTCTTCCAAACAAAGCTTACCACGTGGTCACAATAAGCATCACTGTTCTTTTTATCATATCCTTTGTCCCCATCCCCCTTGCCCCCGTTCTCTTTAACATCTGGCGCTATAGTTGTATTCCCTTCGTTTCCTTCTACAAACGAAGTGTCTTTTTTGTCCTTTGGGATGTCACAATTTTCGCCTGTCATGTCCTCATTGAGGCAAGCGCCGCACTTCAGCCCAGAAAAGTTCTCCTTGCAGATGCATTGCCCAGTTGTGGCATTGCAAGCATTAGAACTGGAGCCATTCATATTACAGCTACAAGCTACGGAAAAGGTATGACAAGTTAGATAGCTCATAACGAGTGGTAAGCAGACGCTTAGTACTCAAGCTGCACTCATAAGCTTTTTGTAAGCCAAACAAGTAGAAATAACTAGAAGCAAAGTTAGGACTGAATCTTCAATAGGAGCATGCGAAATTTCAAAGTGCCTTTGAATATGCAACTTTAAAGGTTCAGTAGGTGCATGCGTTTTCTTAGGATCCATTCTTTGAGATGAGAGGATATGGCCTAAAAGGGAACTTGGGTACCACTAAGTAGAAAACGTAGAAGCTTTAACACTGTGATTATGCTTGCAAAATCAAAAGAGAACTGAAATAAGCCGCACTCAAGCAACATGGCGGAAATCTGGTAATTCCTAAAAGACATTTGAGGTATCGTTGCCAGTTTACCTACCGTGGCATTCTGGGTACCCAAAGTACCCCACACTGCATTGCTCACAGTCATCGCCTTCAAAATTCTCTTTACAAAGACATGCTCCAGTGAAACGGTTGCAGACTTCCGAAATCGTTTTGTTTTTTGGGCAGCTGCAAGCTGAAAGAAATACTCTGCCTTCATTGCTACATAAATCCTGCATTTTTACTTAACAATGAAGCTTACCAAATGATGTCTTTGTTGAATCCTTAAAATACAGACTGATTCGGCTAAATACACGTCATTTGTATTATACTTTCTCAAGCTGTCTCAAAAACCCATCCAAAAAATACACTGCTACAAGCTTAGTAAAAATGACCTCTGGCTCTGTCAACAAAAAAGGCCTTAGGCCGATTCCAAAACGGACCTTAGTGACTCAGATCTACTTAAATACTATCTGGAACACCTGTGCCTAAAAAGCTTTAAGTAAATTTTATATTATTCATCGACATCGATTTTCAACATTGGCACATAAATGAATACCTTGGCAAATGGGGAATCTGAAGTATCCACTGAAACACCGATCACACATTCGCCCCCCAACTTTCTGCTTACAATCACATTGTCCTGTGTCTGTGTGACAGTCTTGTGATTGCGAGCCAAAGTGACTGCAGCTACACGCTGGTACAATATCAATATTACAAAATAACACGACAGATATTGCAAAATCTCTAATATCAAGGTATATAACAGAGTGGTAACATTTGTAGAATACTCAATAATTTCAGGGATCAATACAAAGTAAGCACCATATCCAATAACAGCTTAAGTTCAGTCTGTTAATTTCTAATAAAAGTTTGGGGAATTCTTTAACCATTCATGAACAGATACAAGATCCCGCAATTGATACGTTTTGTGGTGTTAATGAGTATTAACAAGGCAGCCGCTGTTGAAACCTGGTTCCATTTAATCAGTAACACGATAACTGAGCTACTAGTGCTTGTTTAAACAAGGCAATATTCGAGGGTAATATCAGAGTCAGAGGGTAAAATTATAGGGTAATATTAGAAGGTAATATTAGAGGGTAATATTTGCGGGTAATATTTGAGGGTAATATCAGAGGGTAAAATTATAGGGTAATATTAGAGGGTAATATTAGAGGGTAATATTCGAGGGTAATGTTCGATGGTAATATTCGATGGTAAAGTTATAGGGTAATATTAGAGGGTAATATTTGCGGGTAATATTTGAGGGTAATAATAATAGAGGGTAATAATAGAGGGGCGTGGAAAGGATATTACGTGAAATTTGTACGTATTCTGAACGAGATGGATGACGAAAACGATTGCAGTTTACATACGTTCGCAGTTTGGATAGCCAAAGAAGAATTTGTCACACTCATCACAGAAGTCACCACTGTGGCCGCCTTTGCAGATGCATTTGAAGTTATGGGCCGGAAGAGGGTGACATAGATCGTACAGTGTTCCCTTCTCGTTGCAGGTACAAACTTTGAGGAAAAAACGGTCGAAAGATGTATGTATATGGACAATAGAAAATTAAAGGATATTTTCAAATGTTTGCATTATGCTTCTATTGACTTGTTAGAAGAGAGGACCCTGTGGAAGATTAGATGCAAGGCTAGCCAGGATAAGTTGCCAGGCTAATCAAACGACCAATCAATTAGTCAATCAGTCAATCAATCAATCAACTTGGTTTGCCCAATCAATTTTTTTCATGTTTCATTGAATAACTAATTATCCAAGTAATTAAAGTGACACTTAATGTAGGGTGGGGGCATGAAATCATCTTGACATGGAAGACGCATTGCTTTATCTTCCGTAAATAGTAAGTTAAAAAGAACAAAATGGTGAGCGGAATTAGAGAATCAAAAATGGATTTGGGTACCTACTTGATGGCAGAGGGTACTTCCTATCGGGGAGGGATCCCTCCTTTTAGAAGAAGAATGCCCTCATAAGGAGAGGGGATGCCACCATTAACGGAGGGGTGTCTCTCAAGTCCCCTTATTAGGGGAGGGGGTCTCTTTGGTAAAAAGGATGCCTTTTTCAAGCTTTACTGTCTGTCCTGCTTTTACTCACAAAAAATTTTATCTCCTTAAAGTTTTATTTATGATGCGGGAAGGTCTTCAATTACAGCAACTGTTGAAAATATTCGGTGGATTACAGTGGTAACCGAGGTCACCACCGCAAATTGCAAAATAACGACCACCTTCATCATGCATTCGGGGAAAGAGCAACAGAGAAAAACATCTGTTGAATAAAGAGAACTTTCAATCTGCGATGAAGCCTACCTTCTCTCTTGGACCTTCTTCTGAAACCTTTCAGCACTGAAAATAAAATCACTGCGTGTACCAATTTACCAAGGCATTTATATACAAATGCAAGGAATTGTATGCTCTAGAGAAAATAGGGGACTACAAAGAACAACCATTTAATTGTGGATTGAATGGAGAATATATAGTTTACATAGAGAATATATAACAACTATATATAGAGTTTTTCTATAGAAAATTTTTTTACTTGTTTAAAAGAAACTTTCGCCGCCAGTATAATTGACATGTCTACAGGGATGTTAAAAAAAGTTTCACGAAGTTCACAAATTGGTTTGTTTATGGTTGTAAATGCTTGGACAAAACTCTTGCACGAACCCACTCAGAACACCTAAACGCTTACAGGCATACATTCATTGCACCTAATACCACTACTATGGCACTGGACTGGTCACATCCTGAAAATATGAAGAAACTTGCTCTTAAGAAACGAATAGTCTTTAAATACTACTTTCTTGTGGATGATTATCAAAAGCGTTTTGACGTTTGTAGCTGTAGAGAGGGCTTTTTAGAAAGGTTGAATAGGATAAGGAAAATTTTGTGTGTCTCACCTTCTTCGGGGGCTGTCTCATCCCACTGAGTTGCCATCATGCTAAGGTGCTGGTTAGAGTCGAATGGTTTCAAATCTCTTGATGTGCGTGCGAGAGAAAACGACGAGATCAGGAACTGCACTTGACAACAAAGAACAACAATCGATAGTACAGTAGCCATGTTTTCACGATTTGTCGGGGCTAGGCCCGTTGACTGTTGAGTCCTGTTATTGGTGAGATTCAGAGGCAGAGAGAGGGCCTACAGAAAAATCATACTCTGTTGTGACTTGGACAGGATGGTTCAACAAAAGAGTCAAACAAAACGATTCAGCGTTATACCATGATTTCGTGCCTACTCACAGGAAATCAGTGGTTGAAAAAGGAACCCCCAAGAGACTATGGCGGAAGTAAGCAGGTAAATGCGGAAGTGATAATTCCATTTGAAGGCTCGTTTGTTATCCTTTTAGGCCAACTCTGCGAAGGAGCTGGAGCCAGTGAATTTTTTTTAGTAAATTTTCAACCATTTGGTCGATCGTTTGTTCGCCCAATTTTTTACGAAACCCATCATTCTAATGCGTTGAACACCAAAATTGTGATGACCATTCAAACAACTGGACAAAAATAAAGGAACGAATATTTGTAAGACATTTCCAAGCATATTTAAAATTCTATTTCCAGGAAAAATAGAGTGTAGCCAATAACAAAGACAGAACGAGAATCGATTGAAAATCATAGCTAGAAGTATGGGATAGATTTGATCACTTTTGCTTTCAGGGAAAAATCCTGAGGGCACACCCTAGCGCTCCAGGCCCACATCAGCTGAATTGCTGCCAGAAAGCCTGGGTTAACAAATAAAAATTGCTTGCTTGCTTGTTTGTTTGTTTGCTTCGTCATGAATCCCCAGCCAACTTAGATGTTGTAATATTTCTTGTTGTAAAAACATCCTTTTGTAGATCAAAGGATGACTGGGAGAAATGTTTCATTCTTACTTGGTGCCTGGACGTCTCTTGTTTTTAAAGATATTTCAAATTTACCTACTGTGTCTAGATGCAAAAATTTTTATAGGCTTCACCTCCTTGCCTTTCATCAGAAAACAATCACAGAATTTAGAAGAGACACATAAAAACTTTCTTGATGGTAAACCTAATTTTTCAGCAGCCAATCTTTAAAACAAATGCCTTAGAAATGTTAAGGGTGGATTGTAGCTAGATGCTTCGAAACTCTTTTCAGTCAAGCCATGACACCCAGCATTAAACACAATCATGAAATCGAACTAAATTTTCATGAACAATTATAAACAAACATCTTGAATCTGAAATATTGGTTGTGGCTCATTTTTGAGCAGCAGAGACTTTTTAAAAAATGGCGTTGTTTTGCCTAAACTCTAAAACGGAACGTTTCTAGTAATCTCGTCGGAAATACATGAAAATGCTTTCAGGTGTCGATGGTGAATACAGGTGCTGACTGGAACTTGTCTGGGAAATATTTGTAGGTGGAATCGTGACAAAAAGCACATTACCCTAGTGTCAGACAAAGATACGTACTCTCCTGATAGTGATAACCAACAGGGAACATTTGTAAGGGGAGCATCCTTTTGTTGGGGGTATAGTTTGTTTGTTTTTCCTGCCCTAAAATAATTATTTGTGGCCAATATTTCGAAGGGCGTTGTCACAATTCCTCCATGAAATCTTCAATCATTCCAAACTTTCTGTTTTAGTCCGGAGAAAATGCAGACTTGGTCCAGCAAATACTCATGGAAGGAGGTTCTTTCTATGGTTCTTGAAAACATGCCCGGTCAAACAACCACGTTTAAATATTCATTGGCTTAGAAGTGACCCGGAAGCTTTTCTCTGTTTAGAATCTACACTCTGTAATGCCGAAGACTATCGGAAGCAAAAGACTGCGGAATTCCTACTTAATATTGCACAGGACCAACTATATCTCGAAATAACGCTGTTGACAATGTTATGACAATGTTGCTTTTCGCTATCAATCCCAAAACTTGCTACATTTCAAGGCCTACAAAGTCCCTGTCACCTTGAAATGTTCAAGACCAGCTCCGTTTTGTCTTCGTGAAATTGAAGCCCGGCGTAGTTTCCGGGGCCCTCATGTAGGATATTTCCGGAATGTGCAACATACTGGGCTGTTGAAGCCAGGGGGCTGGGGGCTGTGCTCCCAATAATTGTCAAACTGCAGAATGTTTCCTTTTTAACGGTGTAGACTTCACTGACATAGATGCCTCTGGGGTGCAGGGATGACCCGAAAAATAGGAGCTAGATTCATATTGCAAACAGGATTCATTGTTCTGTCAAGTACTTCCTAGATGATACTAACTGAAAATTTCTTCCTGTTGCTAATTTAAGGAGTTGTTTACCAGGTTCTAAAAATCGAGTGTTTCAAAAGGCTTGGTATTTATTCGAAACCGATACAAAATGTTGAGGCCCCATTTTCGATGCTTTCAACAAAAATTATTTCAATACTTATTAATGAAAAATAATTATTAAATAGGAAAAAATTCTTGGGCTTTTCTAATGGAGCAGTGTGCAATGCGATATTGTGTTGCTGTTGTTGCCATCATTCTCGCGTGGACCAAAAGTTGGACTGATGCTGGAATGAGTCTCTCAGTCCGGTCTGTATTTTACACCCAGTCCAGATGAACTTCGTCCTTTTCATATAAATATAGAAGAACGGAGCACCAAACAAAGGTTTCGCGGAAGAGAAGTCACTTGGAGGTAGCATAACAACACAGGGACGAACAATTTGGCCGATTGCAAAATGCAACTGCATGTTTTAATCATCGCCACAATAGCGACTTTCGCTGTTACAGTAAATGGATACTGCGGTATGTATGTACCTACAGCCAGTAAACGCCTAGTCCCTAAACACGCTATATGTATACAGCAAGTAAAAATTCAAATCCTTAGTCCCTAAACATGATATTACGCTAAAGAAAACTGAGCAAACGCAAGGACAGTAATTTTTGTCGAGGAAAGAAAAAACGTCACAAAGTTCTTCATGAATAGAGCTAGGCTAGAGACAGTTTCTCCACGGTCCACGCTAAGGTGATTGCGTAATGGTGGGTATGTCTTTTGACGAAGCATGGCAGTGAAGAGGTCCTTCGTATTTAGGGAAATTTTGACAATCCATTTTTAGAGTTTTTAGCCCTAAATCATAACGCTTGTGATGATGGAGGGCAAATTTAGGCTTTGGTTGATTAGACAAAAGAGCTCTATTCTGATTTACAGTTTTTTAAAGGAATTGAGTCGGTATAAACATCGCGGCTTCGCTGGGGTGACATGGTTTTTCATGTGATCAGTTTGGTTACCGTAACGACAGAGAGTAAAACATGTGATCAGAATGCGCGGCCTTTTCCAAATCGTATTGACGTAGAATTAGCAGTTTGTCAGCAGATTTTGTTGAGCGTTAACGCTCAGCTATTTATACGGACTCAATTCCTTTAACGTGCATTACTTGCTAATTTCAAAATGAGTTTCTACAATCTACGTTTACTTGATTTCGATTTACAAGTTTAAAGAAATTGGCCTTTTGTGTGTTACTCTGATGACAAGCTCTACAAATTGCAATATATCTTCAGTGCACAACCCCCTGCATATGTTAAAGGCAACCGGGGCAAGAGCCTGAAGATAGTGGCAATACCATTGACGTAGGAATCGGGGGACAAGAGGAGCAGTAATCCCCACTTTTTGGCTAATGATACAAAGTGCCCCTGTGAGATCGAAAGTGCCTTAAGAAATTGGGAGTGGTCATGTGCCCCTTTCTTGTTCTGCCCCCTCGCTTTTTAGATGCCGCGTACGTCGCTGGGCAATGCAAAAGCAGAATAAATTAACTGAACCCTTTCGCTGAACAAAAGGGGGAAGCTGCCCCCCTCCAATGCCTTCTCTTCTAGGCATCACTTTAAATGACGCAATACTTTGCCCCGCATACATAAGTATCAAATCATCACGTTTTTTTCACCTACCTCAAAAATGAAAGTGTTGCTTCCCTGAAAAGTGTAATTAAAACAATCGAACCAATCAAAATATAATTCTAACCATATTCTAATAGCTAAACAATTTTGACTGCCCGCTAGATTACAAAAGTCGTGAGGTACATGCCGAACTATCCAAGACCATGCTGAAGGCGAGCCGGCATTTGCAAAAGGCGCAGGACGAAGATGGCAAGTGGATTAATTTACACACAACAGGCTACGCCCTTGCGGTGTTGAAGCTACTGGGGTATGACTTGCGCGAGGAGACCGACGCCCAGCAGCTGTTTGAAAAGGCGGCGGGTTATTTCGAAAATGCAAAGGGGGATATCAACACGGCCAACGGCGGCGAGCTTGCGTACATCATTATGGGCCTAAATGCACTGAACATTGATCCTAGTGATTACAAAGGAATGAATCTGACGAAAAACCTTCTGCGGGATTTGAACGCTTTTCCGAAAGGTATGACTCACAGAAAAGTTTTTATATGAGAAATAAAATGAAAATATTAATCAGCTGAATACAAGGTAAACATTTTCAAGAATGTGTTTGTTCGAAAGTTAATCGAAACCGACGCTATGTCATTTGCTAGCTTTTGGTCATTTTCCAGCGTTTGCATACTCTAAGAAGTGTTGGACGAAAAGTACTTGAATTTTGCAAAAATTACCTTCCCGCTATTCTTGCCATTATTAAGTTTCCGTACTACGAACATTTGTTCACATATCAGTTTGCGTGGATTCTACTTAGTTGTAACTATGGTTGTAATATGAACAAATATCATTATTAGGTATCTCGACTCTAATTATTTTGTAACTCTATGCACAGGCAAATTCAACCACTACTTTCAATACAGTTTGGCAGTGATGGCTCTTGGCATCAATGATGTTCGTGTTGAGTGGCAGGCCGTGAAGAAAATATTGGACAAAGTCGAAATGATCCTTCGCACCGGAGCTAAACACTCGAAAGACACTTGTGCGCTTTTCGTGATGGCACTGCAAAGTGTCGTTCACCAGTTCCAAAAGAAGTTGCAGGTGCAATGGATCAACAAGATAATCACTCAGCTAAGTAACACTCTCGCTATGAAGACGAGAGTTGGCATAGACAACCACAACACCATTTCCCTTGTCATGCAAGTAAGCAACGGTTGCTGTTGTTGTTGTTGTTGTTGTTGTTACCAAAAGCTTATTGGAATCAAATTGAACAAATCGGTCTAAAAGGGATGTCATAAGGGGCGACCCTACAGTAGACGTTTCGTTCTTGGTACCCAACATGAAAGATACTGCGATTATAAAAATTAACTGCCCAGTCGTCATATATTTCGGCTTTTGTCATGCTGTTTATTGGGTGCCCATGCTCAGAGATACTGTGGGGCTATTCAACTTCACGTAAGACTATCACTATCGTAGCTGGGAGGCAATAAAAGTTTTTGCCTTCCAACGCATATTGAAGCTTTCTCTTAAGTTTATTTACTATTTGTATTTCAAGTTTTTATTTGTTGATTATCTTTTTCATTAGTTATATTTTTACGCTCAACTTACCACTGAGCCTTTATAGAAAAAAATATAATTGACTTACTTTTTCTCAGTTCTGGTACTAAATAATGACAATCTATATTTTTATAGCTAGCCCTCTTTTTGGTAATTTGATTTAAAGGGAAGAAATATTATAGATGTGCCTTTGTTACATAACTATGTTTATATTCATCATTATAATTTCTAGGCTAAGGACCATTGTTTTTATTATTAGTAGGCTGAAAATCATGATAATAGTTAATAATAGGCCGATAATAATGATTTCCAGTTTTGCATGATCATTATTGTTATTATTGCTAGGCTCGATCTGCAGTTGGAAAGGAGTTGGGCTGGGAGGCAACGAAGTGCGAAAAGACATACAACTACTTCTTCACCCAGAAGGGCGAGGACGGCGCATTCGGAAACCTGGGCACGCTGCTAAACGTACTCCCTGCACTGGCTGGCGTCTCGTTCTTGGATCTGAAGAAGAAACCCGGGGAAGGTAATGGCTCAAATGGTAGGTTTGTTAGCGCCATCTATCAAGGTCAAGGGAAGCAGGGGGGGCCATTAACACAGCAGGGGGGCCACCTTTATCATAATGTTAATAAAATAATACACATTTAGCTCAATAAGACTATATTTAGTTACATGGAAATAATGAGAACGAAAATCAAGGCTGTACAAAATTGTAGAAATATTTGGCAGGCTCTTCCCCGACGGTGTAGTTGTTTTCCATACTTCTTCATCGTGGCATAATAGGAGGAGGGGTGTGGAAACGGTTCACACAGACATTTTCAGAGTAAGATGTTTAATAAAGACTTCTGTAGTCGAGATGAGGTTTGTCAAATCCTCTTCTGTGTGGCCTTCGTTCGCTCAATGGTAGGCTGAGCATTCGGTTTTGGTCGTGGACCAGAGAACATGAAACCGGGTAGCTTTAAACGCTTTTGTTTGCATGCCAACCCATCTTTGTATGCTTTAACCAACTATGAAGGACAAAGTCGACCACAAATTAATTGATGTTTACTTAGACTTTAGGCCTTGAAAAGCTCTTTCAGCTTCTGCTTGTCTGTTGCCAATTTCATAAAACATACTTGAGCATGAGCATTGCTCCGGTGTGCAGTGCATCTCTCTCATGCTATTTGTTTATTTATATTCCTTTTTTCATTTCAGGAATCCAAGGAAAGGTAGGTGCATTATTCATCGCAGTTAAAGCAAACTTTTTATCGTCACCAGAAATTTTAAGTACCTGACTAAAGAGTGTTTGACTTGCACACGAATTACATTCGAATAAGTTACAAGTGACATATAGTGTCCTATTCTGTTGTAAGAATAGCCAGACGAGAGGCTCAAGTGCATGAGTAAATATTTGCTTTTCAACACAAACATTTAATATATCTGACGAAATTTTTACATACAGGAAGAGTTTTTTTAGTTCCATGTTCCTTGAAAACATTTCAATTTTGTACCTTCGTCAAATTTCATAGGAACAAATTGTCGTCAGCGTTGCTATTGAGTTTGAAGCGACTGGAAAACAGAGCCCAAAGCCTCAAGTGGTGGAAATAGTAAACGGATCAACAGTCCTTCAAGCACTGACTGCAGCCGCTGCGAAGCATCACTGCTACAAGTTCGAGACACGCAACTCAGCATTTGGAGAATACTTGATAGGATTGTGCAAAAACTACGCGATCCACAGCAAGAAAATATACTGGGTGTTCTTGGTAAATGATAAGATGCCAAATGTGGGCATCGGCAGTTATGTACTCAAGAATGGGGACTCTGTCACATTTAAGTACAAACAGTACAAATAATGAATTATTATATCTGGTTGTTGCCCTGCTCTGACGTCACAGAGGCGATATTGTTTGCACTTATTGGTTTTGTAAAACAATTTCAAAAAATTTCATAAAGCAAAAATATTCAAATGTATGAACAAGTACATAAATGATAGAAATAGAATTAAAGTAGCTTGTGCAGTTGAATTCGATTTGATGAAATAATGCATTGAAAAATTATATTCTCTTTCTTCTGTTACTTTGGCTATGGATGCCGGACAAATGTTAACATTCAGGATAATGAGATGTCATTTTGCACTTGAGCTGAGACCAAGAATTTTCATAAACCATCTTATTTATGATATCAGTATACCTACTTGACATTGAAACTTTATTTCCGTTTGCCTTTCATTTAGTCCTGTTGATTCTAACCTCATAATTGGTTTTCTATTTTGAGTTATTAAAGAATATTAAAACATTTTAATTTAGGAATATTCCAGTTGACCATCATAATAAACGTGGCTTTAAAGAGTCCAATTTGAGGTTTATGAGCAAGTTAAGACCAAATTTCGAGATGAATCTTTCCGACATTAGAATGGTTAATTTCCGGCAATATTTAATTGCCAGAGTGATTGTTTGATTGCCTGTGATCTTGCTGTTAATTAGCCTCATTACAACTTGAGACTTTTCCAAATCAACTCTTTGCTATAAACAGCGATTTCAATCTGTTTCGTTATGCTCTCAAGTTTCAAATTGAAAACCAATAATATACGACAATAACAGCTTTGGTGACTTTCTTTGTTTGACTTTTTGGAATCTATCCATTTCTTCCTCAAAATGACGTAAGCGTTGTTTCGTTATCAATTCCAGCCTTGACTGGATTTAAAGAACAACGGGAAAATATTGATTGCACTGCAACAATATTTCAAGGGAACAAACACCTGGAAAGGCCCAAAAACAACGGTAGCGCTAGTCTACATTCAAAATTTCCAGATACACATAAATCCTGGTGATCAAATATTTGTGGTACGGTTCTTAGGTATGGTAAATAAATCATGAACGCTTAGCTTCCCGTTGAATCGAAAAGTTGGAGATTGTTTTAATCGTGCCAGCCTTCACTTGAAACAATATTGTTGACAGCTGAGCCATAAATGGTTTCCGACACCTTCTGAAAGACAAAGCTTACGCGTGAGAGGTGCCAATTGAGATTGAAGCTGTTTGAGGAAAAAGATTTTCGCCATGGCCTTTTTACGAAATAAGAAAGGCAGCGAAAGGCTCTCGACAATCGGCTTAGATGATAAGGATTTCATTCAAGCTGGTATACGTTACAACTTGGTGTTTCTTGGCTCCATGCTAGTGCCAACCCCGACGGGGAATGGAAGCAGCCGCACAGCAAACGCTGTGGAGAAAGTTTACAACGAAAAATACAAGGCTTTCGGCTACGGTTCTAGAAAAGTCTACCTTCGCACCGGAGCTAAACACTCGAAAGACACTTGTGCGCTTTTCGTGATGACATTGCAAAGTGTCGTTCACCAGTTCCAAAAGAAGTTGCAGGTGCAATGGATCAACAAGATAATCACTCAGCTAAGTAACACTCTCGCTATGAAGACGAGAGTTGGCATAGACAACCACAACACTATTTCCCTTGTCATGCAAGTAAGCAACGGTTGCGGTGTTGTTGTTGTTGTTGTTGTTGTTGTTGTTGTTACCAAAAGCTTATTGGAATCAAGTTGAACAAATCGGTCTAAAAGGGATGTCATAAGGGGCGACCCTACAGTAGACGTTTCGTTCTTGGTACCCAACATGAAAGATACTGCGATTATAAAAATTAACTCCCCAGTCGTCATATATTTCGGCTTTTGTCAATTGGGTGCCCATGCTCAGAGATACTGTGGGGCTATTCAACTTCACGTAAGACTATCACTATCGTAGCTGGGAGGCAATAAAAGTTTTTGCCTTCCAACGCATATTGAAGCTTTCTCTTAAGTTTATTTACTATTTGTATTTCAAGTTTTTATTTGTTGATTATCTTTTTCATTATTATATTTACGCTCAGCTTACCACTGAGCCTTTATAGAAAAAATATAATTGACTTACTTTTTCTCAGTTCTGGTACTAAATAATGACAATCTATATTTTTATAGCTAGCCCTCTTTTTGGTAATTTGATTTAAAGGGAAGAAATATTATAGATGTGCCTTTGTTACATAACTATGTTTATATTCATCATTATAATTTCTAGGCTAAGGACCATTGTTTTTATTATTAATAGGCAGACAATCATGATAATAATTAATAATAGGCCGATAATAATGATTTCCAGTTTTGCATGATCATTATTGTTATTATTGCTAGGCTCGATCTGCAGTTGGAAAGGAGTTGGGCTGGGAGGCAACGAAGTGCGAAAAGACATACAACTACTTCTTCACCCAGAAGGGCGAGGACGGCGCATTCGGAAACCTGGGCACGCTGCTAAACGTACTCCCTGCACTGGCTGGCGTCTCGTTCTTGGATCTGAAGAAGAAACCCGGGGAAGGTAATGGCTCAAATGGTAGGTTTGTTAGCGCCATCTATCAAGGTCAAGGGAAGCAGGGGGGACCATTAACACAGCAGGGGGGCCACCTTTATCATAATGTTAATAAAATAATACACATTTAGCTCAATAAGTCAATATTTAGTTACATAGGAAATAATGAGAACGAAAATCAAGGCTGTACAAAATTGTAGAAATATTTGGCAGGCTCTTCCCCGACGGTGTAGTTGTTTTCCATACTTCTTCATCGTGGCATAATAGGAGGAGGGGTGTAGAGACGGTTCATTCAGACATTTTCAGAGAAAGATGTTTAATAAAGACTTCTGCAGTCGAGATGAGGTTCGTCAAATCCTTTTTCCCAAACTGCTCTCCACCCTCCCCTCTTCTGTGTGGCCTTCGTTCGCTCAATGGTAGGCTGAGCATTCGGTTTTGGTCGTGGACCAGAGAACATGAAACCGGGTAGCATTAAACGCATTTGTTTGCATGCCAGCCCATCTTTGTATGCTTTAACCAACTATGAAGGACAAAGTCGAACACAAATTAATTGACGTTTACTTAGACTTTAGAGCTCTTTCAGCTTCTGCTTGTCTGTTGCCAATTTCATAAAACATACTTGAGCATGAGCATTGCTCTGGTGTGCAGTGCATCTCTCTCGTGCTATTTGTTTATTTGTATTCCTTTTTTCATTTCAGGAATCCAAGGAAAGGTAGGTGCATCCTTCATCGCAGTTAAAGCAAACTTTTTATCGCCACCAGAAATTTTAAGTACCTGAGTGTTTGACTTGCACACGAATTACATTCGAATTAGTTACACGTGACATATAGTGTCTTATTCTGTTGTAAAAATAGCCAGACGAGAGGCTCAAGTGCATCAGTAAATATTTGCTTTTCAAGACAAACATTTAATATATCTGACGAAATATTTACATACAGGAAGAGTTTTTTTAGTTCCATGTTCCTTGAAAACATTTCAATTTTGTACCTTCGTCAAATTTCATAGGAACAAATTGTCGTCAGCGTTGCTATTGAGTTTGAAGCGACTGGAAAGCAGAGCCCAAAGCCGCAAGTGGTGGAAATAGTAAACGGATCAACAGTCCTTCAAGCACTGACTGCAGCCGCTGCGAAGCATCACTGCTACAAGTTCGAGACACGCAACTCAGCATTTGGAGAATACTTGATAGGATTGTGCAAAAACTACGCGATCCACAGCAAGAAAATATACTGGGTGTTCTTGGTAAATGATAAGATGCCAAATGTGGGCATCGGCAGTTATGTACTCAAGAATGGGGACTCTGTCACATTTAAGTACAAACAGTACAAATAATGAATTATTATATCTGGTTGTTGCCCTGCTCTGACGTCACAGAGGCGATATTGTTTGCACTTATTGGTTTTGTAAAACAATTTCAAAAAATTTCATAAAGCAAAAATATTCAAATGTATGAACAAGTACATAAATGATAGAAATAGAATTAAAGTAGCTTGTGCAGTTGAATTCGATTTGATGAAATAATGCATTGAAAAATTATATTCTCTTTCTTCTGTTACTTTGGCTATGGATGCCGGACAAATGTTAACATTCCCAGGATAATGAGATGTCATTTTGCACTTGAGCTGAGACCAAGAATTTTCATAAACCATCTTATTTATGATATCAGTATACCTACTTGACATTGAAACTTTATTTCCGTTTGCCTTTCATTTAGTCTCTGTTGATTCTAACCTCATAATTGGTTTTCTATTTTGAGTTATTAAAGAATATTAAAACATTTATTTTAGGAATAATTTCAGGCTCAAATTGGAAAAATCTTAAGCATATTGAGCTTAAGCCCAATTAACCCGTATGTTTGTAAAAATTAGTAAATTAGTATATTAGCATAATTTTTTATGCTATATTGTTCAATGCCTGCAAAAATCGCTGTGTAAATTGGTTTCAAAATATGGCAGGTTCCGAGCTAAATGTTCGGCACGACTTCAGAATGACACCAAGAATGGACACAGATACGGTTTTTACAAACGTGTATCTTTGTACGACTAGTACCACTAAGCCTTTTTCAAGAGCAAAGTGTACGACATGCTAATTCTAATTCTCCGTTAACTTCGGTGTTTGTGGAGAGTTATATATATATGTAAAACTAGTTCCTTGTACGAACAAAGGATATAAACGTGTTAATATTAGGTGTCTACATAAGAGGAAAAACAAGCTAGAAAGACAATGGAAATGAGTCTGGATACGTATGTATGAGCTGAGTCAATCCATAGCGTAGTCCTTAAAATAATACTTATAATAGAGGGTGGGTTTCCTTAGTGGAAGTGTTCCTACTAGTATACGCAATGCAACAAAAAGTGCGATGCAAGATGACGCATCATCCAGGGGGGAGTAGGCAAGTCCCCTGCCACAGTCAAATATAAGAAGCGAAATTAAGAAAAAAAGTGATGATTATATGTCTCCTTAACGGCACGAACGAATAAAGCATAAAAAATTATGCTCTCCATTACTTTTCCTCCACTAGTACAGTATCTAAGTTGTAGCTTCGTGGAGGGGGGAGCACGGGTACTGTAGTTGACCATCACAATAAACGTGGCTTTAAAGAGTCCAATTTGAGGTTTATGAGCAAGTTAAGACCAAATTTCGAGATGAATCTTTCCGACATTAGAATGATTAATTTCCGGCAATATTTAATTGCTAGAGTGATTGCTTGATTGCCTGTGATTTTGCAGTCAATTAGCCTCATTACAACTTGAGACTTTTCCAAATCAACTCTTTGCTATAAACAGCGATTTCAATCTGTTTCGTTATGCTCTCAAGTTTCAAATTGTAAACCAATAATATACGACAATAACAGCTTTGGTGACTTTCTCTGTTTGACTTTTTGGAATCTATCCATTTCTTCCTCAAAATGACGTAAGCGTTGTTTCGTTATCAATTCCAGCCTCGACTGGATTTAAAGAACAACGGGAAAATATTGACTGCACTGCAACAATATTTCAAGGGAACAAACACCTGGAAAGGCCCAAAAACAACGGTAGCGCCAGTCTACATTCAAAATTTCCAGATACACATAAATCCTGGTGATCAGATATTTGTAGTACGGTTCTTAGGTATGGTAAATAAATCATGAACGCTTAGCTTCCCGTTGAATCGAAAAGTTGGAGATTGTTTTAATCGTGCCAGCCTTCACTTGAAACAATATTGTTGACAGCTGAGCCATAAATGGTTTCCGACACCTTCTGAAAGACAAAGCTTACGCATGAGAGGTGCCAATTGAGATTGAAGCTGTTTGAGGAAAAAGATTTTCGCCATGGCCTTTTTACGAAATAAGCAAGGCAGCGAAAGGCTCTCGACAATCGGCTTAGATGATAAGGATTTCATTCAAGCTGGTATACGTTACAACTTGGTGTTTCTTGGCTCCATGCTAGTGCCAACCCCGACGGGGAATGGAAGCAGCCGCACAGCAAACGCTGTGGAGAAAGTTTACAACGAAAAATACAAGGCTTTCGGCTACGGTTCTAGAAAAGTCTACCTCGAAATTGCCGTGGATAGTTTGAAGATTTTAGAGACCAAAAATGGTGGAAATCAGAGTGTGGTTGCCAAATTCCAGACAAACAGCTTGACCTATTTTAATTCGGATTTGAAATACGACAAATCCTTTGTTTTCGTTGTCTCTGACGAGAAAGACAAAAGTTACAGGGCCTATGTTTTCCATTGTGAAAGCAGGGCTCGCGCAAGGGAGGTGCTAATTAAAGTGAAAGATGCTTTTCAAACGAGACAAAATAAAGCTGAGGAAATAAGACTAAGATCCGTTTCTATGCCCTGCAGAGAATCGGACAAACAAAAGAGACTTGATGCAAGTGGCCTATCGCGGCACACAAATGAGGACTGGGGTGTCTTTACAAATTACACACCGGACCCTCTGCCACAAAATGAGGAAAAGAGCCCATCCACTAGCCCACGACAGAGAAGCAAAACGGAGATCCACAATGTGAACAACCTCTTATTGACTGGAATCGGAGACTGGAATAAAACCGACTCTGGAAATGGCCCGCAGGAGATGCCCCCTGTCTCCAAAGCTGCAAATTCTGCAGCACACAAAGGATTTGATGATGCCGATGAATTCACCCAACTGGCTGAAAAAAGACTGAGAAGTTTCGATGACCAGGCTCTCCCTGGGTCTGGGGAAAGTTTTCTCCTTTTGGATACTGGACCAAGACCGGAAGCGTCAGGTTTTTTTCAAAATATAAATGCAAGTTCCAATAAACCGGAAATGGAAGATGACAATTTGCTACAGTTTTAGTAAAACCCCTTGTGGAGCTTGAGTCAATCAGGAGAGAAAAATTCTTGTTTCAAGCTGGAATCATGTCTCAGATTTAGATAAAAATTTGATCTGTTTACACAAATACATGAACTTTATGACAAGTGTACTTGATATTCTAGCTTTGACGGATGCCAGACAGGTCATTTTCAGCATCTTAAAGCATGCTGCTGAATCTTATCATTTTTAAGCTGACAGTGCTTTTAACAATTGTCTATCAAAGGATTTGCTGATCTTTTGGTGTTGAATCCTCAATTAAAAATTGCAGACAGTTTTATAAGAACCATTGTGGTAAGTCCTTTGTGGTAAGTCCACTGTCCATTAATATCTGCTGCTGTTGCAAAGTACATTCCCCCCCCCCCCCCCCCCCTATTATTACACTGCTATTGAAGGATTCATTGCATCTACAACACAATTTTGCAAACACAACAGCTAACACAATCATTTAAAGCTGCCTATTTCCCATGCACTTCATTTTCTTTATAGTATTCATCCATTTTCAAACATGGTAGCTGTCCACATTTGACCAATATTTGCACCCCAAGTTCTAACTCATTCTTTGACAACATTATAACATGTCCCAATTCACTATTTATTTAATATTTTTCTCACAGTATATTTCTTCATCACAAACTGGACATGCTATTTTTACACAAGCCTTTATTTAATCACATTTTATTCTATTCATCCATGAGACAGCAGACCATTTCATACACGATAATGATAAAAAACTATTTTACTTGTTAATTTTTTATTGTCTCATAAGATACCATTAGAAACATTGATTTTGTTATAGAGCTAAGTTCACTATGCAAATACAGGTCATTTTAGCAAGTTTCAGAGCCCTATCCACTTATTTCTGAACAATTCCTAAAGGGAAGGTACCTGATAATTGACATGTGACTTTGTGGTTTTCCTAGTCATTCATTTGGTACAAGTAGTATAAGGAAACTCCTGTAGCTGAAAGTCTTAAGTAAAATGTTGAAAACATTTTTATGATTATCTGATTGTTTAATTGATATTGGTTGCTGTTAAAGTAATATATTGTTTGGGAATCATTGTAGAAATTTAAATCATGCAGTAGATAAAGCGTTGCTCACATGTTTTAAAGTGATTCTTATTATTAAAAAAATCTGCTTGAGATGTTTTGTTTTCCTCTGCCTCTCCAATGTCCCAACATATGAATTCTGGCTTTCATAAAGTTTGCTTATATTATTGGCTTTCCTCATTCATCAACTTTTTTTTCTAAATCCAGCATAAATTCAAACTCTTCTTTTGTCAGTGGCTGCACGGAGAGTCTTGCTTTTGTGAATAATGCCACATTCTGCAAGGGACCATTTTTTTCTTTATGTTCAAGATGGTATTCTTTAAGCTTATGGAGAGGAATAAACTTGTTCAGTTTCCTTTGAAATTTCACATCCACCATAAACCATTTTGGATTTTCTTTTGAAGACTTTGGGTCATAGTAAGCAGACTTCTTTTCAAACTGTGAATGATCTACATAGCCTTCTTTAACAATTTCCACTATCCCAGCAATTCCTGGTGGTTTGCAGTTGCTAAAATGTCAACAAATAACATCAAATAATGGTAAAAAAAATACATGTGCTTTGTTGTGTTATCAAAGAACTGATAGACTTACCAATAGAAGATATTTTCAAAACTCCCAGCAATATTTTTTTTCTGATGTTGGTATGAAACTTGATAAGAAAAAATCCACAAGGAAGGACTAATATGGCTAAATAGCTGCAGTAGCAACTAAAAAGAGAAAATCAATTTTTTGCTCTAAATTGGTGAGTGGCATCCATCAAAATATAATGTTTGATGCTTGTTTCGAAGAGGATAGATAACATTCTAATCCTACCATAGATGATATGGTTAAACTATCGCCAATAAATAAATTCAATTAGATTACAACAACAATCGATTAGATACACGCCCCCTCTCAATAGGGAAGCAATTAGCAACAAGAGGCACCAAAATTATTTATGTTCATTATATTAAAGAAAGGGCATGCAAATCGACTTGGTTACAGACAGCCACATACACCACTGTGCATATTATTATCCTACACACCCCCCCCCCCCCCCCTCTTCTATACATTTATATTCTAAAATGCATGTCACTAACTATTAATAGGGAAATATAAACGCTTATTACCTATGGTAGAAAAATGCGAGATCGCCTTTTTTCATTTGGTCTCTCATGAAATTTCGTGCCTGGTAATTCCTCACACCATCCCAGCATGCAGTTTGATCTGGCTCCTTCATCAGGTCGTCGATGCCAAATTT
Organism: Nemopilema nomurai; assembly: GCA_003864495.1. Classification (NCBI taxonomy): domain Eukaryota; kingdom Metazoa; phylum Cnidaria; class Scyphozoa; order Rhizostomeae; family Rhizostomatidae; genus Nemopilema; species Nemopilema nomurai. The sequence goes on along the minus strand of ML133459.1, from coordinate 388,516 downwards.
AACATCAACTCCGTTTTCCATACGAGTCTCTGGTTCTGACTTCATGAGCCAAAATTTTTGGGTTTCCGATACTTTACTTCTTTCAACCACCTCAGAACTTTTAACGCTGGTCTTTTGTTTCTTTTTTGGGGGCATATCGTAGTTTCCACTTACCTGATATATTTCCAATCGTTTGGTAAACACCTCAGCTACAATTTTCCCGCCAATTGATCCAGCCCCTTCTGCAAAAGAACCTCGTTCTCGCAATGCTTAGAAGCTGTCATAAACTGGCACTTTGAAATGGTAATGCAGGCACGGCGCCAGGTTCTACAGGTTCTTCAGCCCCCTCCACTTTTTCAGAAATCAAAATTTTTATACCCCTATTTCTTTATTTTTATAACAGAGTATGAAATAAGAAGATAACAATATTTTATATACTTTTATATACTGCCCGATTTTATTGTATCTATTTACTAACTAATTAAGGTATATTTCTATCATTTGTCTTTTATTTGCATCTATTCAGTAGATATCTCTCCAGAGGCGGATCCAGAGCGAAATGTGACGTTCTCACCCAAAGAAGGAGCGAACAATTTTACGGACCACTCCCAGTTTAATCTGGGGGCCACGCCCTTTCGCCAAGTAAACTTTGATTTCTTCCAGAAACTCCATTATATCGATTTCCCATGCAACTATCCGAAGGCAGGAAATCGTTTTTCGCGCGCCTTTCGTTTTTTGAGTTTGAGTTTACTCCATTGAATTGAATGATCCAGTGAGAACTCCCGAGTTCTCACCGTGATATTGGCTTTACTTTTCCAATGGAATAGTAACGTCACTGTTTCTCACATCCTACGTCAGAGTTTCTCACTGGAAACAAAAGAAGACCGAATTTGATTGTTTTTTCGACTCGCGCACGAAAATAATTTATTTTCGAGTTCTCACCAATTCATTGGTTTAAAACCAAAATTCTGCACTTTCACTTTCAACCTCTAAATTTATTCCAAAGATGAAACAATGGCCCAGAACAAGGAGAATTTAAATCTCTATCAAATTGTCTTGAATCATGCTCCTCCGCATTGATTGAGTCGATGTAAGCTTACGATGGCTCTGTCTGCAACTCGGAGACAAACAATGAAGTCAATAGTTGTCTTGGAAGTTAAATTGAATATTTTAACCTTGTTTTTTTCAATTTCATTTTGGAGAAAAATGACGTTCTAACGTTGCCCTGGACTCTCATTGCAATGTCATCTTTGATGTGTAATCATGGCCCACTGAAAATTCTCGAGAAAAAAAGAAGATGAACATATGTATTCAAAAAGTAAAGTTCTCTCAGTCAATTCAATATTATCAAGGTGTGCAATCTGAAGCAATGGTCACCTTTCCTACCTTTCCCCACTTTCTATCACCAGAGTTTTAGCATGACTCCTCCCCTCCCAAATTTTTTAAAAAAAATTAATGATCAATGAGAATCGTCTGACTGTCTACTTTGAGGGGTATAGTGTTTATTGTCTTACATTTTTGTCTTGGAGAGGCATCTTTAGCCACTCTAGAAGTCTCGATTTCAAAAATTCTCTTTTACGTCGGACCCAACCATTGTGGGTTCTCGTGTCAATATATTTTATTCTTGGCCCTCCTAGGTTCAATTTCATGGCGCCGTCTCCTTGATGGCGAGAATAAAGTGTCTAGCTTTGTTGTGTCGGACAAAAAGTACTAAGCATGCAAACCATGTTTCCGCTATTTCTCACAATTGTGACATCATTTTCGTTTCACGAATTCCCGTGCACAAAAGTGAGTATACACGTTCACAAGCGAAGGTTCACGTTCATGTAAAAGCTATTTGGGGTAGGGGGAGGAGGGCATACCTTACGAGACACACAACAACAACAAGATGAAGCTTAAATAAACAAATGCTTCTTGAATGTTTCTTCTTGATATTTGAATTGAGTGACCATAAAGATTTGACGTAATTTCAACCCCTGCTGTTAAAAAACTAATATTTTAGCACTGTTGCTAATTTGGGCAAAAAATTTGCAGCATTCCCCGTCCACGCACACTTTGAGAGCCCCTATGCCGATACGAAGCACAGAAGATTACAACACAAACAACATATTCATAAAAACGGCAACAAGTGAACATAACTCGCCATTGTTACAAAGATCATTGGAAACCAAAGCACTTATGTTTGAAAAACAAAACTTGGTTACTATTACATCAGATAGCCAGATATCTAAATTAGCATATAATTTGTTGTTGTTGTAGTTGAATTGGTTTCATATGACATAATCCTAATGTCAATCACACGTCATAATAATTTAAATATATTTAAAGTATTCCATAGTTCATTGCTAGGCTGTTTCGAGCGTCGCAACACAGCAAGTCCTTCGTACACGACAAAACTACAGTTGTAGTTTCGCCTGTTGTCGCATTAAATAGGGCAACGGAGCTGTCGTTATGGTGGACATTTGCACTCAAACAACTTTCGAGAGTTTACCCGACTCTGCCATTGTAGAAATCCTTTCGTACTTACAGCAATCAGAGTTACTTAGGTTGCAGCTTGTATCGAAAAGGATGCACGTATTGTCGATAGAGCCATGTCTTTGGCGATACTGCGACTTCTCGAACCACACGCTCGAATTTCTCGCTGGAGCAGCCCAATCGATCGTACTGCAACGACTTCGCGCACTAAGAATTTCGAGCACTCATCTACCAGTAGAGATTTTACAGTCTATTTTGCAGAGTTCCAATATCAGAGCATTAAGTCTCAATGGGTCAATGATTCAAAGTTCCCCTGAAATGATGGAGAGAAATTCGTCAACAGAAGCAAGCGTAGACAAAATAAGTTGCGATGTCAGGTTTCTAGACTTACAGGGAACATACGGTAACATCAAACTTCTTGAAGATTGTATTTTCTACGAGGGACATAAAATTGAAGAATTTGGTGAGGATAACAGACACCTTTTACTGTGACGTAGGTTTAAAAGAGAATCACAACTCTGAGTTGTTTCTATAATGCTTTAAAAAAAGGAGTAGAAGTTGAAAAAGGCTCTTTGGTTAATTTTAATGGGAGCTGCAAATGAGAAAGCGCAAAGGCAGCCTCAACAGCACCACCCCCCCCCCCCCAAACCCTGCAAGAAATGCAACTGGGGATTATGCTTCTTGGGAATCCCTTGTCACTTTAAGATGTTTAGTATTTATTTCTACCTAACTTCCGAAGGTAGTTTTTAGGACATTTAGAAGCTTAAGCTTATCGAGCAGTGTCCTGGTCCTTCCTCTTGAAATGATCACACCTCGTGATTCTTTATGCCTGGAATTACAGAGAGCTGGTGACTCTCCTCACTCTGTGTATAAGTTTGGTCATGCAAGGGACTCGACTTGGTTCAAGAGAGAGCATAGATAGCGAGCGACTCGTGTTAAGGCTGCTTGATGACTAATCCTGCAAATAGAAAGGAGGGTTACATATATATGCGAAAAGGCGAGATTATCGCATAATCCTTGTTATAGAAAGAATTCTAACGACAGCACATACTTCTTTTAGCTGTATCATTAACAATCAGGTTTCACAGATTTGATGGTATCTCAAAACCTCTAGAAGTACCCTAAGTACACCCAAAGGTGTAATCCATCCATTGTTAGTCAGGGGTGGTTCCAGAGTGAAAGTGACCCGCATACTGCTATCTTGGAGTGGGTGTGGCTGTTGCGTAGATCCTGTCTCTTTTATGGGCAACACCCTAACTAATCATTGGGAAACGCCCTTTTACTATTAGACGTTAATTCCAATAACACGCTGTTCACAACCTGACCGGACAACAAAGATTACTCTTGAATGTAAAGCCGCTCTTAGTGGAATTCGACCGCTGAATTTGACAAAGTTTGCCCGTGTGTGTTGAAATCTGAAGTTGGGTGGCGTCATCAGACTGTTTGGCTCGAACAGAGTATCTTTGTTCCCTTCAACAACATTGAATAGTAAATGCTTGGACCGCTCTTGTAGATTTCCTTTCCCAGCATGCCCTGTGATCATTTTCAATACAAGGCCGAATAGGATTAAGAAAAATGCCGGCAGAGAAGCCAAATGTAGAGGTCGAAGAAGTGAAGTAGTTTATCGAAATCGGATTAAATTACAAAACCTGGAAAGCCCCATACAAATCCTTTAGTAATTTAAAGGGACATCATCCAGTCTATATTTGACGTCAACAATGAAGATATTATTGTCATTCAATTCGATAACGTTTGACTTTATCAAAGGCTTTCGATTTACTTGGAATTTGCCAAAACTAAACCGTGCAAGTTTAATTTAAGCTTCCCTGCGCATTTAAGGAAAAGTAAAGATGGCCTCACATAGCGCCTAAGAAGGTTTTACCGATTACTTACCATAACACGTCATCTGAATGTTCACCTACAGGTTTGCCGTTTATGACGTCATCTTTGACGCAGAAGAAGTTGGCTTCAGGGATGCCTCTTTTGCGCGTGCTGGACTGCAAGGAATGCGCGTGGTTCGACGATCGGCTAATGCTCCACGTTTCGAAGTCGTGCGTGCATTTGGAATACCTTTCTGCAATGAGATGCCTAAACGTCACGGGAAAATACCTCTCATACCTGCTCTCGGGCTGCAAAAAACTGCGCTCTTTGAATTTGCAAAGAACAAGGTAAGAACTGCAATAGTGTTTTGTTTCGCTGCGCCCTTGTGACTAGTTGTATCCTGCCTTTGACGCCGTGCCCTTAATCAGAAGCGAAGACATGTGCTTTGAAAGTGGGGGACTCCTTCCGTGAGGTACCGTCCTTGCGAGAGGCTTGTAGCATGGGCTCCGACGCAGGTTGAAAAGTGGAGAGGCCAAGGGAGATTTTAACAATCACAACAAAAGATATTTAGAAAAGCTCTAATGCTTTATAAAAAAGTGCGGGGGCCATGCCCCCCCCCCCCCCTTCGTCGAAGGCCCTGTATAGAAAATGGATTTTAAAGAGCACAAGGCGTGCTATGTACGGGTAGTGAAGTATTTCTTTCTTACGCCCATGCTTCCATCTTTCTGGCTTAAATTCACATATCAAAATCGATGTTCTACATTTCAAATGTCTTCCAGGCTGACAGAGGATTACGTCAAGGGCATTGATTGGGAGGAGACGGAGTTGGAAGAGCTTGATATCTCTTACTGCTACGGGCTAGACGAGGAAGGCCTTATGGCAATTTTGCCGAAGCTGACGAAAATCAAATATCTACGAACAGCTGTAACCGATGAGGTATTGGATCTTATGGGCGCTGTTGCTTCGACGCTAGAGATATTCGAACTTCGTCGGCGATATCCCTTGAATCCAGCTTGCGTTAGTTCGTTATTGCGCCTCTGTCGAAACATGCAATACCTTGACATCAGTCTGACGCCAGTTGAATCGAAATGTTTTCGCGAATTTCTCCGAAACATGCCGAAGTTGCGACAGATATCTTTCGCCGGACACGAGACACTGGGTACGTCTGAGATCTTGAGAGAAATACGAAGGAGTTGCAAAGAAGTCGAAGTTGTTAGTATCAACTACTACCACGCAAATCGGGATGAGAGCCTGAAGGATGCGCTAATTAACATGGCGCGAAACAGTCCTAGGCTGGTAACTGTCGCATTGCAGGGCTTTTTCATCCAAAGACTAGTCCACGAACTGCAAGTAATCATGGAGGAAAGCATATTTTGCAACAAGATCAAGTTCCTCTATGCGTCAGCAGTTGAACTTCCCTGTATGAGAAACGGGCTGCAAAAGGCCTTTCAGAAATACACGCGCGACTGACAAGACACGTGACATGGAATCGTACGGTCGGGGTAGCAAGATGGCGGAGATACACAGAGACAAATTGGTGCATAATCATATCACGCCGCACTATCGAATCACAAGATTGCACTGCGCTAAAGAAATCTGTGAGGTACACATTGTCCAGCACTGGGGTTACAAGTAGAAAAGTTAATCTAACTTGATATCTATGCACACATCGAATGCTCTTTTACCAGAAACACGATGACTTATTTTCTTGAATCTCAACTGACTCAGTTTTACGGCAATAAAATTAAGTTAAAATAGCCTTCGGAAGCCCCCGGCTAACCCAACCCCTCCAATTGTAGCAGGCATAATGTCACCTCCAATTCCTCTGTTACCTTGATAAGTCACGCAAAGGGTTAACGTATGAGCGAAACCACTTGCATTGAGATGTAACACTGACTGGACATGTAGACGAAAAGCTAAGTGTTCTACTTGTACTTCTACACGATTGATCGACTACTTCATGAAGAAGGTTATGCCGATGTAAGAAGAAAAAATGGAAAAGGGGAAACACCTAGAACAGCAGCATATGCCAAGATTAAATTTGGAGCTCGAAAAATTTGAGGCATATGACATATTAGAGCTCAACATTTCATAAAGAAAGCTCTGTATATGAAATACTCCCCCCCCCCCCCCCACCCCAAAAAAATCATACTATAGTTGAAGAAGGTTGCCCTGTTGTTCTATGGTTTGAAATTATCCAAATTAATCAAAGTAAAGCTGAGAAAAACAAACAAGTTATGATGTGAGCGTTCTAAAAGGCTATCAATGAGTTTGTCTCTACTGTTTCTTGTGGGCGCCTATTCCATTCTCTAATTGTTCGTGGAAAATATGAATTAGTGTAGTATTGCTGGCCTGTCCCTGGTATATCATACGCTTGGCTATTAAAATATCTAGGTGGTCTTAAATTGGAAGACTGCTTGATATACGCATCTTTCATTACTTCTACTTGGTTATGATATATCTAACGAAGACGAGATGAGCATAATAATTCCTACTGTTATGAGATGACATATAATCCTACTACATTACCTCAAAATTGCTGCCTTGAGAACAGGTTAAGGGGAATTGATGCGAACATTTACGAGTGCCAGTAACTTTTCACACTGTCTCAAGATGGTGCTTCTGCGGGGCAGCATATAGCTTATTCCATAGACAATGTCCCGATTATGGGCCAGCTTCGTGCCCAGCATACTGAATAATCATGTAGAATCTATAATCTATTTCTTAATCCGGTTTAAGGACAGATTTTCGTTTTGCAAGAAATTGTTTGGTCTGAATGCGCAAGCCTCTGTAGCGTTAAGTAGCACGTGACGCAATTAATGTCTTCCCAGCAAGTCTTTAAAAAGGAGACAAATCCGTCTGGCCTTTTCACACGTAAACAGCATCAAAATGGACTGGGTTGATCATTACCTCGCCTACGATTCTCCGCAAATAGTTTCAGTCAAAGATCACAAAAAAGATGAAACAATCTCACTTTTCCGTGACATCGTCAACGAGCTTCGAGGCATGAACAAGCTACTAACGAAGGTCGAGTCGAACACAAGGCAACGAGAGGGCAGCTCGATCCAGCGGGTGCATCGAGACGAAAGCGTGCCTGTGTTTATTAGCATCAGTGTCCTGAGCATCGGTGATATTGACGCGATAAAACAGGACTTCCAGTGCGAGTTCTACATGCAAGTCAGGTGGAGCGAGCCCCTGCTTAAAGGCAAGAAGACGGAGGACGTTGACTGGGAACGCCTATGGGACCCCAACATCCACCTTATTCATGTGGTTGGTTTTGACGTGCTGGAGAGAAGCAACAGACTTGTTCCTGGCAAGGACCCAGACTTCCCTCCTGACGTCATTCAGTGCTCGCATATCAAAGGAACCTTCAAAGAGGTAACACTTGATTTTCTGATCCGAGCAATTTTTTACTTCACACTTGGTAAAAATGGATCATATGATTGAAATCTTCATGTTGAAATTAGTATGTGCAGAAAAAGAAAGTGTTTCGGCCGTCAGCCTGCGAATTAATCCAATTTAAGAATTTAGCTTTTTCAATACATTTCAACGGAATTCGCAGCTGCAGTGAAATTTTTTCCGTCATATTACGGTACAATTTAAACAAATATGTAGATATTGAAAACAAAGAAACTCGCGATCGAAGGATCAAAATTAACTAAGTTAAAGTTGAAGATTTCAATTCTGATGTTCATTTTTGGGTACAAAATTGATGACGTCAACCCGAATCGGAGAATAGTTTCTACACTGATATGGCTGGGACAAACCAATTCACCATAATCGCCAATGAACCTATAAGGACATCCTCTAGATACATTTTTTTTTCATCGAAGGGAAAGCTTAGCCCCAGACCCCTAGAATCTACATACCAGAGCAGAAGATACTGATTAAAATAATATTCAAATTCATGCCGTGTTTCATATTGTTAGAAATTTCCCCCCTTGATAGAAATTCATTAAAAGAAGGGATATGGTGAGCTCATGTTCTTTCTACACAGCAGGACAAATTTATCCCATCGAAGTCCAGGGCAGAACATGCACAACCCCCGCCGCTCCCACCAAAAGCAACGCTTTCCGTTAAAAAAATTACAAGAAGTTTGCTACTTATCAGGGGGGCTTAAGCCTTCAAATTTGTTAAGTACTCAAGCATACATTTTTATGGCTTTTAACTGTTCTGTCGATTTAGTAGGACTTTTAAAAGTTCATATATTATCATGAATTTAAAAATAAATCCTCACTGTAACAGGACGTTTCGTTTGCATGATGGGTGGTGTTCTGCCTCCAAAACGAGCCCCACCCCTTTTTTCGAGTATTCACGTTTGACATGCAGGTCTGTAGCCCCCATATATGGTTCTAAACAGGGCTTCCTTGGAATCAAGCTTTCTTTGTAATGCAAGCATGACTAAGTCCCCCTGTTGTGAACGACAGTGCTTTCTAGGTATGAACAAATAAGCCCACTTTCAAAGGAACACCTGGGTGATTGGACTGGCCCCCTCACAGGCTGCCCCATCTCTTTTGATATGTTTTATTCTTAGCGATTCGTTTGTTATTCTAAACTCCTTTTCCGACAATAAGCGTGTTAGGGCAATCCCTTTCTCTACATTCGTGAACTGTAAAAAAGCCAATAGCCGAAGCTCTTTTCGTCATTTTTGTGTTTTTGTTATAAGGCCTCTGTTGAGATCCGGTTTTGGGCGATTAAGTATTGTTATTAGCCAGGTTTTGGTTGGCCTGACAACGTTTTGTTTTTGTTTTCATAAAAAATTGAATAAGCACAGGTAGCGGATCAATCATCGAGGAAATCAACTTAGGCCCACGTTTTGGGGCGAGTACGGAAAAATGGATCGTCCTAGTAGGACACCGAGCGGAAATGGGTCTCAGCTGATATCTGTGAGTGAAATAGAACAAAATATTGAAAAACTGGCAAATAAAGAAAGGGATGATGACGTAGAAACAAACAGACTTTTACGGCAACTAGTTAAAGAACTACAAGTAACGAACCAGTACCTTAAGAATGTCGACTCGAACACAAAAGAGAGTGTCAAGGAAATGATTTGGTACGAAAAGAGGCCAGATAATGTTGATGTGTTTATCCGAGTGAGTTTTGTCAGCGTGGGAGACATAGATGCCGTCAAACAGGAGTTCCAATGCGAATTTTACATGCAAATAAGATGGGCCGAGCCTAGGCTAATTGGCAAGGAAAGTTCAGATGAAGTTGATTGGGAAAAGATTTGGGACCCGAATATATACATTAATGATGTGGTCAGCTTTGATGTTCACGAGAGAAGCCAAAGATTGGTTCCTGCCTGCCATTCTTCGATGGTTCCAGATGTTGTGCAGTATTTACACATAAAAGGAACTTTCAAAGAGGTGGAAAATATGTTATTGTTAGACAAAGAGCAATAGTGGCATACTTTCGAGAAGGACATCATATAAGCACAATTTACTATTCGGATGAATGTCAAGGGGGCATTTTTTATCTAGCATATACTAGCATGATTAATGACTACAGCTTTAGCACTTGTGCCATAGAAAGGTATGACATCCTTTGCCCCAGTGGTGAGCCAGCAGTTTATACGGATAAGTTGTAGAGAGTGGATCAGTAACATATTTAGCAATAATTTGTTGAATTAAACTTTCCCTTGAATGCTGGTTCCTTTAGTAGCCTTTGAATCGTAAAATGGTACATTGCCTGCCATGCAACCAGTATTTGATCACACCCCTTTCCTTCACAGGTTCTTGAAGTAAACGAATTCCCTTATGACTATCAAGATCTCACACTTGTGTTGACATCAAACTGGGCAGTAGGCCAGATCAACCTCCTCAAAGACCCATACAAAAACGACAACATCAGAACATGGAACTTCACAGCCCGGCAAGAATGGGACCTGCAACAGCACGTGCTTGTAGAAAGTACAGAAAATGTTCCTGAAGAAGGATCCTCCCCAAACATTTTTCCATTATACAAAGTCAGGCTCCATGTCATGCGCCAGTATGGCTTCTATCTGTACAATGTTGCCCTAATCATGTGTCTAATCACTGCTCTCACATTCAGTTCATTTGCAGTCAAGGTGGATTCAATTGGCGACCGAATACAGATTACACTGACCCTTCTTCTCACATCAGTCGCCTTCAAATACTATGTGCAACAATTTGTGCCAACCGTCTCATACTTAACATTGATGGACAAATATATCCTATCTTGCATGATATTTCAATTTGGCATGGCAGCAATTCATAATTCTGTGGCAGGGCTGATTACTAATCCAAAGTCTTTGAATTATTTTGAGTGGAGCTGTTTTGGGCTGGCTGCTGCAGTTTTTGTTCTCATACATATAGTGTTTGGAATCGTTTCTGTCAAATATTTGATGGCCAACAAGAAGAAAATGAGAGCTGACAAAGAAAAATATCGATCATCCAATCAAGCAGAGGAAAAAGTTTCGAACACTGTTAAGAAATTACAAACCATAACAGATATAACATAAATATGTGTTTCTATGGATGAATTTGATTTTTTCTTATGAACAGCTGTATTTAAATTGGAGGATTCCAATTTTTCTTATTGAAGACTTGACTAATGTTTTACTGTTAAATAGTATATTTGCAGCGTATCAGTAAATGGTAAAATTTGCAAGTCGCCCAATTTGCAAAGCATTGTAGATTTTTGATAATTTTGCTCCTGTACTGCCTTTCAACATCTGGGTCTTAACTCTTGTATGTGAGAGTTGTGATCTGAATTGTTCAAGGAACATATTGCCTTTGTCCCTCTTATAGTCACTTTGGTTGTAATGAAGGTCATACATAACACTGAGCTGTCACACACAGCTGTCAGCAATTTCAATAAAGATGTACCCCCAGGTATATTATTTTACAATTACCCCTCCCAGTCTTAAAAAAATATTTGCTAGAGGCCTGACTATGTATGTTTATCAACATCAAAGATTGGATGACAGAAAAAATTTCACTGCAGCCGCAAATAGCTGTCAGATCTACAGAAAAATCCAGGTATTCAAGTAACTTTTTTTAACAATGCAGGCCATCCAATGTCAGCTTAGCTCGCGACCGAACTACCAAAACAGGAAGATTTTTCAGCATAAACTAATTTAAAGATGAAGATTTCAATTCTGAAATTCATTTTTGCAAAGGATCTGTGGATAGCGAGATACAAAATGGACGATCTCAGCTTGGATCGGAGATCTCCGATTCTCTAGAGTTAGAGAGCCCTCTCATGCTTTTGATGTTCACCTTCTTTAAATGGGGGCTTTATTTGGCATGAATACTGCTAACAGAAGATGGTAATTTGAAAAAACTGATTTTAGAAAGCAGCACGGAAAAAACTCAAGATATTGCTTTTTACCATGAATCTTTAGATCATGCATTCTGCTAGAGCATCCTCGAGAAAAGCTGTGAGGAGGTGTACAGCAGCAACCACAAATGCCCTCTTTCTGAAATCGTTTCTATGGAAGCCAGACGGAATCTAGGAAAATAACAACATCCTTGTCTTTTCCTGAGAAAAATGGAGAAACTTCCACTAGTTGCAAGTAGATTAGGGATATATGAAAACCCACGTCATCTTCCAGGGTAAGTTTTTGCCTTGTACATATGCTTATTCAAAACCAGAAAGATTTATTATTAGTTTTCGATAAATAATTGTCGATTCCAAACCAGAATATTTGTCTCTGATTATCAACTTCTTCTCTTGAATACCCGCTTGCAAATAGATTAGAAGGATGCTCTTATTGTTGACTAGAAAGCTATGCTTTCATACTTTTCAGCTTGCCATCACATAACACAGTTGTATTTGGAACCTGCTGTCTTTCCTTTAGATACACAGGGCACTGCCCCGGACAAAGATACTCTTTTGGAGAAACGTATGGCAATTCAACCGGGCAATCTTACAGCAGTTATCGACACGGCGAGCTGTCAAACAGCAAAGAACGGCTGGGCCGAGGTGGGGATGTTCATATCCCCTTCCCGACTTATTATCAAAACGAACCATCATTGGTCGTAGGAACGACAACAAGATCTCACAGGCGATGGCAGGCGCCCGAAAGATACAGACTATCAAACGAAAGTAGCAATCAAACGAATTTGAAGGACTTCAAACTGGTAATCTCCTTTTTGCAAGTCTTTTTATTTCATTTTGAAATAACTGTGTGTAAGGATATGACACAAACGAGTCAAAGTTTCCATTGAATGAGTGCACTGCAGTTTAACAAATTAAGTTCTCTACCTCAAGGCCTACATTATACATACAATATTCTCTTTCAGTAAAAAAATTATAAATAAAACATACATTTGTCAAGTACTACATAACTATTCTAGGCAGCTGAAGATCACAGAGAACAATACAGAGATCAAACAGGATCTTTAGTTAAGGAGCAGCAGTTTTCACTTCCTGGAATCTCACAGCAGTCTTCTCCAAAATGGTAATTACCTTTTTGATATGTTTATTAAGAAACTGATAACATAATTGAATTGATAAATAAATAATTGAATTAAGTAACAATATAATATTATGAATTCTGCTACTAATAAGTTTTTTCACAAGTTCTTGCTTAAGCTTTGTAAAAAGTAAATTTTCTAAAGCAGCTTATTGTTTTGTTTTTAGGAAGCAAACTGGCTACCCTTAGTGACACAGTGGAATCACTTGAAGAGAGTCTAGATCAAGCATTGTGCAGAAAATAGAGAAGCAACATCTCCAGCACTCTTTTCATTCCACCCCATAAAAGCAATGCCAGTTCTCTGCTCCAATACATTTCTCTACAACTCTAGATGCACAAGATTTAAAACTATCCAAAAATAGCCTCTAAGCACTCATTCAAACAGGTACATAAATGTTATCCATCAGAATTATATGGCTTTGGCAGCAGTGCAACCCTTCATATATCACATAAGTAATCTACAGCTACACCGTTCTTGTCAATTCATTTTAGTCTTTTTTGCACAAAATAACCTGAAGTATTGGTTTGCAGACTGTGAATTTGTTCATTCCACACTACATACTCCGAATTACAAAACAATCTCTGAAGCTTCCCATGACATCTTGAAAATTCCTCCAAAGAACCTTCCTCTTAAGTGCAGCTATGACCCTATCAACTTACATTGCATAACAGCAAGTTCTATTTTAGATTTTGTACCCAGTGAATCACAGTGGTGGATTTTCAAATACAGAAAATTAGCCTCTTAATCTAGTTTCAAACAATTCTACCACTGCTCTTAAAACCTAGATATAATCTATCTATCAACAGCAGCTGCTGCTAAAAAATTATCTCTCACATCAAGGCACTTGTTTGCTAAAAATTGTGCATGTTAGCCTGCATTGATTGTATGATTAATAATGAATAATAATCCAAATAACACACATATTTGATGAATGATATTAATTTTTATGTGTAGACCCAATACACTGCCCTCTATACAGCATGAAACACCATGATCTCTTTGACCAGTCCTCAGGTATCAATTGATTAAATGTTGGCGATTTAAATATGAGAGACCTTTGTCATTTACTCTGGAGATCAGAATTCGGGTACAGTTGCAAAAAGATGTTGGAGGCAACAATACCCTTCGTTAAGGCCTCTGTAAGGTTAATTTAATGCCACAATACAGCAGCAGCTCCTTGCTTTTCTTTCTGTAGTTTTTATTACATTTTTTCTTATTTTCTTTTCCCTTTATTTGTTGAACTGTATGTGGCATTTGTGGTGAGAAGACACAGTGACATTGTGTCTTTCCTAGCCATGCATGTCAAAGTTTAATATAAATTTAGCTTATAGTTTTGGTTGTTCTTTATTGATATGATCAAAAATGCAATCTTTATACACTACCATAAACTACTTGCAAATAATTTTTGGAGAAGCTAATTTAACTTTTCTAATTATTTCACTTGCCAAATTTCACTGTCTTAACTTTACCGTTGAGAATGAGAATTCCATTTCTGTTTATAAGCATGCAAATGTTTAAAAAGGATGATATATGTTTATGGTGATAACACAGCAGGCACAAAATATGCCTAGGTTAGGCTTATTTTCCAGAAAAATTATATCCAAATTCTTATGGTAATTATAATGTAGTTTTTGAACGCAACAAGATTCACATTTTTAATTCCATTTTTAAGGCCTTGCTCACATGTTACTTAGAATCTTTTCCAGGGAATTGCCACACTGGTTAGGGTTCTTCAACTTTAAGTAATAAAAAAGACATTGTAAGTAAAAACCAAGGCTGGGAAATATGCTTAGCATAATATGCTTGAGAAAATGTCCTATCTGAGCTTGAATATGTTTATAAGCATCATGCTTAAAAAAACATACAATGAACTAGAGGTCATGCCTGCCATGGCTGTTATTTAGCTCTGTTTGTAGTTTCAACAACTGGTGACAGATTATTTTTTCTTCAATCAATTACGAATTAGGTGAAGAGACTAGAAAAAAATACTTTTTTTTCAAAAATAATGCCCCAATACTCATTTTTTTCTACAGTTTATTCAAAAACAAATAATAAATCAACACAGGAGCCAACAAATGCACAAGAACAGAAAGGAAAAGGACCTTATCTTTACATGCAAAATACAAGCCATATGTTTCATCTATTTTTAACTAGGACTAAATAAACCAATATAGCATATTTACTTAAAGTAACAGCTTTAAATATTCACAAAAAAGACTGAGTCCTGATAAGTGAAACCCAGACTTAAAAAGTGTTTCAGGCACTCTAAAGGAAATGTACATATAGCTTAGATTACTGGATTATCTTCTTATAACAAAAGAGAAAAAATGGTTAATTACTTACAACCAAGTGGAATTGAAACCAGGCACAATTCAGGGCAAAACTAAGGGAATTGTCTTCCTTTTTTTATTAAATTCAGAAAAAGACAAGGCATTTGTCTATAAAATGCTTTATGAAAGCTTTGCATAAAATATTAAAGTAGTATCTTTGGAAACTAAGAAGATTTAAATTTCGGTGAAGTTTTCATCACCATTCAATTTCAAGTTAAGACTTCTCTTACTCATTTTTTTTAAGTCATTGAGCATTGAGCTTGATATGGTGGCAAATAACAATTATCTCTTAAAACAAAGAAAACATTTTTTGTAATGAGTGCATCAATAGTATAGACATTACTTACACAGAGAGAGAGGCAATCCATCACTAGTCAAGCAAACATTTACCAAACTGAATGGTCAATCCCCTGCAACCTACTGATGCTTAAAGCATCCGATACAAGATACTGGGTGAGATTATCTAGAATGACTGAATATTTAAACTGACAACATTCACAAGGATCAAAATTTTTAAACAGCATTCAAACGTGTTTATCCAAACAACTTGTTGCATGAGGGGGGCCATGGAAAGATAAATTCTTCTAAATCTTCAACAGCTGCTAAAAGTTTTCAAGCCTAATTATGACAAAATGGATTCCCCTAACTAGACCAATATTTTACTAATGAACATTCAATACAAATCTACATTAAATGCATGTGAATATATAGTGCTCCTGAACATATGTTTATTTGTCCTACAAAATTTCCAAAATTGAGGAAATGCAGTACCAAATCTTCCAGGACCCATCTACATTCGAATCCTGAATGAGCTAGAAAAAACAAGAAAGTATAAGTCAAATTCAATAACCTCTCTCTATAATCTCTCTATAATCTCTCTATAAAATCTCTATAACCAAAGAGATCTATAAAGCAAAAAAAACATTTGAAAAATGACTTTTCTTAAACCAGACAAGCAAAGTAGTTTAAGTGCTTTTTGCATTAATAGCAAAGAAAAGTCTCAGCCAAATGTCTTGTGGTAAAAAACTTCACAATAGTGGGAAACAACAGAAGCATGATTTAGCATACAAATTTTTTGTTTGTCCAACACTTAATATACTTCAGTATACTTACTGGTTCTCTAAATTTTAAAAAGCTTTTGTCATTTCACTTACTTCATAAAATCTGGTGCTTTTGAAATAACATGCTCAAATTCAGGAAAGGAAAGTTTGTTGTCATCATCAAGATCAGCTTCTTCCATTGTCTAAGGAAAAGAAGAAACATGATAGTGCCACTAAAACAATACTTTGAAGCACAAAAACATTGCAGAACTAATTTAGGCATTACACATTCATCTTACCATTAGAAGGCCAAAGATATTGCGGAAACCTTTTCCTTAAGAGTTGCATTGGTACTCTTTCCTTTCTTCCTCAGAAAATATTACTGTTGAAATGCCAGGTCTGCTTTTAAAATTACTCTCTTTTATCCTTTTTTTAAGTTATCCAAAGATTTTTATAAAAATAATTGTTAGAATTAAGACATACCAAATAAAATTGATGCAGGACAATCTTACCTTTCTTATAATTGTGGTAATGCTGTCATCTGGGAGCTTTTGATCTCCACATAGACGTCTTATTACCCTTTTCAAATCCATTTCATCAATACAATCATCTTCATTGAAGTCTGCATTGCAAGGCAAATGAATTTTAAAGTAAATTTTAAAAACAGACATTGAAGACAAATCAATTACACATTAGAACAAAGTACCCCCTCTTTGCAGAATTGTTTCTTCCCATTAAATATTACAGATGCTAAGACAGACTGCATATTTTTCAAAACTTCATAACACTTTGCAAATTGTGTTTAATTTGGAAAATCCACTATGAAAAATGGTTAATTCATAAAGCTACACATTACAGAAAAAATGGAATTATAAGCAAGGCATTCATACAAAAGGTTTCCTTACAACATACCATAAATTCTGAATGCATACTCCACTTTGAAACTTTTGGGTGCCTAAAAGGGTGTTGAGGAAAATAAACAAAAAAAGTTTTTGGTCCACAAAATAATATATTAAATAATATATATATTATTTAATTTATTAATCATAACAATCAACATATTTTAGAGCCTTTCTGTGAGACTTGCTGTGATGCATCTGGTACGATACTCTAGTTAAAAAAGATATATATAAGTTGAAAAATGTCTTGTATATAAATGGAAAAAGTTGGAGGATTTCAAGACTTACAGACTCACTGAAAGTGGACATCATGTCCAGGAAATCTTCAAATGTCATATCTCCATCTCCTGAAGTTGAAAACACTTTGCATATTCTGTCCCTAAATGGATTGACCTAAAAACAAAAATGAATGCCCAAAATATAATATTCAGTGGCATAATCTCAGATCGGAAAGACAAAAAACTAAGTTAATTATAAAATCTATAAATTAGAGACATATGACAAGCATGAAATGGTTGGAGCCGAGGAAGTCAGCATGCCAAATCTGGAAAGCTATCAAGCTGATCTACCCTTTGCATCTGTTAACTCCACTTCACAAAAGCCTTTATGTGAATGATTACCATATTTCAAACCAATATTATTATGCAAAGCCTACCAACTTCAATATTTTATCCTTTTGCCTGTCTTGAGTCTAAAATTCTTATTTACTGATGTGTTGTAAAACCATAAATTTTCTGATGAAAACAGAAACCAACACAGCCGTAATCTTCTATCAACATGCAATGGAACCACTGATTGAAATTATGCTCGGATAGAGATGGGTATAAACTGGAATTTGGTGCAAGAGAACAGCTCTCTACACAAACATTAATCTGACATGCCCCACTAATCTGACAACAAAATAAGAATAAGGATCCAACCTTCAGTTCATCCAGTTCCATGATCTTTCTCATTGGTAATTTGGCATTTCTGTCCTGCCTAACTGCTTCCACATCCAAACTTGCAAACCGTTTGTGACAGCTATTGAGAAAAGTGTTTAAATTACTTTGTTTCCATCAAGTTGCTTCTCCAAGTTTCAAGTCTAACATGATGATCAGGGGATGAGGAATTACCTGGTGATGACTTAAACAAAAATAAAACAATTGCCAGAAATAATGCTGGGATATCATGGGCAAAAGTTGGCTGACACTGAAGACTGTTTAATATTGTCAGATGCAGTCTAAACTGAGAGAAGTTTTGACTGCGAGAAGTGCTCTATCAGCAAAGTGTGTTCACAGCATCATCATAAGAGAATCCAAATTTTTAAGTGGAAAGTTGCCAACAGCATAATTTTCATTAATTTTTATATTATTGTAGATTGTCCAAGGCTAACCGCCTTAATACCTCAGGCTAGCCCTGTGTGTATTTGTCTGAACTAGCTGCATGAATGATTCACAGCCCTTGAAATCTTGAACAAACAAGGAAGTAAATTGCCAACCAGAACCCTTTCACATGTTATGTGTCACAAGCCTTTTTCCTGTTTCATAAGATATCCATTCAGGTCATTAATTTTGAGTAATGATCAACTTCCTTCATTTGCATAAAAAACTATCCATGCACAACCATATGTAAACAAAAGGCTAGTCATTTGCAGTTGCACAAAACTTAAACAAACATGACCAACTTGTTAAAAAGAATCATATTGTAAGAAAAAATCCAATTCAAGATGCACAAAATCACCAACTCCTTCCTTTTCAAGGGTCTAATTGAAATATGAGCTTTGCAGCCATAAGCGGAAACGATTCGTTGTAAGCCGAAACAAATTCTACAACTGAATATTTTCTCGAGGTTGTAAGGAGACTTGTTCATACTCACTGTAAAATCTCTTTTTGGGTGAAAAACGTAAGATCCTGTGAAAAGAACAGTAGATGACTCAAATTTACCCTCCAGATAAACGAATAGCTTACCCGTATATTATAGAAAATTAACACGACCGCTTTTAGACCTTAATACGAAGCAGTTAAATTTGATCCCTCGGAGCAAGCTTGTAATGGCAATCATCTTTGCATTTGAAACTCTTTCATCGAAACAGTTTTTGGCAATAGAACAAAGCACTTAATAAAACGAATAGTTTTCTTTGCGTGATTCTGATAAATTGCCATCACACCGCAACTGAACCTTTCTGATGTGCGAGAAAGATCAAGCGTTGGCCTAAGGAAAACACTTGCGGTGGCTAAGAAGACACTCTCGTGTAATCGCAGGCTACAAATGCAAACCTGGTATTCCTTAAGTTCCTCTTCTGTGAACTGTGAATGAGATCCACCCATTTTCTTGTTTGTTCTTTAAAAAATGGGCTTTTGCTATTTTCAAGCCTTTTCCAGTGAGTTACTTCTCTTCGCCCGGCAACGGTGTTAATGCGCCTGTGCAGGGTCAGCGCCCAATGCGGAACACGTAATTAATATCTTGTTATTTCGGACCAGTATGAAGAGAATTTTTGAACTTCCATAAAGTACCTTAATGAAACCTTTCAATTCATCTCAGTCTTACAGCATGAATATTTGATACGAAAATGATATATTTTCTACATTATTCAACCCTAAACAACTGTAAGAAAGAACCAGTTTTGATTAATTAAAAGTCATTTGAAATACATTTACACAGAATGACAAAACTCCCATCTCAAGCGTTTTATTTGAAACAGAAAGCTTTGAAGTATAGATTAGTCATTAACCCCCTCTAGATTCTTTTAGCAGGATCAAGTCAGTTTTCGATTGTTTTCATAAGAAACAGAGCAACATGTGTATTGACAACAAATTTCTCATTTGAGGTCAATGCGTATCGAGTAACGCGAGCAGCTACAAATGGCCTTGAGAGAATGGTGCCACGTCCGTCAATCATTTCGACCTGCCTTCGTTTGCAGGGAAATCGTGACTTTATTTTAGACTGGGATTAACTAAATTATTAAACATAGATTCAATATCATAGTCTGTCCGGGCGTATACAATATAAATATAGATTCAATATCTAACTTTTTGTCCTTTACTTCGTAGTTAATGCGATTTAGGGCAAAAATTTAGAAATTAATAAATAGGCCTATGGGACTTGTTTGACGTCTCGTGTAGGTGCCGTTCTTTTATTTCGGTGAAAGAACATTGTAGGTGGCAGTGACACGGCAATCAAAATAGCAACAAACAACGTCGTTTCCTTGGTAACCGCATTTCAAGATGCTTTGCAAATACGGTGGCAGCTGGAGGAATATATTTCCATTAATTCAGGCCTGATTTGCAGCAACGCCTTTCCCCGTATGCATAAATTCAGATCCTTTGCAACATACAAGCTTTTTTGTAAGGAACCTACCTCGAGGCCTAGTTCCAAAAGTTCCTTATTCGTAGACCTCGAATCATCAGATTTTAGTACCAAAAGTTCCTTAAGTTCTCGCTTTCGGTGTTTTGACTACAATAAGCCTTAACACTTAATAGAGAGAGGGGCGAGACAGCATATGCGGAAACTACTCAATGAAGCACTTGACACACGAATAGTAAATAATCTATGTGAGTATTCGCTGCAAATGAATGGAACCAGCTTTTTTGTTCTTGATGCTTGCAGTTATAAAAAAATTTCAAATCAAAAAGTTCCTTAGTGATTTCATTTTTAGTGGTATAAGTTCTTTGAATATTGCGGCCTTCTACATGTAGGTTCCTTATAAAGTGGTTCCTTATTAAAAATCGTGTATATCACTTTCTTGTAACGAAGTGTAAACGAAAAAGATAGCAGGCACCATTTTCAACTTAATCTGTAATTTTTATTTGTCAACAAGTGGAAATCGATACAGAATTTAAATATGACATTGCCGACTACGAGATTGTGAACACGTGCTTTAAGCAACCCTGAAGTCCTGTAAATTCATACGGAACAAAACAAAAATATCTAAACTTCATATCAACACACCACAAAATACGACGGCTCAAAAGACCAAACAACACTTCTTAATCTTTGTTTAACATTTTTCTGACGAAGCATAGCAACAAGTGATGACCTTTAACGATACTCATTCTTCTGGGCAAATAAATGTTGTTGTTGCTTGTCGCTAATGAGATGCTGCCCAGAATGCTTTGCGAAATGAAAGCGCGTATCAGATGTTTGAAGGGTAGGGGGCGCACATCACTAGAAACAGTAGAAAAACAGTCATTTGAGGACAGGAGATTACTTATGGGGATAACAGGGGATATGCAAATGGGGGCATAGACAATCATGTTCCATATTTTAGATAAAAAAGGAGCTAGGCTCTAATCAAGATAACTCAATTATGGGCCTACCGATTGCTAGCTGTGCAAAGCTTCTGTCTTCAAACGACACTGGTATTATCCAAAACATGTTACCAGAAGCATCGTTATTTACCGGTCAAAAACTAAGGCAATCAAGGTCCTGCGATTCAGAAGTAAGTGACACGTCTAAGGCTATAATTTAATTCTATAGAAATCTATGTAATTTCCAACTGTTTGAAATGAGCTACTATTTATCTAAGACTCTACTATCATACAATAAATAAATAATATAGGTTATGAACAATGGCGCTCTGTGACATTATGTTTTATACTTTGAGGATTTCATTATAAGGAACACAATCGATCCTATTTCAAATGACGGGGGAATACTAGATTTGCCAACTGGTAGCATTGCGTCTTTGTTGTACTAGACGGGGGTGTCATTCTAGCACTGCCTGGCAGCACGATCAAAGCTCTTTCAAAACACGTCCTAAACAAAAGCCCGAAAACATACTCATAGAAACATTAAGCGGAAATATGGCATCAATCCCCAAAAATTCAAAACTGGAAGGCTTGAAAACACCTCAGCGATTGTCAGAAAACAGAAACAATCTTTTTTAGTAAAACTTGAGATGCCCACACATCGAGTGGCTTCATAGTGAAATGACGGGCCTAAAAGGAGAATTCTACTGCACGCCATTACCTCAGCTTTTTGAAAGCTTTCCCCACATCTCACCCAAGGTATAATAATGCATTCATTTAATCATATCTTCTTGGAACTTCATAAGCCCCAGCTGAACTTTTAAGCGTTTAAAGAGCAAAGGCAGTTTTTCATCCGCAGATGGTAAGCTGGTCGCGTAATTAGCTGAAGAATTCAAATAAATCATATGAATAGAATTGCATTTAAAACGTTATAGGAGAATCACTATGCGCATGTATGTTTTACAGTGTTGGCAGGTAGGACAGTACGTGAAAGGATTATTTAGGGACTGGAAACAATACGTGAAAAAGGCTGTATTGACAATGGCGGTACAGGATGATGAGAAATGCTTGGGGAAGGATGCATACGCTTTGGAATCAATATGGCGGCATTGCATCGAATCGTTACAGCTTTTACTCGCTGTATCTTCAGAAGTGCTTCTACAGAATTAGATGACTTAATGAAATAAATTAATTTTAATACGATTGGCGTATTGAAGAAATCTAAATCAAAGTTAGATAACGTGCAACAAATTCTAAATGAAATAAAGAGGGAAACTACCCGACAAACGTAATTAGCAATTCCACATAAATAGGACAAGCCAGTTTTTCAAACCCATCAGCTAGTCTAGAAATGAGACGGGGCGCCCAACGTGGGATCAGAGATCAGATCTACTGAACATTCTATGATATCATGAAATTGAAGTTTGTGTGGAGTGTCATACGAGCAGAATTGTTTCGTGTCTAAGCGCTTCGTTTTCGTTTTGCAGATTAACTAGCAACGTCTTTGGTTTTAAAAACCCTTCAAATCTTTAAGCCCAATTTAAAACATATCACCGACTGGATACAAAATAGAATAACGCAGGGGAAGGGGGGAACAATGCTTGGAGATAAAGCGAAGAACATGTAGACGGCTCAAGACACGAGTTTGCATGGCGACATGGCAAGAAAACAAGTTTATTTAAGGTGATTTGGCATTATTCTGCGTGGATGTGACTATGGGTCATACTTCCATTAGGTAGTAGTCAACTGCAAAGCTGCGGGGAGAAGGAAAATGTACCACTGGGAAGGAGACATTAATAAAATGGAGCGCTGTTGGTGCAGGGGGCTCTGAAAAAGGATCACCCAATCAGCTTTCATTGAAGAATCTTCAAATATCTAGTTTATTTTCAACGCTAATGTAAAACAGCCCTGCACCCCTTGGCATGAAATCACAACACCATGCCTAGCCTGGGAACAGGGAATATTCGAACACCGATTACCCTTATGCACAAACCCTTTCATAGAACAAATCAATATTTCTCTTCGAATTAACAAACGCCAACCTCGTTTTAGAAACTCTCTACACAGGTTTCTCCGCAGCCTCGTACCAAACATGACAAATGATGACTGCTACTAACGTTGTTGCTCGTGCTATTTTCCTGTTGCTACTGCTGTTGTTGCTGCCCATAATACTGCTCACTCTGTCTTAATAGATTTTCCAGCTCATCGGCTGATCTGTAGAGAAACGCGGCAGACTCTCTGTACCCAGTAATCAGTTGTCGAACGGCTGAAATTTCACTTGAAGACAGCTTGACCGGCGGAGTCCTGCTTGTAGACGAGAAGGGTGCATGCTTCTGACCTGGTGAATGGAGAAATTGAAAAAGCCAATTTACGAATAGTAGTATAAACAAATAGTGGCATTCACTTTAGTTGAATTTGTAGCCAGCCTTCAAGTATTGAACCTCATAATTACAACCCCTCGTCCAGAACCCTGGCACATCTGCGACATGCTTGTGCTTTTCTATACATTCTTGAAACGTATCCCGGGTTCTCTTTTAATTGCCAACCCCTACCTTTATAAACCCCTTACCTATCCCTACCCCTACCTGTAAACCCCCTACCTATAAACCCCTTAGAGTATACGAAACAAAGTTTTGTCACTCTTTTCAATTCATCAACACCACTTCATGTAGGCTTTCAAAACTTTGCTAGGTGCTCCCCTTAGATTGACAATCTCAGGGGGGGGGGGAACAACTAAATGGGTCACTGGGCCTTCGAGATGAAGGAAGGAAAGCAAAAGATGGCGAATTACCATGTCTGTCATGCAGATGGGTCTGGCTCACGTGATTTTGCAGTGACTGTCTGGCTGAGCTCTTTGCAACGACAGGCTCATCCAGGTCGTATTTGGTGCGCTTTGAGACTTCCTGGGATTCGTTGAAACACGCTTGCGAGAGAATATTCTGTGTAGAAAAATCCCAAAGACATGTTGACAATAACATTTCCAGCTTACAGCATTCAGCAGTAGAGTAATTTTTCATAATTAAATCAAAAGAGAGTAACTTTTGAATGCAAAACATATTCTGTCTGGGCTGCTAATGAAGGTGTTATGAAGGGGGACTGATATTCTCTAAATGCTATAACCCTATGTAGTTCTATCCTCTGCAAAAGTCATGTATGGGTATGCTAGCTCACTAGTAGGGCATAATTTTTGCCTCACTACAAGGGGGCGGTAAAAAATGAAAGAACAGAAAATTTCAGGCAATAGATTTTGCAGTGACCTGATCTGTGCAAAGGGCAAAATTCTGCTTTTACAAATGAATTATCTACAGACAGATTCCCAGATCCGTTTGGACTTGCAGAACTGTTTTGGTGTCAAATTACTGTTTTGGTGGTTTCAAGTGTCGTTTTCAGTACAGCATAATAAGACTGGGATTTATAGGCTAAAATGTGTCAGGTAGATTTTTCAGTTCCAATAACATAACAGCTCCGTGTAGATACAGCAACCGGTGTGGTGCATTCAAAAGCCGGGGGTATGGTAAGACCAGGCTAGCAATGGCTTTTTTTCAAAACTAAGAGAGCGGTTAAAAAAGGTTTCGTAAAATCTGACAAGAGCTAGATATAATGAGAATTTTACATAGAAATTTCACTGATATTTCTAATCAGCAAAAAATTGATGTAATGATACATCACATATCATACGAACATAAATAATTTATACGTTCATAATCATATCATAGATGTATAATAAAGATACCAAATCAGTATTTACTGATTTTGTTGAAAATCTAATAAAATACTTTTTCAAATACTTCAAAACATCTTGCACCATGGATATTCTACCGGCAGTTGTATCGGTTGCTTTTACGATAATATATTTTAAATTTGCAAGAGCCGAGATGCACTTAATGCTAGACGATTTCGCGGTGAAATGTATGCTTCCCCTTTTTATTCTGGAATCAAAAGTCAAATAGACAAGATGCGAAACTAAAATGCATGTAAACCTTTTGGCGACGAGAAATGCAATGAAAGATATCCGAAACGAGGCTGTCAATTTGGAAACATGTCGAAACGAGACTACAATTGAGCCTGGATAGCGAAAACTACTAAACCTATATGGGTGAACTGCAGCGATAACTATAGGGGTAAAACTATAACGAATTAAGAAGCTGGAAGCAAATACTCACATTGACTTCCCCCAGCTGGTTGCTTGGTATATGACCACTGTTGGTAGACTGAAAAAGATTTGAGAACCAATTGAAAACTAGACTACTGTCATATAACTCAAACATTTACTTTTAAATGTTAGTAAACTGTCCCTGTTTAATCAATCAACGTGTTTGGAGGTTTCAACGATCGCCTTTTTCTCATGTTCACGTGGGAGCAGCTTTTGCAAAATACAAGAGGGTTTAGAAACAGTGCAGATAGTTGATTGACAATGTAAAGAGCTGAAGGTCACCAAGTTAGAGAACGAATGATATATCGTAAATTCTCCAATAAACGCTATTATTCAACCATTTGGCGGGACGTTTATTTGAGTGAGGCGTTCAAAAGTAGGGGCGCTCATTGGGGGTTTTACGGTAGTGAGATTGAGAGTTATGATGTATGGGAATTCTACAACCTCAACATCTTCTACGCTTTTAAGGCTCAACATCGGCGTAAAGATCTCAGGTACAACAATGAAACCCCAGCTGCCTTACCATGTTTTCTGCGGTCCGCTTCGCCGGTTCCTTAAGCCTGCTTGACCGGCGACACGACTTCAGATACGTCCGGATTCGCTTTCTTGCCCGGTCACTGAACTCCGGAAACTGCCTTTGGCACGACACTATTATGGCATTGATCTTCTCCTTTGGCTGCTTTGAAATTGGCACCAGCCGGTCGAGGTTTTCGTCGACAAACAACCGGACAAACATCTAGATTTAAATTCACAAATATAAATATGCTTGTCCTTCTCCAATATCTATTACTGTTGGGCCAGAATCAACATTTTCGACAAACGTAGGGGTCACGGGTATTGAACGAAGAGCACCGCTTCAAATACAAGCTTTTAGAAAAAAGCTACCTGCTATTGCACTTCTAGTTTATAGATTTACAACAACAACAAATTATAGCTATTAACTATTTATCCAGCTCAAAATAATATCTTAAAAACATTCAACTGTAGAGTAGATTGCCCCTCACGTACATAAAAGTAAATTCCCCCTACTTACATCAAAGTGAACCCCCCTACTCAAGTCAAAGTAGATTCCCCTTACTTGCATTAGAGTATATTCCTCCTACTTACATTAAACGCCTTGAGCCTTTCTGGGTTAATTTCTGATGAAGAGGACGTTTTCTTTCCATCGATGTCATTTTCCTCCGGGTCATCATCATCGTCATCATCATTATCATCATCATCGTCCTTCGCAGCCGGCGAACTCGCATTCACGTTGTTCATGATCTCGTTCAGGTTCGGTGGCTCCTGCAAAATCAAAGCTTGTTACTAACATATCCTCCTCTTAATAACACAGCACAGGACTTTAAAATAAACTTGATTTTAATCCGTTTACACAAATTAGAGTTTTCAGGTCTTCGAGCGAAAACATATATCAAGCGGCATTTTCCCTTAAGTACATTCTAATGAAATAATAAACAGTGGGAAAATTTTCAGAACAAAAAGTAGAAGTTTGACTTTTTCTAATAAAACTTCTCAGTTGTTTACAACAGGTGCTGAAAAAGAAAGCTTTTATAATTTCCTCGTAAAATGGAATTTTGTCAATAATTTTGTCAGGTCAAACGATAATAGGTTATTCGCATCTGGGGCAATCAATCTTAAATTAAATATACTTTTTAGTACAACTTAGTTAAACTCTTTAACAAAAACAAAAGTTGCACCCGGGGAATGAGACTCCCTGCACACCCTGAGAAGCCATGAGCCTCCTTGCCCCTAGTAGCTCTCTATTTCTCGCCATTTTTTAGAAATGTTTACGCCTATGCCCTCGTTTGGGGCATTCCACTGCTTCACTTCCATGACAAAACAATTTCAAAGTTCTGTGTCCTAACCGTATGACTAACAAAACGATTCAAATAAAATTGAAAACAGTAAGTTGAAAAAAGTCAGTTAAAATCAGCAAATTAAAAACAGCAAATTAAATTGAAGACTCACACGTATTACAGGCTCAAGGTTCGCTGTGGTCCCGTTCGTAGTCTGGTCGTCTAGATACTTGCTCCCTTTATCTGCTACTGTGTTATCTACAAAAATACACGTACTTAGAATAACAAAGAATGATGATAAAGATTAGAATAAATAGGGCGATTTGGACGAAAATGGTGTGATAGTCCTGTATTTTTTAATATATAATGGTTGACATCGAAATCGAGTTTTTTCATTAAAACATAGTCTAGGATGTGTCGGAAAATCTCAATTTAATTAGGTAAACAAGATCATCTTCCATTGAAGGGTCATGTTCTTCTCCCAAAGATAAAAGTCTGTTATCTTTAACGCTATTAAAGTTACTGATCTGACATCTTTCTTTGTTTGACTTCACTAGTATTCCTTATCAGTCTAACGGGCGTGAATCGAACCCCGCCTAGCAATAAGTCAATATTTTGATTTCGTAAAATATCAGCCGAAACGCGCGTCGGTTAACATACCCTCACCATTCCATTAAATTGAAAATATCAAACGAATGTCATCTTTCCTGTTTCATTAACATCAAGATAGCAAAGATCGATTCAAATTACAGTGAGAATAAACAAACACAAAATCAAACAATCTGATTGCTTACTCAGGTTCCGGCACATGCCAGGCAGAGTTATACCATGTCGCACTAGGAACTTCTCAACCCAGCCACTCGATGCTTTGAACTCCGGGCATTCTGGCTGTATTAACTGAAGTGCTTGTTTCTGCAGCATTTCTCTCGTCACGTTCACTCTGTTCTCCTGGAACTTCTTCACCCAGTTAAGAAGACGTTCGTCTGTCTCTGTCGAGTAACTGAGTCTTCTTCCACTTCCTGATGGCTTTATTCGTTCTTTCTTCAACGTGGCTGTCTTTGTAGCACCTATAAACGATACCACCATCAGCATTACAAATTTACGAATATTCTTAAGATTTTCGAGAATGTTCTTACTAACAGACATTTCCCTTCTTCTGAAATGTATATTGTCGTGATCATTTGATAACAAAGCTGGGAGTTTCTTTGGGTTTGAAGATGCTATTCTTAAATTGTAGGTCATTCGTAATTTATCCTAGTATTTTCTATCATTCTTTAATTGAATCAAATAGAATTTATATGAATTGTCGAAAATGCCCCACAACAGTTGCTGGTCTGCAGCTATCAAAGTTACACTTTTATATGAAAAATATATTCAGGCCATCCTATCTTTATTTTTTTTCCTTTCAGTCTTCAAAGACCATAAAATCTTAAAAAGGGCAATTCTGAATGTCGTTTTAATAGTTATAGTTATTCTTTGCAGCATGGACTCAGTTCCAAAATTTTTGCACATGAGTGAAAAACAGGAAAGGTTCTCCAGGACCTGAATGAGAGTGACAACAGAATTTGAATTTAAATACCACAGTTAACTGAAATCATTAAAGGGAACATTTGTAACCCAACAGAACTAAAAATGTGCTTGGTAGTAGAAATGTGCATGACAATATGTATGCAGATAAGTGTAGGAAAAGTTGTTTAAGGCAATTGACAAATAGTCTGTCTTATCATGCTTACTGCTAACAGTTTCAAAGAAACATTCCAACCTACTTTACTTTAATTTATCAAGTACCTAACAGTTCACTACATAATCATTTACTTAACATATTTGGTACAATGATACTTCTATTCTCACTTTCAAAACCCCAGGAGTTAAAGCAAGTATTAATGAGTTTGGGATATCAATAATTGTGATAACATTGGGACAAACCAAGAATATAATTTGGATTCAAATATCTGGGGAATTAATATAACAATTCTAAAAAGTAAAAAAGAATGACATTACTTCCAGTCAAGGCTACTTGCAAAAAAGAACTCACCCTTAGTCAGAAAACTCCCCTTGCTGTTTTCAAATGGTGCTACAATTGTTACAGGATCTGCTGGTTTTTCTTCTTCTTTGACAGAGAAATGGTTCTTTTGATTTTCTTCATCAATGGAATTTTGATTTTCATTCTGAAAAGAAAAATTGTTCCATTACAAAACATGTCTAGTATCACTTTTAGGAAACCAAAATATACACATGTCTATATATATATACATAAACATAATACCTTTTCAACTGAAATTATTTCATATTTCTAATTAACAAATGATCCAAAAACCTGCAAGCACCCTCTACAAATTTAAACAGCTAGAGACTCTTTTTGTTGTTTATTTATCTTTTGTTTATAAAAAGTTCTTACTTTTAAAATAGCTAGCATCACATTCAAATCTGTATGTGCTATTATGAAGAATAAATCACATTCCTTTTTGATACTGACATTAATAAGTGAATAAAAGTTGCACAGATTAATAGGAAGTAAATAAACCTCAGCTGGCTATAAATATTTGGGGTTAATAAATATGATAAAAGCAAAATCTTTTCAATTTGGTACCATGAAGGTATAGTTGAATTATATCAACAACTGTATCATAAAAGTATACTTAGATTAAACCTGACCCTCGATACACTGGCATGATTTTTCATCCATGCCCCCTCCCCTGCTAGAGACATTTTAGGCTCAGTCAATGTAGTCATTTAAGCCAGGCATTCTTTAGCTAAACATCTATTGGCTAATGACAAATTGTTTATACAAGTAATTTCTGATATCAAATGAGGGACAATTATGGATTTTGAGAAAAATGAAATAATGCATAAAGCTGAAAAAAATCAAAGGTCATAATATTTTAAATAAAATTGTACATTTTATATCTTACAAAAATATGTTTATGTTCAAATGTGTTCTAAATTTGATTCTTTTTGAAGATGAAATAAATTTATCTTACCTATCAAACAAATACAGTTCACCTACAGTTCACTGTGAGTCAAACCATAATTTACTATCCTAAACCCTGAACCCTTTATGCCGCAATTCTTAAGTCTGAATTTTGAAACTTTTTGATTTAATAATGTTGTGGTAGCATAATTTTTCATACTTTCTTGCGTTGAAGTTAATTTGCTAGTTACTTTGCCAAAAGCTGAATACCTTTTGATTAACAAATAAACAAAACTACAACATTTGAGTATGAAAACAAAAATGCACTAGAGGGGTGTATTTTGCCTTGCATAGAGGGGTGTATTTTACCCACAAAGAGAATTTCTTCCTTGAGTAACTACCTGCATACAATTCTTCATTAATTTAGCCCTTATTTATACTTTTACAATAATACAAATATTTTTCATTATTTTTCTCATTTTTGGCAGCAATTATATTTCACTTGATTCTATTGATAAAAAGGCCATAAACAGCATACTGACAAATTTAAAATAGAAGATGGCAAGTTGTTTGATACTTTAAAGGCATTTCTATGTAGATTCAAGATGTTTACCTTAGTTCTAACTTTGAAATATATAGCCTATTACCTACCAAAAAAACATCAAACTTGACTTTAAAATTTTAAGCCAATATATAGCTATACCAGCCATAAACTGAAACGTTAAAGTTCTATCAAAAATCACTAAATTTTAAATTAGAACGTGGTACAAAGCTACAATTTGTGTAGGAGTTTAAAAATAGATGAGACTTAGAGACCTACATCATTAAAACATAATTCGGTTTTACCATAGGTTTTGCAAAATCTAGCCCCTCGTCTCAAAGAAACGCAATAGTATGCTTAGAGGCAATCGACCGCCATAAAAATGCTTGATAAGGCATTGGGAACTTTCCAATTAATGAGGGGAGCCATTCTCTGAAGCGAGTTCACACTTACTTGCACTCCCGTGGCATACGGTTTGTGGTAACCCCCGGTTTGGGCTAATAAGGCACGCTCCATGAATAATTGATCGTTTTAAACATCTTGCACAAGCGAAAACTCAAACCAATAAAAATGCCGATATCTAAAGTTATTAGTGTAGTTTAAGGAGAAAACGAAATCCTAGGAAGAAAAAGTTTGTCTTTGCTTTCGAAATATGTATTAATTAAAGAGCTGTTATTGTGTCCCGGAGCGAAAAGATACTGTACAACAACTGCCGAGTTCATGATCTCAAATAAACACTTTAATGATTCAGTTAAAAATAGCATAATCGATACGAAATCTTATTCTAAGGAATCAAAGTCTAAACGCTATCTTTTAAATCTATATTAGGTAAGAGATTGTGGTTGGTTTTCTCCAAAAGATGACATACCTTTTCGATGCCGGAAGCGAAAAATTAGAATCATAGATAATTGAATTATTTAGATTTTAACTGTGACTTGATAAAATGCACCCTTTTTAGAAATGCTTAAAAACTGACAACTTATGGAAAGAAACACGTGTGCTATAGAACCTTGTGTTTCCAGGTGTGGGACACAAAGGGACTCATTTTGCAGTCATGGCACATCTTACCATTAACACTTTCCATAATTAAATTGCCAACTACCAACGAGGCAATATGATGCTTGTTGAACCAACACTGAAAGCTATGTCTCAGCGAACCATTAAAAGCTTGTACAATTTTCTTTTTGTAGAATTGAAAAACCAATTTTCTAGTGAAGAAGTATTCCCTTTGGACATGACGTGTAGAAACAGGCAGGCTCTTAAGAGATGTTCTCGGAAGCTGTCTCTATATGTCACCCTTCTTAAATGCCTAAATGATTAAACCATCAAAAATAATGGGAACTGTGTGAAAACCATAGGAGTACAGATGCTATAGTTTGTTTCCTGGGACGATGCCGGATGTGCCGTTACACCCTATTTCTCTAACATTGGAGCCTGGTCCCTTCCTCTCCTTCAAGATGCCAACGAATTTCACAATGAAGAATGGCTAAATAAGATCGCTGACCTAGGTTAATAAGAGAGCCGACATTTCTGCATCTTTTGGTCAGCTTTCCAAGCTCATTAAATGATAAACGTAACCTACCTTTCCGGCAACTGTGGACGTGCGATTGACCTCAGACAAAGTCGCGGCCATTTTGAAAGTAGGTACACAAGATTTCCGTCTCCTTGCCTCTGGATTCAATTAAGGGTTCCTGGCGTCAACAAACTAAATCTCCAAAGCATTTATGGTGATGAATAATCCCAAAACATTAGGCTTGTTAATACACTGCCGACTCGTTGAACGTTTATGAAAAGAGAGGGGCAACACGACAGCACCTTTCTCTTGCCCCTTCTTTGTTGTTGCCAGAGGTCACGTGACGTGTTTAGTCACGTGACACCAGAGAGAACAAAGGCCATACGCGAGAGAGAATGGGTACATTGCTTTGCCACCCGTTCGTTTTCATCTGTTCGCAAGTCTTCCTAGGTGACATTAGAGAGCGATGGTTCCAGGGGGTCGTAGTCACCAGGTTAGAGATGCAATTGAGAAAGCGCAGGTTTTTACGAGAGAGGTAGAGGGCGTATTAAACAAAGACGAAGTATTATTGCAATGGTTTGGTCAGGATGAGTTGAATTAGAAATTTTTTG
Organism: Nemopilema nomurai; assembly: GCA_003864495.1. Classification (NCBI taxonomy): domain Eukaryota; kingdom Metazoa; phylum Cnidaria; class Scyphozoa; order Rhizostomeae; family Rhizostomatidae; genus Nemopilema; species Nemopilema nomurai. Next base: position 355,780 of record ML133459.1, on the reverse strand, counting down.
ACATTTTGTCTTTGGCTATCCAGCAAAAACATGATTGTGGGGATGCATTCTTAGCAATTACCCCCGACTCCTATTTCATTTTGCCTTTGCAGGGGAATATTTGCGATCCCTTCTCAACTGCGTGAAACGTTAAATGGGTAATCAAAAACTGAATACATGTCCTTGCAAAGCTTTGCACCCTGTGACGCAACGAAGCTTTTGATTCTCCTTTAACTGTTTCCATAACTACGGATTATATGCAATATCAAGCTCGCCAGTTTTTAAACACAAAGGCCTTCACAGGCTTAGATTTAATGACATAGAGAGGTTAACTCTGTAATAGCACCCAAAAATCTGTAATTATTTCCTAAAAAGTACTGAAACAATGTGTGTAACTAACTTGCTTTGGACACTTGGCCCCTGAATGGCCATCAGTTTTGACATTTGTCACAAAATTGTTGGAACAACCACCTGTGTCCACGTTAAAAATTTTGCAAGCAAATCAGACATTTCTTTGTTGAGGTGGGCCCCACAAAGGTAAAATAAATAAGATATTCGTGTGGTAATTAGAAAAATATCTCATTGTGCTACTACAAAAGAGATTCAAATAGAAAAAATTCGTTACTAATAAATAGTTATACTTTAAGAGACTGGGAAATATTGTGTGTTTGGAATCATAATTACTTCCGTATTTTTATTATTGATTTTTGGTTGGTGCAATACGCGGTGCAACATTGACGGTGAACAAAATGTTGGTAACTTTGCTCGGAATGTTTGCAGGAAGCAAAACAAAACGGAACTTTTTGTTGATGCCAGTGAAGATTTCATATTATTGACAGCGAAACGGGTTATGGACATGCATGCCGGCACAGACGGGGGCAAACATGCGAAGAGGACAGTGAACCTTGACTGTGTGTATATATTATTTCTAAATGCTTGTCTTACAAGCAACGCCCCCCTGCCATCACTTGCGCTTCAGGCAGTGGGCTGCCCCAGACCCACCTGTTCTGTTTAAGTTCTGCGTGGAGCCTGACTTGTACCTGCAGACCGGGTTTATTATCTAAACATGAATCGCCAGACAATGTTACGAGCAAATGGCTTGAGGCTTCAGAAATCCAGCTCCAAAACGCAAAACAGAATCAATACAAAAATTCACGTTGTGAATTCAACCGTCATCCAAAAAATACTTCTTACTGGCTTAATAAACGGCAATCTTTTCTAATCTCGGGTGAGCTGCCGATTGGAGGGGCTCTGTCGAGATAAATCGCTGGTGGTTACGCAAACATCTCTCTCTCATTCCCTCTCTTCGTCCAAAGTCTCTCTATCTCTTATCTAGCCCTATTTTTCCCTCTGCCCTCTCCCTCACAACTTAACACCTCCTTCCTTCGTCTTCATCCCCCTCTCTTTTCCTATTTTCTCTCGCTATCTCGCTCCTTCTTTCCCTTATTCCACCCCTCTTCTTTCAGCCTATTTTTCAACCACAACAACTACTCACACATATTACCCACAAATGCTCATAATAAATTAACCTAAAAACAATCTCCCTCATTTTCTACAAATGTAATGGATGAAACACCCTCTTTCGTAGGCCAAACGTTGGAACATGTGGACTAGACACCACGAATGGTACTCAACTCGACAAGCCTGTCACCTTGGCACACAAACCACTTTGCAAACCATTTATAACAGTATTAGATGATATAGCATAATTTAGAATAATATTCTTTATTGTCATGCTTAATACAACTGTTGTTTACGTACTTAAAGTCCAAGCCTGTTTAGTTAATATTGATAGCTTACAGATTGCATTCATCCACTCTAATGAAAACCATCAATAGCGCGTCCAACTGTTTATCCAAAAGGCAACACATCCTACAAGGGGCCTGCTCTTAGGGGTAAACAAGAGGAAATACATTGCAACTTGTGACCCTTGCAAATGCAGGGCCGGTGACTTGTATTAAAATGTGGGGGGAGGGCAAAATGTGAATATTATGATCCTATTTCTATTTCATTCTACAAGGCCTTGGGAAATATTATGCATGCCTCCTCCGGCCCCATTATGTTGCCGGCCCTGATATGGGAATAATATCACGATTTTGCAATAGGTATACCATCTACTATAATAATGCCCTTTCAATAATAGAAACTCTATACAGCAGTTCACTCATGGGGCGTCGAATGTTGATTAATGTTATTTTCCTTGCACAACCAAAAGAACAGGTCGCTTTAGTTTTGCAGCTAAGCACGATATCACTGTTGAGAGCAAGCCATGGTAGGACAAAAGTTTTTGCTCTCTGAAAAAGACCGTTGGAGGGTCATTCAAAGTGTTTCACATGGGAGCTCTTCTTCGAAACCACATCTCCCAACAAGAATGGCTTTCCATAAATCCGGACTGTTGGGCAGATGGAATGTAAACATTTTTCAATACAACGAGATCCCACTTCTTTATGACATAACCACAAGTAACTGTTATTGTGATGATTGATAGCCCCAGATTTCAAATCACCCCCACCTGGCCTCCGACTGTCCCCGCCTGACGCTGTTATTCCAGTCTACCGAGTGATTTACTTCCTTATATGGTTGGTACGGGGGCACTCGTGACAGACACCCGCTAAAATAATTTTTGCATGATGATTTAGACACTGATATCTCTTTGTAGTGGGGCAGTAACTTTGTTTTGAAAGGGGTGTCGAAAAAGCAAAGGCGACTTGTCAGATCGAGGGGGATTTCCCAACTGCCTTTTGTCATGGAAAATAGTGAGAGCAAACGCTAACCTTGGACGGTAAATATGAATGTACATAGATGAATATGGAAGTTTTGAAGTGTGGAGTTTACGTGCCCTTCCCTCCTCCTCAGTCTTTCTCCTGCGCAGGCGCCCAAAAAGAAACCAGCTCGGTAATATTACAAAATACTAGGTGTTATCACTGTCCATCGAAAATCAGATCATACCCGCTTTTATCAAAAAAAATTCAAGAATCTCAGATAATGTGCTTTATGATACCACCGAGATTCATCTTTTAGCATCAAGCACTTCTGATAACCACAAATTCGCCAAGCTCCCTCGCCCCTCCCCCATTTCGATCTGGTCAGAATAATTATTTATGGTCTGAATTGAAAATATTCCAACAAAAATAATTTTTTGCCGGTTAAAGTCGCATATTTCCCCATTCGATCGCATATTAACATTAATGGGCACGGTTAAATTTGCCACTCTTCTCGTTCTGCGTTTTCTGATGACATGGAGATATTACGCCTCCACATATATCTTAAATAGCCCATCAGATAAAAAATACGGCTTAAAATTAGAAGAACCCGTTCGATTATTTTCATCCACACGATTCCCTGGTGACACGGCTCCCAAAAGACCCTACCCCCATCAAGACAAATTCACCCCCTGAATCCCCGCCAGGTCGGAAAAACGAACGATGTCTTGCATCTCACAGGTGACCAATCAAACGTGCCCCCCGTGCAATATCATGAAGTCCAACCAGCTGATGATTCAACCAGTGTTTGCCCTTGTAAACGACAATGCCATCTACTGGCTTGGTCAGCAAGGTTTCTATAGTATTCATTATGCCTTTATCAAAACACCTTTAATCATTTTCTTGTTTTGCTGGGTAGACAGGTCACGCTGTTCGCCTACAATAAAAAATTTTCAAGTCCAATGCTATCCTCTCTCTCTTTCTATTATGGCAAATCAAAGGCTGCCAGTTTTGTGGATGAGAAATCCCTCAAACAAATGCCTTTTGTGGCTTCAGTATACGGAGAGGGAGATGTTTTCACGCATTAAAAGCACCTGGCTTAACATCTGACCTTGCTTATGCACAATCATGCAGGTTGCCTATCTTTTGCTGTCTTTGAATACTGATGACACAAATTGCGGCCTCGCAGTAGAGAATCGCGTTGCCCAACCCCGTGCATTACTTAACAAAGCTAGTACACACCCAGGACCTCTGAGCCGCCTAATAATACACAGCCCAGAAAATAAACAACTGTAATGAATAGATATTTTGCTAGCTCCCTGATTCTCCCTCTCTTAAAGCTACGTAAGAAAATTATCATACGCGAGACATTAGCGTTAGTCTCCATTTAGTCTTCCGTCAAATCTAGAGATGAACCCCACTTTAATGTACCCTACTGCAGATCTCGTGCGAAAATAGGTAATCGCTAGGCATCTGACGGCAAGTATCCGCCAATATCTGAATCTTTGCAGCTCACAAAATCTTGGAAGCCAGCCAAGGCTTGGATTGCATGCGCTGCAAAGTGTGGGATGTTTTCTAGAAGGCCTGCTTCAGTTTTCATAGCAACTAAGCGCTTACTGCCCGCATAAAATTAAAAAAAGGATGGACTACCCTCTTTTGCCCTCCTCCCGGATTATGCCGCTGATAAACCCGCCTCTGGTGGGTTGGGGAGCACGCTTAAAGGATACCAAAAGTATGGGGGCCTAGTGTAAGTACACTGTGTCTGTACACTTCTATCCCAGGATTTTCAGTGATTGCCCTTCAACCCCCCCCCCTCCCCCCCCCTCCCCCCCTCTCACAGCTTTCTTAGGCTAGAATTGCTCCTGAGTAGAATTAGAAAATAATGGGGTATAGAGTGGGCAGGGTAGTTTTTATAAATAGGCTATGCTTCTACTCATTGCAATTGGCAAGGATCCGGAAAAGAAAAAAGGGCGGAGCAAGACTGCCAGAGGATTAGGACACCATAGCAAGAAAATTTCTTAATGAACGATTGCACGAAAGAGACAAGAGACGAGTTTGCCGATTTCCACACATTGGCAGTCCAGTCTCTTTGGGCGAAGTAATAGTTAGTAACTTAAAGTGGATTGAAAGATGGCAGGTAAGTTAGGGAGGCAGGTTAGTTAGGGAGGCACGTGCATATTGCCATTGTTGGATTAATGCTCTTGGGCTTGCAAGGTCGTCTTATCGCCTGAGGTAATTCGAAGAAACCAGTAGATTTTCAGTGCAGGTGGGAACACGTGTTCAGCGCTAGTGGAGCAGGTGAAATTAATGAAAAGTGACGATTAAAGATTTGGTGACAGCGATTCGGTGTTATGGTTTTGTCAATATTCGAATATAAGAGATTTAAAATAAAAAATCAAGCTTTTCTGGCTTAAGATGTCACGTTTCAGCTTTCTCAAGAACAAAGATCTCTGCAAATAAAGCCCCATTAAAGTCTTGCAATAATAAGCAGTGTGCAAGATTCGGTTGAAGCTGCTACCTTGCCCGAAAGTTTAACGCCCACCTTCCACACCATCTCAAACATACGTACCACTCAACCTTGAGCACCAAAAAGTAAATAAATGATAATAAATTTGCCCATTTCATTTTAATTAATCTTCTATTGTTGCTCTTCCTTCTTAAATGCGCTTCGAAAATGCTGTTTACAGCTCTTTATGAGTTGATTTGTTGAAGGACATCCTCCCTTCTTATGAACCGAATTGAAATAATATTCAAGTGGAAATATGTGTCTCAATCTCCCCAGACCTACAGTTGTTGCCACAAGAGTTAGGATAGGCGTATTTAGATATCCATTTAATCGAAAGTGGGAAGTTTTATGCTTTTCACAATGAAAAGGCAGCAAGACAGAAATGTTCTTCCTGTCACCCTGCATTGATTCACCTTCATGTTTGAAATTCTCAGTTATCCGCTACTTAAAAGCAACGCCTCCCCCGTCTGACCATGTTTCAATTCTGTATTGGGCATGCCTTTCAAAACTACTATCTAAGAGAGCCAGGGGGCTACATTAATCAAAATATCATGCAAAGCAGGCTAACCTCGTCTTCCCAAACATCTCCTTCATCCAGCAAGATAACCTCCGAATCTGCAGTTTCGTTAGGACATGACGCTGTGAAGGAATCTGTCTCTCCTACAGACGCTGTCGCTTCAGAGGAGCCTGTCGTATATACTGCCATTGTGGTGGAGTCTGCCTCCTTTGTGCACTCCTCGTTTTCGTGCTGAGACTCGGGCACAACGAAAGTTCTTTCGCTTGTGGGACAGAACTCTGCTTGCTTTTTGTCTTCTGTGCTGCAGTTTTCTGACTCAGTTTTGAGTTGCCAGTCGTGGAAAATTCTGCTTTTGCTGGTCTCAGATCCATTGCCAAACTTTTCCATTCTCGGTCGGCAGACGGCGCAATTGACAAGATAGTGAGTTACAACTTCTCTGGGCAAGAATGAAAAGATACCCGATATCTGCAAGAACGCGAAAGATAGAAGTTGATTGTCAAAATGAATCAAAATGGGAATTTGATCAAAAACAGACATAGGAACTATTGCTGTGGTAAATTCTACTACAAAAGTTGGCAACCACAAATTTTGAAGATAACACACTCTTAAACAAAAACTGCATTACGTTCTGGCTTGCAGTTTTGGTTGGTTTACTTAAAATTCTTTTGGTTTGCTAGCACGCCCCCCCCCCTCTCCCTATTTCTGCAGGACAATGATTATTTTCTACTGATTTTGCGCTAGCTTAAGGGCAATTTTACAAAGAAGTCATACCTACGCCCCCCCCCCCCTTTCTAATAATGCTGGATCCGGCCCTGGCTTGGCATTTTATTATGCTTGAGGCAGCCCCGCATCCCCTATAGGTGGGCCAAATCTTGGGCTAAAGTCCATCAAACGCCTAAGTAAACAATTCACCTCAGTAACAACAACAACAAAGAACAACACTGTCTTTAATATTTGACATTGAATTAAAGTGCAATCTACATATTGCAACCTAAAAATTTTATTGTGAAGCAGGAAAACACTTTAGACTGGCACATTTTCTCACTCAGTCCAAGACTCTCATCTTTACCATTGGTACAACTTACAATTTTGTATGTCTGCTTTTGGCCAAGATGGTTGCCATACTTGTTTACGTGCACCAGTTTAATAATTTCATAAAAGTTTTCCACCACCGCGACTCTGGTGAAATCAAGCAGCTTCTTAGAGGCGCAAAAGAAGTCCTTCAAGCGAGAATCGGATTTCTTGGATTTAACCGAATGCTTTTCAGTCTGTAAAAGAAAAGGGAGGAATTATAAACAAAAGAAAGTTGGGCATGAAGCGAGATGTAAAGAAAGAGACCTCTGATCTCATTCAGCGAGGTTGACTGTTGCCTAGCTACTATTACTATTGTTTTGCTGTTCCAAGAAAATTGCTTGTAGCAGGAGCACAGGGAAACAATCCTAGATAGAAAACCGGATAGTTATGACACAGCTGCCATTTTGCTGGTATTTTTTACCCGGATACGCTCAAACCCGAATTAAGCGAAACAAGAAACCAAACGTGAATTGAGTAAAAAATTACATTTTCATCGTAGATAAACGTACCCGATAGGTGCATTCTTTGTAACTATTGCCGTTGTTAGAAGGGGTATAGTTATAAGTGGCCCCCAACCATCCCCATTTCGGTGTAGTTTTATGCCCAAGTGGCATATGGTAAGACAGGACTTTTGCTTCAAAACGGTTGAATTTTTACAAAAGGGGATTTGTTTACCAGTAATGGACTTGGAATGTTGGAGCAAGGTGGCCACATTGTCGCTTTTGTATTGAAGTTCTACTGGCCAGGGGTTCCTCGCTGTAACTACGTCATCGCCCTTCCAGTCAGAATGAAATTCATATGGTAAATCAAGAAGATCTTTGGCATGGGATCCTAGAATCAATACTGTGAATGGTTGTAAAGAGTAGGTCTTGGCTCCATCATATAACCCGTTTAACTGGAAACCCCCTCTCCCCCACCTCTCACTAACAATCCCCCACAAAATCTTTTCAAACACTAAGGACACTCTTGATTGTATGAGAACTACCAGACCAATAAATTCCGCTCTACAACACGAAAACAAGTAAATATTGATATGGAGATTGGTGATTACAGAGAAGCAGCCTCACAATGGACGGTGCGTGAACGAGGTTGTCCAATAACACGGTTGTTGATATTGTTTTCCAGACAAACAACAAGAGGACTATGACCTCGTTTTCTGGGGTGAAAGATAAGAGTCACGAGAGGTAAATTATTAACCATTGGTAACGAACCAGTATCACGGAATCGCAACACGAAGTCTGTCCTTTGCCTAGACCATTCGGGCGGCTTCGTGTACAAGGTCCGTCCTAAAATCAAATCTCCCTCGAAGCAGAAGTGATTCTTGAGGCAAATCAAAATGGCCGCCGTGTTGAGTGAACCGTGGCATTATATTACCTGGTTTAATCTTGAGCATTTTCTACTCTCATTGATTTGGTACTTGTTATGTATGCAGTGCGGAAACTGAAGAGCTGAATGCTACGAGGGAGCTTATCTGCGCAGTGTCTAAGGCGTATTAAGACATGAACCAAAGTGAATCGATATCGATATCTACTGAGGCGTACCTAGAAGTAACCACAGTCGCGAGGGGTAGAAACTCTTATTTATGTGCTGGTTATGTGCTGACCACGCCCTTTTACCGGATGAACGCATCCTTAAGCGCATCGAAGCGTCACTGCACAGTAAATCTCAACCAGCTCATGACAATTCTCTTCAAACTTGAACGGATTCCAAAACTGACCCTAAAGACAACTGGGGGGATCCTCCAAGTTCCCCTTACTTCCACTATTAGGCGCATTTAATTTACATATTTTGACGTGGACTGCATCCATAATTTTGTTTCTATACAGTCATCTTTTGCAAAAGCATTATCAATGTATAACTATTAATAACGTTATCAGATTATTCTAGCTATCCACTGGCATAGACTTTGGTGCTGATTTTTCATACTCATGCTTACATGCAAACTTACAGAATTTTTTTGATAATGCAGGACATTAGAGGGCAGCATCTGCTGATATGGGGGACGCCTCTTTCTCCTTCACTGCAGAAACGTGGATGAGTTTGCCCCTTAAGATCGATAACCCCCCGGCACTATCAACCTCCAACAAGCAACAGTATGCAATTGATGCAGGCAGCTAACTACGTTTTATTGGCAGTGCAGGGGAATCCCTCTTCGCCTCACTCACCTTTGCGTGTCGGCCAACTTTTTCCAGCAGTTGCTGGCCTTGAAAGGTATGGCCAAAAGGTATTGCGTTGTCTGAGGTCATCAAGTAGAAGCCCTTAGATTTCACCCAGTAACGGAATTTGGCATTGGTATTGCTACTATCTCCTCGCAGGTAACGGCATATTCTGTCATATTTCTGGATTGTGATCGTCTTTGTTCTGTTGTTCCCATGAAATGTAGCCGATAGCCATTGCTGGAAGCGTACAGGATCCGGTCCACTGAGTGAGAAATCAAGGTCCATACCAAAAGTGGTACGCAGACGAATAGGAAGGCAATCGCTTGTCCACTTGAAGTTCCTTAAATAACCGGACAGTAGTTCTTGAACGTTCTTTTATGGAACACAAAACCTGTCTGCTGTATTCTAATTGAAGGCATCGCGAGCAGCACGGAATGCGCATTGTGGACCCTTGGTTTTGACATGAACATTTGTAAAACGGGGGAGATATGTCTGCGGTTTGCCTGCCTTTTATGACGCATAAGTTCTCTTGAAAACTGGAACCGCGAGAAAAGAAGTCGAATATTACGCTACTCCTATCACCTCATTTTCAAAACACACGTCATTTCAATCTTGAACGCTTGGCCGGTTGAGAAGCTCTGACTAATAAACTACTGCCACTAAAGCAAGGAAAGTTTGGGGGATGGTTCTATAGCTTATGAAAAGGAAAACTGAGGTTTTAGTTAACTAGACAGCGGCCAAGTAGTAAGTGTTTACTGCCTAATTTCTCAACGGGGAATGTAAGCTGGTTATGTCGGTCACTCTGCGAGACCTGAAGAATAATAAACCGAGATTACCCCCACTTCTGTTCAAAGACTTGGAAAGAAGCCAGTCGAGAAGCCATTGATGATTTTGGTGTAATTTTGAAATGGCTTCAACTATAATTTCATAAAATGAAGATTTAAGCCAATGATTTTTAAGATGAATTCTTGTGTATTTGGTTTCCACTGCCTGGTTGGAAATGCTATATAACTTTCCAGTGAAACCGAGGCCACCATCTACTTGATACCTGTCGGTGGGTGCCCCCCGGCTTCGTAACAGACGAGTTAGTGACGGCAGCCCATGCAGGACCTTTCGTGCAAGTAAACGTGCGCTGAGGGGCCGGCACAAAGGCATCCCTCAGAGCGTAAACACAGCCCGAGATTGCTACAAAGCAGAATAAAGTGCATTTCCATGTTATTACGAATTAAAGTTTAGGGTGACCACAAAAACAAATGGAGCTTGTCGTGCAAAGAGGAGTGCCAAGAGCCACGAAGGCAGTAGGCCTTGAATAGTAGAGAAAGTATTGTGGAAATTGTCTGAACAGAATTATGACGCGAAATATGATCCAGATTTAAAAATACCAGATGAGTTACAGTCTTGTTCCGAAATTTATGTTTTTGCTGATTTCACCTTGAGCTAATAAAAAGGTCTTTGCCCCGCCAGTGGATCTGTATATGTAAGTGTGACCCCCGCTCTTTAAGGGTAAAAAAGTGCTGGCCCCGTTGCAATTTGCACCGGCTATGTATTAAAATAAATTTTGCACTATCCCTAACTTTTCTCAACAAGTACCAGTGTTCTAACTTAGAAGCAAACAAAGACCAACACGACCACAAATTGATTGGGAAACTAAAAATCACTTTAAATACAAGCACGAAATGTTTGAACAATAGAAAAGCAACGAATTTTGGGCACTTGGTTTGGAAGAAATCACGCCTATATGGTAAACAAGTCAGTGTCAATTGCAAATAGCATTTCTATAGCCAACGGACAAATATGCGTTGAGATGGTAGAAATGCCACATGAAACCTCCTTAGTGTTAAGGCCTAGAAAGGCATGCAATCTAATTTACAGGATACAATGGGTTGATGAAACAATTCTGTCTGAGAAAAGAGTATCGCGTTTGTGGCATGAAGCAAACTAATAACAAAGCCTGTTGTTGGGCAGCAGCAATCGAGAAACAAACTTGGGAAATATAAATGTCGAGACGGGCAACTGTTGGGGGGGGGGGGCGGGGGGGGGTTAACATGAGAATTATTTCCGACAGGGTTGATTAAAGATAGTTAATAATAGCGCACAGATTTTAAACTCTAGTGCTGTAGTGGTCCATTTGTGTCTAAGCTGGATATAACAGTACAAAACTAATTCTTCCCAAAATACGTCACACTGTTATAGTTGTTTCAACTTTTACCGACAGGCAAAAAATTACCGACGGCTGCTATAAAAAGGTGTGACACCCCCCCCCCCCACACCCCCTACTTCGGCACGCCCCTGCAGGCAAAGAATTTGGCTGATCCTGTAGGAAGGGAGGGAAATGGGATGGGAAAGAGGGCACAAATGTTTAATATAAAGTAATAATAAGATTTCAGTATTATTTTGAGTTGTCAAACACCTTCCAGACCTCTTACGCACTCGCCACCATTCTCTGAGTACTTGGGGAACAGCCACATTTCTTGCTGTTCAGGAACAGGGGGAACATTACTTAGCTTTTTCATAACCAGCCAAATGTTTCCAATGATTTTTAACTTTTCAACCATGACAGCAAATCAACATCACACAATTTTGTCCAGATTTTCGTCTTTCTGCTACGATATGAGGGAGAATTGCCTTGAACAATAAATGGTGTGTTCTTTTATAGTCTATAGACGTGTCTCTCTCCCCTCTTTAGTTTAATTATGCCTATCTCTCCGTTTTTCTGTTTGCAAGTGAGTAAGACATTTCTTTAAAAAGTAAATACTCTACACTCAAACACGTAGAAATGGCATTAATCACTTTCACAGTTCGTGCAAAAATGCATTAGTTTTTCTTAAAGTTTTGATGGTTGGTCACTCTTCGCATGTAAAGCATCGTGTTCTTAGCATGCTCACATTCATCAGATAAGTATGACGATATAAAATGTGAAATAACTTTTTTTAGAAAACGATCCCATCAGCATATCCGTTCGTATTTTCCCTTCACAAAACGGTTTACAGGGCCTAAAGGCTTTGAATTGCTTTGGCGGACAATTTTGCTATTATTATTTTTCATCTTTACTAAATACCTAACTTTATCTTATTTTATTGCTTTTTAGAAAGGTAGTTAAACTGGTAGGTACCAAACTTTGAGGAGACTTGTTTACAATATTTATCGGCAGAAAACTAGAATCCAGGTTTCAAATATTAGAGTAGAGCATCGAGAGTCACACAGGGTTTGAACCAGACAAATAAAAATTTGAATATTTGGACGCGAAACTTAAAAAATATAAAGCACAAAAAAGATTTCGATAAATCAAAACTGACTCTTTAAAATTGCTTCTGAAACTAACTCTAACTTTGAAATCAAGATTCAAAAATTTGCGCTACGTTATTCAAAGCCCCATCCGGATCAGCTTTATAAAGAAGAAAGTGTCCTTGAAGTTGCGCCATGCTATAGTTGCGATTGTTCTTCGTAACTGTGTCGCTAAACTCTATTGCCTTCAGCGCACCTGCGCTAGGGTAGAATCGTTCGAAAGTTCGGCGAATTTGCGACGGCGAAGCATGGTCGATCTTCATTTTCACGTCCACGCGACCAGGGCGAACTAATGCTTTGTCTAACCGATCTAAGTAGTTTGTTGTCATGAAAACGATTCGCTCTTCTGTCGAAACGACGCCATCCAGACAGTTCAATAAACCGCTAAACGTTACCTGGAATCAAATCGAAAAAGCCTTAGTTTAATTTGACTCCATTCAAGTAGCCATGAACTACAATATATGACGTATTACTAACATTGAAAATACTAACAATATCTAATGTTATAAAAACTGTTTCGAAGCGCTGAATAATGTGAAGAATTGATATGGCAGATGAAAATAGTTAATGGTTACGTTGGTCCTACAGAAAAAACTCACAAAGGGTTTACAAAGGGAACTAAAGACTGGAAAAATTGTGAAAACTTTGATTTGGAAATAGTTGTCATGTACACGGATCATGAGTTCAAATGAATGGAAAGCCATTTTGAATCATGAGCCATTCCTTTACTCCATTAACTTGTGTGGTGATCTGATTCTAGGGAACTCTTTAAAACATTAACCAACACAGCTTCTACATACCTCTAGTTACATATACTTAATAGGACTGAGATTAAAACAAACTGAAGATTCCATAGAAAAAATCCATAAAACAAATTAATGAAATCTCAGTGCCTACATACACTTTTTGTTATTGAAGACATTATTTAATCTCAAAACTCACTTGATTGGCATAATACCCAGTAGTTTCCATTCTCTTTGAATCTTCTTCTCTTTTGCTGAATGCAGCATCAATGTCTTCTAGTAATATAATACTTTGTTGTGGGGCAACACTTAGTAAATGGTTCAGTCTGTCATCACTAAGGCCTCGCTCACCAAGATTCATTACACAAATGCTGTATTGAAGTTCCCCTGCCAATGCTTGGCTGATGCAAAAAAGAAATATGAATTTATGTCAAATTTGTCTTAATATTCAAAAAAAGGAATCTGAATCTGATAATCAAATTTCCCTTTTACTTCAATCTGATACTCAAATTCCCTTTTAACACTAACCTATGAATAATTGTATGTAGTTTTAACTTTTCCTTCAAATGTCATGAGATAGTCGTAGCCTTTTGCTCCTCATGGTATAGTTTTGGAAATATTGTAAAGCAGTTTTGGGAAAAGTTGCATGTGATATGTATTGTAAATTCTTTAATGGAAGCCTGCCAACCTCTTGATTGGGCTTCAAATCCCAGTGCTTATTTGGTATACAAGACAGCATTAAAGGAGCATTTGCTAAAATGTAGGATGTCTTCAAAAATTGTAAAATAACAAGGCCCCACACAAACTGTGATTGCTTGACAGGATGTACTTGACACTATTATGGTAGATGATAATTTCATCTACAAAAACTCTTAAAGCCCTATTCTTTAACTCAGCCAACATTCTCTTATACTAAATTGTACTAGAGAGGAATTGCCACTTGGCATAATTATTGAATAAAGAATAAGCTCAACTCACATGAAACTGCTTTTACCACATCCAGGGGGTCCATATAGCAAATATCCTCGTCTATAGGGGATTCCTACAAAGAACCGAATTACTCTACAATAATCTAAATAAAAATATTTACTATAAAAATCATATTCAAAGATTGATAATACATCTTTAAAAACAGATTGTAGACAAGGTTATTCATTCCTTCTTTATTTGAGGGACACTTGTTCTTATCTGTATTAACTCCCATCAATGCAGAGCCTTCCACTGCCATCAAATTTAAAAACAAAACAACACAAGCTGGGTAGATGCAACAATTGCAATAAGTGGTCCTAGAGTCAATTGCGTGACTACAGTACTTTTCCATGTCTAGGCATAAACATGTAATAACTAGAACATAACTAGTTAGTTAAAAAAGCACCTCTGTCTGTGTACCATGTTGAGTTTGTGATAAAGTCTCTCACATCATCCAAAATTCTCTCAGCAATGCCATCATCTAGAATTACAGAATTTAATGGCCTCCTTCTCCTGGGAAATCCAAACTGTCTCCACTCTGCCCCCATGGGTACATACATAATTGTTTTGCCTTCTTGCTGTGAGATTGCCAAAGTCTTTGCCTCATCAAGCATATCATAAAATATTTCTCTATTTCTACCAAGAGAGGTTAGTGTCACCGTTTCCCAAGGGGCACCACTATGTAAATCAACCATTCCTTTTTCCCGGTTCCTCTCTACTTTGATCCAGTTTTTCTTGTACCAAAAGAAATGCGTGCCGGGACTTGGAGCAAAGTCAAACGTGGTCTTAATTCTCCCGGTTTCATTTTGATGGTAACTGGTTTGCACACTTAAGTGCTGTGTTCTGCATGCCCGGTTTGTGATCCAGTGCAACATCCATTGGTAGCTTTTGTCCTTGCTGGGTACTTCTAATGTTATCATGCAATGGCGACGAAAAAACACCATGCCAAACTGTGATCCTCTCCTCAAAAGAGCCAATCCGGTGCCAACTCCAACTAAACCAAAACCAGCCGAAAAATAGGGATTGTCGCCAAGCGATGAGAACAGATCCGACAAAGGCATGCTTGTGCAATCACTGACTATCTTTTTTTGGAAAGCTATTCTTGCATTCCTTTCTCAAAAGAAATTTAACCGAACAGTTCAACAAAATTTTGATCAAACGTGCACAATTTTTCTGCCTAGGCCATTTTGCCTCTTTCTGGCGAGAAACGAAAAGGTGGCTGGTGAAGATCTGAAACTGATTGCGTCACACAACAAATAGTCAACCAACCTTTATGACTTTGGTCAAAATTACAAAGTTTACCGCTTTAAAACTGCAGCTTCCAATCCAAAGCATCTAAGTGTTTGTAATATAGCATCTAAACAATAGTTTTCAGGAGCGAAGCAACCAGGGCCATAAATCTTGGGGGGGGGACCCCCAAAAATTTGGGGTAAAGTGATTTTGCTTTAGATTTTGTATCGTTTTCTTCCAAAGAAATAGGATTCTTTGGGGTTAGCACTACACTTTTTCCATGCTATAGCCATTTTGTCGAGCTCTAATCAACTATTGTTAAGGTTGGTTGGTTATGTTAGTACAGTGGTATCGCCCCGTGTTATTGGTTCGGCTGAAAATGTTTTGAAACGTGGAAAATATTTTGAAATCGTTATGAAAGTCATGATGAAGCTATTTACAATGATGGATCCTTTATCAATTCTGAATGTCTTATCAAAACTTCCATTCTGTTAAGAAACGGATAATTTCCCCCAAACCTCATGCTGTTTTTAGATTCGTCTCATTTTCAATGGGTGCCAAGTTTAAAAATATTTGTAAAATTTGATTCAGGCGATTGAAGAAGGACGATTTCTTTATACAATAGTCTACTGGTGTTGCTTTTTCCACTTGTACATTTCGGAATAGCAAGGACTCCCATCACCAGACCAAGGAAATTTATCAACAAATAGGGATTTAATGTCAGGATGAATAATGGAAACACAATTTAACCCCTTTCAAGGTCTTCTCTGTATAGCTTCGATCAAAGCCTGCCCTTGACGTTAGGGTATTTTTTAGTTTCTTCCCTCGCAATGTAATTGGATCCGATGACGCCCCCGGTCTATGTGCATTTCTGGGTGATGAACAATATGAATGACGTCATTTGCCAGGGGATCGTCGACATCGGTGGCCTGCGGAAGTTAGTTTGCCAACGCATTCCGGACAC
This sequence comes from Nemopilema nomurai, assembly GCA_003864495.1. NCBI lineage: Eukaryota > Metazoa > Cnidaria > Scyphozoa > Rhizostomeae > Rhizostomatidae > Nemopilema > Nemopilema nomurai. The sequence goes on along the minus strand of ML133459.1, from coordinate 339,652 downwards.
TTGTCGGTCTTTTCGTGAAGGGAGCCTCTAGCTGGCCAGAACACTGCTGCTCTCTCGCATCCAAGTTGCGAAAAAGCAGCTTTGAAATTAGAAATGTCTGCCAAAGGAACCAAACAGTCGAAGGAGAAGCATCAGATAATATTGAACGACCTTCTTCGCGAAGACCCCAACCGTTACTGTGCCGATTGCCGAGCTAAGGGTGAGAGATTTTGGTTAGGCCATATTTGTTATGGCCGTATTAATATTTGCGGTGTACTTACTTGAATATTTTATCTTATTCTAATGATTGTTATACGGTGAATTGAATATAACGCGCTAAGCAGGACACAATTTTTTGCTTGGTAGTGAGTTTCGAAACAAATATGATGGCAACTGGTTTGGTTGTCGAACCGTGTGAGTTCAGTGATTTGCCATAATTTACTTCGGATGTGTCTTCCGTCACAAAACTGTCTGGAGTATTAATGTCGCTGCAAGAACTTTCCATTTGCTGTTCTCCTTGCATCTCTTTCTAAACAGTAAATCACTGTTGCTAGCGTAGTTGATTTCTTTTCAGATGTTCTTGTGATTTGTTATTAAACAATCAATGACTTTACCGACAGTCGCAACGATTCAATGCAGTAATTGGAACAAAACTGTAAATACAAACGGAAGGCATCCGTTTGATAATTGCCATATACCGATTTAAGGTCCTTGCAGAGTCATAACTGACCTGATTATTTTCTGATTGGCAGTCTAGTAATTTCTGAGAGTATTTCTTTCGAAACTTAAACTTTCTATGATTATGTTTCTTATGTGACTTTCGTTGTTCTAACTGCAAATAAATAAGTTTCGCTGTCATTACTGTCCACTAAACAGGTGAAGTACTGCTATTGCTATTTGTAAATGGAAAGTTTGTATAATAAGTGCTCCTCAGAGTTAAATCGTGAATATATTAAGCCAAGCTTTAAATGGTTCAATCGCTGATATCAGAAATGTTTTCTGTAGTCACATCACTGAATAGGCCACTTAACAACAGCATTTCCAATCTACATTATCTAATCTAAACTTATTTAATTTAGCAATCAGACTCATCAAAGCCTTCTAACTCTTAGAATGGGTGCTAAACAAATAAAATTATTATTTGTAGGTGTTTTTATGCCATTGTAGGTAAATAATACTTATGTTTAGAATTGAAAGAAACATAAAGAAAGCTGACATCAACTAAAATTTTAAGATTTAGCAAAGTAGACACTCTATCATAATATTTGTTTTAGCAGGAGACAGTGTCTAGCAGACAATAGACATGATTCCTGACCCACAGAAATGCAGTCATCAGTTTTGTCTTCTTTGATGCATGATTCTGTTGCAAAGCAAAACACAAAGCTGACTGTTAATAAGTTGATTAGAAAATCTAGCAATAAGTTAAATATGCGAAAAAGTTTTCATTCAACTTTGCCCACACAGATTTAGGTATATTGTATGTATGTTATATCTGGGTCTGTAACCTACTAGGGATATTCTTTAAGCCATTTTTCCAGGGTTAGTGAAAGGCAAATGCTTTATCTGTGTGATAACATTCTTTTGTCTTGTAGGTCCAAGATGGGCTTCTTGGAACCTTGGTGTGTTTTTATGCATTCGCTGTGCAGGTATTCATCGTAACTTGGGTGTTCACATTTCCAGAGTCAAGTCTGTGAATTTAGATTCATGGACACCAGAACAGATAGAGGTATACTATCTTTGCCTTTACCTTCAATTATCACTAACAGTATTTGCAGTGCTATGTAGCTGATATGCTTTCTTAGATTTGAGATGAAGCACTTGCTGTACTCTTTCATATCATATTGATATTACTTGTTGTGTTCATTATCATAAACATTTGAATTAATTTTAAAAAGCAATCAAGTCCGTATGATATTGACATTTTTCATGTGAGAAAATAAGATCTTATGGAAAGCTGCACAAGTTTATTGTTTTGCATTATGGTTTTGACGGGGAATTATGATATGTAGATGGTTGCATGAAGAATTTTCTTATTTCAGAGTATTGAAAAGTGGGGAAATGGAAGGGCTGCAGAATATTATGAATGCTATCTTCCCGAGGATTTCATTCGTCCTCATGGTGATTCGTATCTTTCTCACTAAAATGTTAAAATTTGTTATTGTTATCAAATTTTTATCAAGTTGTACAGGTATATCAAGGACCTTTATTAATGCAATAAGGATCAGATAACTTAAAGGCAACTGCTTTTTAATTTCCCAGAACTTGGACAGATTTTCAAAATTTTAGGTGAAGAAATCTTTGTGAATTTCTGCCCCCATGTATGATTACTGGTTAATGAGATTTCTGTTTATGTCATTTTAGACTTTTTTGATGAAACAAACAAATCGGTTCTATCAGTTTGGTTACTGGCAGATTTGCCAGGCTCTATTGGTATAGTTATCAGTTTGGTTTTTTAGCTGGTTTGCTACTGTACTTGGAAAATAATTATTCAGAATTTGAGCAAGCATTGAATTCTATATTAATAACATAAATGACTCATACAAAATCTGTATGCATTATTTATATCTAGGAGTAGTCCTTATTGCAGGACAATGAAAACAAAACCCAACAAGATATCGATTTACCAACCTTAGGAGTGCATATCTTCTCCTCCAAAAAGGTGTGTTGGGGATGTGAAGATTTCCAGAAATCACTTATAAAGACTTATCATTTTAAGTGCCATTTGTTTTTTTATTGTTTGCCAAGGCTGTTAACCCATCATTTGAGCTGCAATCATATCTATGACTTCTCCTTCCTTAATTACAACCCAGAGCAATGGAGACATTGATTAGAAATAAGTATGAAAGGAAACTGTACATGAAAAAAGATGGAAAGCCACCATTGAAGAAGGAAACATCAGCAACAGTTAAGGTATACAGAAAACTTATAAATACTTACATAAACTATTAAAAGGTTATAATTATGATGGGATGCAGGTTAGTCACAACAAAGCAAATCATCCAATTTTCCTCATAACTCTGATCTTGCAACTGGCTATTTATTTTCTTAGCCCTTTGTCATTTTCTGACTTTTTCATATTCTGAGGAAACAGTTGCTTTAAGTATGCCAAAAAGGAATGGCTCCCCTGTTATGTGCTTTTTCTGAGTTCGAAACAAGTTTCTTGAGTTCGAAACATTTGTCTCAATTCACTCTCTTTGCAACAGTACTTGTGTTCCTGTATTCCCTGCCTAGTGAGGTGAGAGGAAAAAAGAAATGCAGCAGAAAATTTAGTGCCAAACGTTTGAATGCAAAGAGACAACTTGCAAGCCCTGAATACTATGAAGCTTTAGTTCAAGATGACAATGACATCTTCGAGGTGTATTGAAAAATTTATGACCTTTGAACACCATTGTAAAGAAAGTACATGATGTGTCATCTACAATGTCAACACACCATTTATTCTTTTTAGGAGTTAATATCTTTTATCAATAGTCATATATGGGTGGATTCAAGTAATTTCCTTGTTAATTGACTCCATCTGTTTCTGAGGTGTTGTGTGTAATGCTGAGAGCATATATTTGTTACATCATTTATCATTGAATTCAGTGCATTTAAAAGAGGCATTTATCAGCAAAAGAAGGAGAATTCTAAGATGGTTGATTAAGAGTTAAGCGTTATGACTGAGAATGTATATCTAAAAAACGTTTTGCTAAAGAACTGAAACGAACGGTTTAGTTTACTCAGCGTAATGTTGAAAGCAGAAATTTTAAAGTAAGAATTGAAAACTACTCGATTATATTGTTTTCCTTGAAAAATGCATGTTATACCTTGAAAAATATGTAACATTCCTTGAAAACTTTTTAATTTGCCTTTGATATATATATCATACCTTGAAAATGCATAATATTTGTTGAATAATGCAAAATATTCCAAGAAAATACTATAATATTCCTTAAGAAATACGGAATGTGCCTTTGAAAGTTTATACGTTGTTCCTTTGAAAGGATGTTATGCCCCTTGCAAATAATCCAACAGCGTATTTCTCTTCTGTAGCTGCGTATTTTGAATACTGCCCAGAGTGGCTATCGGTTATTTTCGGCAAGTTTAGCGTGTTTAACAATTTCATTTGATTTTAGCCTCCAGCCGATGAGAGGAAGGAGAGGCCAAAGGAAATCAAACAGAAGCCTGCCCAGACCAAACGCGTAGAAACAAAGGTGAGAGCTAGGTAGCCAGCAGTTGAATGAGCTGGTTGAGTGCAATGTCACGTGTAAATTCAACTAAATTGAGAGCTGTATCTGCTTGGAATGTGCATTCACCAGAAATTGGAACGCTCAACCATAATTTTAAAGCCAACCCACTCAAAATGCTAGGCCAACCAACTATTGCGTGTGATAATTGCTAGGCCTGTGGTTTCATCCACCCCTTTTTCTCTCGCTTTTGTGGAGCTGCCTATGCATTTGTGAGACTTGCACACATCGCCCAATAGCACTCTCTTTTCTGACTATTGATGGCCTACAAACATTAATGCAGTAGTCTTTCTATGAAAGCTCATTTCTTTGTCCTCTTTCCACCTTTTCAATGGCGTGGACTGTAAATGATAAGTTCTAATACACTACACTTAGATATTATAGCTGCCTCGTGGCCCATTCTGCTTTTTCTTACTCGCGTAGAAGTTATTATGGCTTTCCAAATCGAACTCCTTTTTTCAGAATTGTTTACAATTTGGTCATTTATCCACAGTTATAGACCTTCGCAATGTTTAACAACACCGTTATTCTTTTAACCTCTGTCATATATAAGTGGCATAAATCTTCATCCTATGTTATGCGAATTTTTATCACAACATCTGCTTCTTTTTTAGGCTGAACGTAAGGTCGTCGCGCCCGCCCAAACGGCTATCGAACGGCCGGTTGCCGCGGCCCCAAAGCCACAAGCGGCTCCTGTTATTGATCTGCTTGGTATGGATAATCCAACTCCTGCGCCTTCGCAGCCATTTCAACAGCCTGCGCCTGTACAAAATGGCAACGATGATTTTGATTTGTTCATGCAGTCCCCACCAGCAGCTAGTGCTCCGCAGGGTCAGGTAATGTCACAGTGATATTCAAAAGACAAGGTCATTCACCTAGAATCCTGGAAGTTTCCATTTGCACCATCATGGATTGTGTTGAAGCTTGTTTCTCACGAACCTTTTCTAGATTGAAATACAAGGTTTTATTGCACAAACATTTTGCGGACGCCGCAAAAATTTTGCATAAGCAGCCTAAAGCACATTTTGCTAACTTTTACGCTCAATAACTCTAAAGTGGTAGAAGACATCAGCTTGAAAGTTGGCTCCACGTAACACATCTATGGAATCACTTTCTACTAAGCTTTATTAGTTTTGAAAGGAAAGCTTGTTAACAATGACAGAAAATTCTGCTTTACCAAAGTAACATCAAAGATCAGTGCTCTTGCAGTTAGAGACAAGAAGCTCAAGTATAACTATCCATGTCTTTCTTTGACACAAAGTGGCGCATTTATGCACCTGCTGATTCATATGTCTCAACATTTTGAGAATAAGTTGGGTGCCACATCTGGACCTAACGCCCAATCAATAGAGAATGTTTGCAATTAAAATCACGCTATTTTTAGGATCAGCCTCAATAAACCGACAATTATGAGAGTAACCTTTATCTTAGGAAATTGTCTTTAACTGTGATGAGAGGTAGCAAATTTTTTCGTGTAGGCTGGTCCTGTCTCACAAAGCCAGCTGAACGCTTTCCCTGGCAGCGTGCCTGCAAATAGAAGCAGCGAATCATTATTGCTTGAGGATAAAACACCTGCTCCGGCAAACACCAAAGGTATGTTTGTGTTGTGTGACGCATTTGCGTACTTTTTCACAGACTTGTTTGATTTGAAAACAGATCTGCATCGTCTGAAAAATGAACGTGACAAATATGATTGTCACTTTGTGAGGTCTCCACTTTTCATGTCAAAGTTCAATTAAGCATCCTATATTCTACCTATTTAACCACCCAATAACATTCATTGATTCGAGTAATCCAAGGCATAGAGCACCAAGGGAGTCGCAAAATTGTTTATCAACAACTCAAAGGGTGTTGCCCAGAAGTTAGCAACGTGCTTCTTCTCCTCTTTCTGCATTTGAGATTAAGTCCCCCTCTCAGCTCACGAACATGCCTACATGTACTCCAATGCCCTCATCCCACGAAAATGCCCCACCCCATGAACATGAACATGCCCCCGTCTTTAGACATGTTTCCTAGAGGTTCTTCCAGAGTTTTCTGATGCTCGCGTGAACTAGAAGTTTACAGCTGCCTATTTCTGTCAGCGAAGGCTTTGAATAACCTAGGTCTTATTGTCTCTTATTCTCTTGTTCTCTTGTTCTGTCAATGGCTGTTAATCCACGATGGCTAATGGCTTACCGTTTTCTCTGGCAGCATCAATAATGTCTTTGTACCAATCTGGCAACCAGCAACAGAAGCCTATTTTTGGCGTCCCTGGCGGACTATACGTTACACAGCAACAAGGTTACTATCTGCTTTTGTTTAAACACCAAGTTCCAGCCTTTAAAGTCTTCAAACACATCTTGTTACTTAATTTTTGACGATTAAGTGCCACGTTACCATGCCCAAAAAGCCTCGTATGTAGCTTTTCTTGGGCTCGTGGACACCTTAGCTCTAAGAACGGATAATATTTTTTGCTATTTTGAGACAAGTGGATAAAATTAGTAATTACGTTTCACCTGATCGGAGGATTTTTTATATGTTCTCCGCTCGCCTTCTATTGTCGCTATTGTATGTAGGGATGAACTCGCAAATGATGGGTGGCTTTAGCCAGAAGCAACCTTCAATGCAAATGGGTCAACACTCGATGCAAATGGCCCAGCCCTCCATGCAAATGGCCCAGCCCTCCATGCAAATGGGTCATTCCTCAATGCAGATGGGTCATTCTTCAATGCAAATGGGTCAACCTCAGATGATGATGAACCGTCAAAATGTTAATTTAAATATGGGTGCAACACAACCTAATATGGGCACGCAGAAGCCCAATATGGGCATGCAGCAGCCCAATATGGGCATGCAGCAGCCCAATATGGGAATGCAGCAGCCCAACATGGGTATGTCGCAGAACCAAAACATGATGTCAAATGTAAGTATCATTTACTCTCATTGGCTTTATCTCTCCAAATACAAGTGACATTCGGTGAAGCTTGGTTCCTTAGAAAACAGATTTTACGCAAAATGCTCTAAAACTACTATTGAGCATTTATAACCCCGATTTTCACCTTGACATAGATTTACTTACGCTGTCCGAGGCTACACGTGACTTAGCAGGTGCCCCTTCGCTCACTAATGGCTCTTGTGATCAGTTTTGCGTCGAAAGGGTACACGTGACTTTGCATATGTTTCTTCGCTGCTTAGTGTTTCTGATCAGTTTTGCATCAAAAGCGCATACGTAGAAGGCCGGATAGGAAAAGAAAGATTAAACTTTTTCAAACTTAAGTTCAAATATGCCTGTCGTGCTATACTGCACATGATGTCTTTCCTGGCAATTCTGTGTTTATACTATTGTAACTGTTCCAAAACGGAGATTTAGCGAGGTATATTATTGTTGTTATTATAAGAGTGTGCACGCGACTTTGCATAGGCTCCTGTCTGACGTGACCATTGACCATGCGGGGAGGAAATTCAAATACTCGACGCATGATCTTTAGCTACTATAAAGTCCTCTCAAATAAACTTCCACGTTTTTGCAGATGATGATGATGCAGAACCAAATGCAGAACTTAAACATGGGCCCAAGGGGTCAAATGGCTGGCATGACCGCGCCCCGGAATCAATTTATGCCCGGAAATTTCCAGGCCTCTCTCGGACAGTCGATTATGGCAAACAGCTACGGATCAAGTAGATCCATGATGCCTGCGCAGCAACCAATTCTTGTTAACGGCCCCGCAGCAGGGTTGGCAAGTGGCAACATGAATACATCGCCTGCAATGGGGCACACCCTCAGTAACCAACTATGGAAGTGATAGCTGGTGGGGGCAACTTAATGTTTACAGTTAACCCATTTCCATTTCCTCTTTTAAAATATCGAACAAGGAATTTGTAGATAATTATGATATATATATATATACTTCAAATTTTGTCGTTTCGGGCTCTCAACTGGAACACGAAGAAGCTACCAGTTGCGAATCCTTTTGTCGTTTTGTAAATTTTTCCATGTTCTTCCACAAATTTCCAATCACAGAATAGACTTCCCCTTTAGAGAACAGGTCTTTGTTATAGCAAGTCGTGGCGCACTTAACAACTGGCCTAGTTTATTCAGATCTTAGTCCTGCGTCCACTTAGCCTTTCTTCTGCTTGCCCAATAGTAAGTTCTGATCGATACAGATTATGGAGGAACCCTGGAATGATTTAAAAGACGAACACATAGATTGAAGTTGATGTTGTTGATGAACAGGATATGTTGACTTTTTGTTCCGTCAGATAATCTAAACTTAATTTTTTGTCATGGTTTTCTTTGGTAACCCACTAGCGGACTCTTGGAATTTTGATCCTGTCATCTTCACACTCCTTTCACTACCAAGGCCCCGACCCAACTTTCCCCTCTTAAACTATGCATATCGCGTTATCATCAGGTCATAACTACAGTAAGATAGATAAGCTATCCGTAATTAATTCCTCTTTTCACAAACAAACTCGTTGCTTTGTTGTAGCGAGGCATGATCACATCTATAATTTTTACTTGACTTTGACCCGGTTGTGTTAATTCCAGTGGGAAATTTCAATACTGTGAAACACCTTTGCTGGGAGACTGTAACACTACGAAGTGCGTTGAAGAACTTCATTGGTGGGCTCTGCTTATAATTCTCATTGATATGCCAAACTCGTATGCCAACGCACCAACCCTTGACTAAAAACGCAGGCATACAAGGGCTGGTTCCCAGTGCTTCTGTGCGCGTTGAATTTCGCCTCCGCAGCGCAGTTTTGCCACCTTGAGAGATAATATGTTGCTTTCACACCTGCACTGAAATGTGATAAGGTACAAAAATTGAAATGCCTCTGGGGGCTTTGGACTGTCGTAGGCATTTGTACCCATTTGTTTGCGGCGGGCATTAAGTGCCCCCACCCCCTTAACCTGGGAGCATTGTCCCGAAGTATTTTATTTTCGTTTCTTAGTCTTGTTATTTCGAAATGTGTAGCCGATCACTAAATTTGAGTCTTAATTTTCCAGCCTATCGTGGTAATGTTCATTGTAAACACGGGGTACATATGATTAAATTTGGTACCAAGCTTGATTGATATTTAGGCGTTGAAACTTTTCTTGAAAAGAAGATTTTCTGTGACGCCGTACATCTTTTCTGTACAGAATAAATATGCTCCTTTTCGCTTGCATCTCACGGCAAATTGTTTAAATTCTGTATGCGATTTTTCCCTTACCAGGTTGGGCGCCAGATATTTTGAAACTGTAATAATCAGGGCCTTCGACAACGGGTAGCCGCGAGGCCATGCCCCCCCCCCCCCACTTCTTTGCAAATTGAGACTTTTCAAGTTTACTACCTTCTATGTTCTTTTCTATGCACTTGACTGGATCAAGTTTGTCCCCAATCTATTTGCTGGAATTTTTTTACTTTTGCTAAGAAAGTGCTTCAAAATAACCAAAGGTCAAAAAGATTACATTTGGGAGGAGATTATACTGGGGTTGTGAATCACACCCTCTTCCTAATCTCATCTTACAGGAAGCTAGTCATGCCCAACATTCCATTGTGATACAGACAAAACCGGTTTGATACATTTGTTCTTTGCCTCTCATGACTGTTATGAATAAGAAGTTAGACATCTAATTTATTCAGGGTATTTCCCCTTTCCAATAGTGTCAGCCGTGTACCACGACCGCCATTTTTGTCCTTACTGCGAGGAACCATTACAAGGGACAAAAAAGACTTTTTAACTCCAGTTTTTGGCTCATCGCTGGCACTGCTTTCGTAAGAAACTCCCAGGCCTTCAAGCACACTCAAACAGCTCTGCTTCACAAACAACAGATTCCGAGTCAGGAAAACATTACGGTCGCACGGCCACTGACCGGAGGAAGGTCCTCGAAAACAATAGAAGCCCATGCGACACACCTAAGCCACGCCCACTTTCTATTGTTCTGTGAGGAAGATTTGCCTTCTGGGGTGTTTTTGTCTTAAGGAAGTTTAACAACTTTTCTTCTTCTTCTTCTTCTGCAAAAATGTTTCCAGCTTGCTTCATTACTCTACAAGATCTGTCAGCAAAATTTTGTCAGTCGAATCTTCAAGAAAGTGCGGGACAGTAAGTATTGAATCATAGAAAATAGGAGGATTTGATCTGCGGTGCAGGCTATTTTACAGCATTCCGAATTAGCGCCCATAGCCAAACAAAATTTCTCGCAGCAGAATCGGGGGAGGACGCCAAATTGATAAATTAAGTTGTTTGAACTGACTTAATCATGATACGGTGGATGTAGAAAGGGGGAGGGTCAATGTGTGAAGATTACAAACGGGTTTAGTAAAGGCAGAGCCATCGCTAAATAATCTATAATAAAATCATAGACGGGGCCTTACTAAGCAAAATAGGTCTAGCTTGAGGATACCGTTTAAACGTGAGTGTGGCAAATCAGAGTAGTGGGAATGATAGAGAAGCGGGAATATTAGAGTAAATGTGGTATGACCTCCTTTCTTTTACTTCCTTCTGTTTCTTTCTATATGGCCTTAAAATATTATGCCATAGAAAAAACTTGGTGGGGGCCATGCCCCCATCCCACCTATTTTATGTCGCACCGTAGGCCGCACCTAGTCCCTGGTTATCCTGATAAACAATACATATGGAGAAATAAATTTCTCTGAGCCTAAATTTCGGCCAACTGTTGAAAAATGTAAATGAATTATGTCCGTTTGCTAGAAGTTGCCATCAGCTTAGCCTAAGAAGTAACCAAGCGTAAAACTGAATCGTTATGTAAAGGAAGTAATATTGTAACATCCACTGGCATATCCGGAAACGATTTTATTCTTGGTACCATCGGAGCACAGGGAAACAAAGGATCGCAGGTTATTATCATAACAAGCGCTCGTGTAAGAATCACGTGCATCGGGTCAACTCTCCGGAGGAGCACTCGGACGGGTCAACAATCAGTTTCCCGCGCGTGCCTTTGTTTTGGTCCAGCGAAATTTGGTCATGAGCACTGATTGACGAATTTCGCTCAACTGATGCTATAAGCATCACACACATGGGCGTAACTAGCTTTTTTCTTGGGGGGGGGGGGGGGGGGATTATATAAGATTTTGCCCGACATTTTCGCCACTGCCCGACTAAAATGTTATGAGATCTGTTTTGGGAGAAGCCTTCGCGGTGTTCCTTCTATATATGGGCTCAAAACACGAGAAACGACGGGAGATATTAATTTCAAGGCAATATCCCAGCCTGAGTATGGTTGAAAAATGCAAGGAAGCACTAAGATCGAGTTACAAGGTGGATAAATGAGAAATATAGTGATATAAAGATTGCTATCAGCATCGATTGAGCCCCCAAATTTGTTACTAGCCTTTTGAAACACCGGTTACTTTTGTCTCTAAGGATCACAAAATGGCCGACATTTGGGGCAAATGAAGCATTTTTCTCTTCAGTGGTGGGGGAAGTCGTAGGGCTCAGTGGGGCAATTTCCCCACCACTTAGTATGTTAAAAATGGGTAAAAATGCCCTGCTATTAGAAGAATAAATAACCTATCGCCTTTTGTTGGGAAAAACAGCACCTTTTGTTGGGAAAACTTCACCTTTCGTCAGGCAAAGCATCACCTTTTTTCAGCCAAAGCTGTTTGACAAAGCGGGAAATCAACAAATAATTTCTCGATTACTGTTTTATTTTGTCCGATAGTTGCGGATTTGCGAACATCTTTTCTGGCGCTTGCCCGACAAAATGCGGGTTTTCAATTATTGAGGGGGTGTCACACCCCACACACCCCCAATATTTACGCCCCTGGTCACACAGGAGGTACTTTAATAATGCTTAAGTCAGGAGCATGAACGTAGGAAATTGGGGTGCACTGGGAGCACACCCCAATTTCTCAGCGTTTAAATATGAAGAGTTCTTTTTACATCCAACGAAATACTCCCCCTTTCATGTGTGCCTCCTTCTAATTTAGAGATATTTTCTACATATGTGATCACTAAAAGGGGGCTGTTGGTCAAAATTGCAATGGCTGAGGGAGTACAGCCTAGTTATTGAGCCCTCTCTGAAATGGGATGAAAAACATTTAGCTTCGTCCTACAAAATTGTTCTCTGTTATAAAGTCTGATTTGGAAAATTGTCGCTTCGAAGCTGCCAAAAGATGGTGAGCGAAAAGCCGAAGGCATTTCCAACTGGAGGCGAAATTTTTCTTGAGCCGAAAGGGGCAGTATACCCACCCCCATAAATACACCATAATGATACAGGGAGTGATTTCTGGATGCCAACTCCACATAGGTACTTCTGGCACGATCTGACAATGTCTCGTTCCTTCTCTCTTTCTTTCTTCCTTCCTTTCTTTCTTTCTTTCTTTCTTTCTCTCTTTCTCTCTTTCTTTCTCTCTTTCTTTTTTCCTTTCTTTCTTTCTTTCTCTCTTTCATTCTCTCTTTCTTTCTTTTTTCTCCCACGACCCCTTTGTTCAAAACATAGGCGAAGAATGTTTCCAGATACTGCTTACGTCAATGGAAACAAAGAGACCAAGCTTGTGGGTTTTATGTGGTGGTTTTCATTGTTGTAATAATTTCATTTTCATTAAATCTAATAAGTGCCTGCCTGTTTCCAGGCCCTCAATTTTTGCCAGGAAGGGCTGGAGCCCTGGAGCTCCCCTTCTGCCAGGAGGGGCTGTAGTCTCCTGTCACTTCGAATAGTTATCAACTTGACTCAAGGGTGATAGAAGGCGAGCGACATGTGAAGTGGTTATTCACTGACTATTAGATGATACAAACAAAAAGAGGTTTATTCTTTATCAACTTTAAATTGCGAATTTTTTCAAAGTAAATGACCATATAATTTTATACTTTAACAGCTGATATATCATCTGTTTACCTAAATCTCGTCTTTCTCGAACTTTAAAAAATTATCCAATTTATTAGAAAAATGTCCTCATACTTTGTGCACCTTTAACATGAAGTTGTTTCCTTGGAACCTTGCCGTATATATTTTTAGACCATGCAAATGTTATTGAGTTTTGAGTGTATAATCATGCTTCCATAGTACCTTATAAGACATGTCGACATATTTTAAAATAAACCCGACAGTCTATTCCGTTAATAAGAATAAATTAGTTATTAACGCCTTTTCAGGGACATAGAGGCCAAATAAACATAACATGCAAGAGACTTTCAATAACAAAATTCGCCAGAATTCTTACCAAATCCCTAGCACATTGGCGTTAAAGATCAACACATAAAAATAATTTCCTTGTTTTCCATTCCTGAAGGAAGAAATTGAAGGCCTTTTACACGATAACATAAATACTAATTTATAAATACAATATGAATATATATAATACGAATACAATAATTCGAATAAATAAAATATATAAATAAACATAAATATAATACAAATTTTAACAGAATAGCATTGTGTAAGTCGGCAATTTGCGACACGAATACATTTTCTGTTACACCTGCGTATGACGAAAGGAAAGACTAGGCGTTTACTACAATTTCGTTTTATTTTTGCATTGAAGCCTTCGGCCAGGAGTCTTAATTTTGGCAGATTGTTACAACAGTTGCGAGGAAGTCGGCGTTGTTGATTGGTTGCAGGCTCACGATTCCCGCAGCACAGCAGTTATTACACAATGTACCACATCCTCCGCATTACATAACAGAACAATTGAAGGGAATCCCCAAAATCTCATTCCACCTCTCGATGTTATGTAATGGTTTCGTAGCTCACGCTCAGACGCAAAAATATTTTACTGCTCGATCTGGCGTACACCTCTTACCTTGAAGGATTTTTATCAATCACTACCAACTTGGTGATGTAAGCATCTGCAACTTGACATTTCTGACCGAGGATTTATGGGATTTGACGTGAGTGAATCCGTTGTTTTGCCAAATTTGGCCTAACTGTTTTATCGTACTTCATGTTTTGAAGTATTGGTTTGCCTACAAATGTTTCTCAAGACCGACTTTGAGTTGCTTGGATCAAATCATTGTACGTTTTATGAATGGTCGAAGATATTTTTGGAATCGAACGAACATAAAATCCCGAGGAAGTCATTGCTTCGTCATCTGCAACATATTTGGTCAAACTGGCCTACACAACTGAAAGTGCAGAACGAAAGACTTTTCCAAATTGTTTTGATGGAGTTATTCATGTGTAAATGTGGATGGTTGCTTCATAACCCTTACACCTTGCCATGTGGACACACTGTCTGTGGAAACTGTTTCGAGAAAGATCAATCTTGTACAAAATGCGGAGAACCCTACAGTAAGCAATCTGTTAAGAACACTACCCTTGCTAGTCTTCTTCAGAGATACTTTCCTAGTCGATATGAAGTCGAATCCACGAAAACCCAAGCTAGAGGCCTAATATCAGACTCAAAATTCCATGAGGCCCTGGAAATTCTTAATAAATCATTGAAGAACTGTCCCAAAGATTATATTTTATTGAACTTGCGATCTGAAGTTTACTTTGCTCTTGGAGAGCAGAAACTCTGCTACATCGATGCGAAGAAAAGTTGTAAAACCAATGGAACTTTTGCAGAATCTCAATTCAGGCTGGGTAAAGCGTATTCAGCCCTAAACAAACTTGATGATGCTATCGAAGCATTCAATATTTGCTTGGAACTTGAACCAGAGAATGATGACTTGAATACGAAAGTTTGTGAAAGTCTAGATTTATTGTTGACAAGAAGCCCCGGACAAGAAATAGAAGTTAGTGATGATGAAGAGGATGATGATTTTGTCAATGCACTTGAAGAGCAAATTGAAGGTTTTAGCACGGAAATTAATCTTAAAAAAGAACCAGATGAAAAGAAACAATCTACAATTGAGAGCACTTGTGGAAAGGTCACTGGAACAACTGAGGTCAATGTATCACTTGGGTCTTCAAACTCTGTGGCTTCGAGTTCTACTAGAGTTAAGCGTGCTCTTAGTACTTCACCAGAACCAATATCAGTGACAAAGGTACTCAATAAGAAAGCAAAAAGAGAGGAAGAACCAGAAGAGCCACAACTTGATGACTTTGAATGTAAGCTGTGCTTTTGTGTGCTTTTTGAACCTATTACTACAGCCTGTGGACATGTGTTCTGCCGAAGTTGTTTGGAAACATGTGTTGACTACAATCATCTATGCCCAATTTGTAGAACAAAACTTGTATGTAATGAAGGAATTGGGGTTGGCAATGTAACTGAAGTTATACAGAAAGCAGTTGAATACTATTTCCCAGAGGAAATCGAAGAACGAAAAAGAAAGCTAGAAGAACACATTATTAGTATGTCCAGGTCAGTTGAGTTTCTTTTTTTGACAAATGCAGCTATTGCACAAATATGCTTTTGAGTTTATTGACCCATGAATAAGTGATATATGAATCACTTACACTCTTGTGTAATGCTGATCAAATATTGATTACGATGTACATATTGATGAAGGTATTCTTTGAGTTTGACTTATATAATATCAGTTTATTCAATGCTTTCTTGCAATTATTTAATGGATAGCCTGAAAATATTGATGTTCTGATGATGGCTTTTTGCTAAGATATGGACCATACACAAAATTAATGAGAAATCATGACTCTCATATTCTCTTTATGCCAGTGAAAATCTGTTAGATTATTATGTAAGCTGTGACCCAGAACTAAAGCTGAATACTAACTTAGGCTTAAAGGCTTAAACTATTCTCAGAATTTTTGGGGAAAAATTAATTTAATTGCATGCACATTATTATGTAATCCTTATATCTCAATATTGCACCTAATCAGCAAGATTTTTGTCTTGATGAATGCAGGATCACACCCCAACTTAATTCCCTTTTATGAACTGTTGATGAACTTTCTTTTCTAATTTTAAAACCTTAAGCTGATAAAATATCCTATTCATTTTCAGAATTGGTGAAGACGAAGATGTCCCAGTGCCCATTTTCGGTTGTACATTGGTATTTCCGACAATACAATGTCCGCTACATATATTCGAACCACGGTATAGAAAAATGTTAAGAGATTGCTCAAAGTCAGGTTCAAATAAATTTGGAATGTGTCAAAGTGACAATAAGGGTGGTCATATAAATTTTGGAACGGTTATGGAAGTGAGACATACAAGATTTCTACCAGATGGTCGATCTATTGTGGATACTGTTGGGGGTCGTCGTTTCAAAGTTGTTGGAAGCAGCAAAAAGGATGGCATATTTTATGGAAAAGTTGAGTATTTTGATGATGATACATCCCTGATTCAGTCCGAGAATGATCGTGAACTGTTAATAAACAAGTGTAGAGCGACATATGACACTTTGTCAACATACATTGGCAACCTTCATCCTACTGAAAGGGAATGCATCACAAATGCACTGGGACCAATACCAGTACAACAACCAGATGCATTGGACTGTCCCAATGGAGAATCGTGGGTTTGGTGGGCAGCCTCAGCTTTGCCACTTAACGACAAGGCAAAGCTAATGATGTTCAAGTCCCAGTCACTTGGGGACAGGGTCACAATAATTCAGCGTTTTCTTAATGTCCTCTCGAGAGTGGGACATACCAGTGGAACTACTGCTAGGTAACAACCAGCATCAAGCTTTTTACGAAGAGGATTTTTAAAGTCCAGCATTAATATGAAAGTCTAATGTGAAATGTAGGTTTGCTCGTTAGGAATTTGTAGAATCCTGCGTGGTTCAGATTTTTTTACCGATCAAAGATTCCGTAAGGATGATCCTGTTAAACTGAACCCTCTTTGGTTAATATTTGATTAGTTTTAGCTGCTACTGTTTCTTGATATTTTTGTAATTTATAAATGCATGTTGTAAGTAACAGTTGTTGTGTAGTTATAAAGTCCAGTTTTTCCCATGAATTACAGTTAATGTGTTGAACTCATACCATAGAAAGTGTGGGTGATTGTTTTCAAACTTACGTAAGTTAAGTATGATTCTATTAACAGAATATTTTTGTAATTTAGAGCAGCCTACTAGTCACTGTGCTGTATGATCATTTAAGTTATCCAACTTTTGCTGTTCAAGTTAGATAGTGGATATTTGCTATTATTTAAGGGTCTTTGGAAGCTAGGCTTTGGTGCAAAACCAATATGCAGATAAAAATGTCAAGAGAATCCCAAAAGCTTTTACCCCAAAGTCACAAGAAAACTTTTTCTTGTCATGCACAATTGTTTATCTTATTTTGCGTTCATTGTAGACAACAACGTTTGAGTTTAAGAGATTTTTAAGGGTGGGCTTCAATTTGTTGCAAATTGGCTCTTAAAGCATGCTAGATTTTAAATTTCCTGTTAAGAGCTAGGTGAAGCCGCCAGGGTAGCTCCAATTAAAACTACACAAACAAGATATGTCTGTGTAAACTCAGGACAAAAACAATGTTATAAGCTAAGGACAAAGGAGATTATTTATTCATAATAACACCAACATTATAAGCTCGAGTCAAGATCAACATTTTTTGCACAGGAAAGAGGCAAAATTTTCACATAAAAAAACAAATATAATTCACTACAAAGTGAGATTCCCAGCTTAGTTTGCTTTTAAGATAGTTTGCTTGCTTCATAGATGTCTTTTTTTAGTTTGACAATTTAGGAAAATCCTTTATTTTATGCGGCACGCAGTTATCTCATTCATTATTTTTAAAGATATTTCTGTACATACTTCAACGCATTTGCTAACTTTTTTGCAATAGGTCATTTGAGAAAGGGTATGTGATTTGATTGATTCTCTCTTCTCTGGAGTTCACCCCGACCGTTGATGCTTCTTTGGTGTTACAAAAACTCAAATTATCACCAAATCTAAATACAATTGCATCTAAGCTTTCTAGTTGAAGACAAAATTGGAACAAAATATTCAGTGAGTGTTGAACTACACGACCGGTTCTCATATACTCTAAAAAAGAACAAGATATGTAAAATATAAAATCTAGCCCCTAAACTTTTGCTAAAATTGCTTTAACACGACCATTGTTGCTAAGGTTTTGCTCTAGATGCACTCTAAAATAGAATCGAAATGATTTATGCCGCAGAAGCTAGAAGGAAATGTATCTCCCAATTCGACGAGCCTCAGAGACACGCCATCTTTCGGCTTCGGGACGTCTAAATTATAAAATCAAGGAAGATCAAGGATTTTTAAGGATCTTTGGTCAGGAAGAGATGTGTGAAAAATAATGTCTTATCAAGCTCTTCGAGCATTTAAATATTACTCTTAGATACATTACCTGGCTAAATACGGAGATGCCGACATAAGATGAACTCATTCGCTGTTCTTCAAGACTACAGTTTTGGTTCTTTTCTACTAAAAGAATATGTTGTGATAAGAAATTACAGAACAAATTAACGCTTTATTCTCTTTAGGAAATACGCAGAATCGTTGTACTTTAGGAGATGTAACAGATAGTTATCTTGCTGGTAGCAAATTATCGTCAATCAGCGAGAAAGGGAAAATAGGGATACTGGTTTTCAAGTGGTTTTTTGATAGACGAAAAATCTACGGATGTAGCTTCTATATTAATTATTCAACATTCTCGTTGAGTCGTCTTTTCAATTGTTCCAGGCATCTATCCATCCTCTCCATCTCTTCTTTTGGGCGCCTTTTATTATACGTGAAAAACTGTTTAATGGTACAAAACTTCATAGTACCAGCGGAAAAACATTTTTTGCATGGTTAAACCATATCAATAAGATAACAATTTATGATCTTCTTTTATTCCGAAAAGTTTTACTACTTCACCAACTCACTGTTTAATGACTTCAGGGAGGTGGGCCTTGGCTTGGACGGTGAGAATTATGCGCTGTATATTCCGAAACTGGCAACGATGTCTTATGGTGTTTCAAGCTCAAGCTTATATAAGGCTTATAGGGTTTTTTAACTTTATATAAGTTGATAGTTAAAAAACTCTTACTCGAGGGGTTGCTTTGCCCTCGGCACAAGAATCTGTTACTTTCAAAGAAGATTCAATTCGAGGCGCTTGGAGCGAAATTGCCAATGGGATTAGGTCAATTGGTCCATTGCTGGCACGAAACCACAATCTTCGTGGGCAATTGCGCGTTCTGACTTATTGATTAAGGTCACAATAACTTTCATCTTTTAATTTCTTGATCACAAATTCCAACTCGATTCAGCTATCAAGTAATCTTTGAAGTTTATTCATACTTTTGAAAATGGGAATGGGCTGTTTAAGCTGTCATAGTGAGACAAATAGACATTTCTGTATCTAAATACTTCCACGTTCGGTGGGAGTTCGAAAACTATGCATTCGCGCGAGGGGTTTACAAGATCAAGGAAAATCGAACGCCACCTACGTGAAGTTTCAGACCTTGGGTCTTCCACAGGGAATTTGTGACGTGATTGACTAGCTTCTATGAAACTAAGAGGGCCTTAAGAACCAGTTTTTATTCCTTAGGATTTAGCTGATGGGGCTTCAAATAAGGTAGCCTGTTTAAGGCTTAAAACTTCAAAAGATTTGCTCATAATCTGTAATGTAACTCAGATAGACTAGCCAAACTGCATTCTGATAACAGAGCCTACCTGCATTAATCTTTATCTGCACTGCTTTGTAAATAAGCAAATAGGCCTAAATTGCAAGCCAATAAGCAAGTAGGCCTATATTTGGCAAACACGGGGTTAATCAAGGGAAAAGGCAATCAAATTGCACCAGCTGGATGATATGGGACAGATAGATGTCCCTAAAGTACATTCGATAGTACAAATGAGAATTTTCACAACTGCGAAAAACAGCGGAAACATAACTTCAGCGAGCATGGCGTCTCATTTAGATGCTGTATAAAGTTGCATTATTTTGTCATTGAAGTGTTCATAATGAAGCTACATTATGAGCTATTGCAACAATAATTCGGTTAAACCTAATTCGTTAGCTCGAGTGTGTGCACAATGCTCTTAATCAGTTATCTATTAGAACGTATCGTTTTGCCTAAAAGCATACCATTCGCAAAAAGCAGGGTGTTAAATAAGCCGCAACTGTAAACAGTACTTGATTTGTAAAACGTTATGCAATTTCCTTATTGTTGAACACACCCATAATGAAAACAGCCAAGATAGCATCCCCTGTGCCGCAGCTTTTCGATTCCCTGTCTTAAAAACTGTTACGTAACACCTGAATGTACAAGGAAACAAAAACAAAGGGAATTCAATTCAATTGCTTTAAGTTGAGTCGGAGGGAGAGACTTGCCAGAAGACGAGAGATTAAAGTCCAATTATAAACATGTTTGAAGGAGATTTTGATACAAGATGGAGAGGTCTTTGGTATGGAATTGTACACTTGGACAGTTCATTCCTGCAATGAGGAAAATTTTCTAGCAAAAGTTAGAACGACGCTGCTCATATCAAACAGGCCTATTTTGATCAAGCCATTAAAGAAAGCAATCGTGGGGTTGCATTGTCCTATTTAGATCCCTAATGTTTTACACATCACCTCGCTAAAATCACAATTACGACTGTTGCTAAAATCACCATCCCGTTTTTGAGATTATAATAAATTCTCATTATTGTTACATCTCGTAAAAGTTTTTTCTAAGCGTAAGTGTCCTGCCATCAACCACATGTAATAATGCGTCTTGCAAATGTTTTATCGATAACTGGCAGTAAGAAAATCGATAACTTTTATTATCAATATGGTCGCTAGAATTCAACCATAACGCCTAAAAAGCGAGATCAGTAGGTGTAAGATGTAGGATGGACTGAGCTTCATGGAGTCGCAAACCATTGAATTGCAGAGTCTAGAAAGGTTGTTAAACTACCTCCACCCAAAAACATCCCAGAAGGCAAATCTTCCTCACAGAACAAAAGAAAGTAGGCGTGGCTTAGGTATGTCGCATGGGCTTCTTTTGTTTTTCGAGAACCTTCCACCGATCAGTGACCGTGTGCTCGTAACATTTTCCTGGCTCTGTTGAATGACTAGTTGTGACGCAATATTTTAACATCAAACTTAACGATTCAATGGGACCTCGCCTCAAGAAATTGTTTGGCTACCCAACAAAATTTGAGATTCTGTGATTATTGAAAGATTTTTTCTTCGTACGCTGAGCTAAATTCTTATAGAACACATTTTAGTTTAACCCTGATATCTAATCGGGAAAACTTGAGTTCTTCGTATGTGCACTGGACTTGCATTTTACGTAATGGAAAGGTTTATCATTGTGGGAATGGCATCAGCAGCTGCAGATATAGATGAACCTTATTGGAACTCACTATTTGAAGAAGAAAAACTTAATCAATTAGTATCCTTGTTATTTAACATCAAAATATCCAATTTCTCTTCAATTGCTATCCCCGTACCAGGTGCAATCCAGGTAGTTCTGCGAAGGCGCCATTCCCAAAATGTCAGGGTGTTGTGGTTGTTGCTGAAGTTTCTGTTTCAAACATTTGAGCATCAAATTAGAAGGGAGGGTGCCTATTTTGTCGAAAGGACAGATCATAAGTGGTAAGATTATTCAACGAAGCAAATCATAGTTGATATTTGCTACACTCTTTTTCCAAAAATTTTTTAAATCAATGCATAATTATCCGAAGTGCTTGGGTGCAGCGACATCTAAGAGGTGGTGCAAGCGTTTAGGCCCAAATGCTGAAATAACCGACCTGGGACAAACGTACCTCGCGCTAATACTTTTTTAATTTACAAGATGAGGGGCAGTGGAAAAGCTGTTTGCACGGATTCTAAGATATTTGACTTCTTGGCAAGTTTGCTCATGGAAAAATGTATGACGTCACCAGAGATAATACGCAATATCCTACCACACCCTTTGTTTATGATGTTGTTTTGTTTTTGTACTTATAACGATAGGCCCCTAATCGTTTTGTTTTATTTTGTGTTAAGTTTGAGCATACTGTTCTTTGGGGACAGAGGTGGGGGAAGGGGGTACCTCTTTGAGTGTCTGGTAATGGGCACATTCAATTGGAAATTTTCTGTAAGAGTGCTGTCATTGTTACACAGTAAAAATGGGTTCAATAAGCAATGAGTACACACTCTATGGAATGGTTCATTGACTAGTCAAAGTGAAAGATGAAATTCAAGTAAATAGAATTGCCATTGCAACAAAGTGCATTCCTATTGGAGTTAACATAGCAAGATATGCTAAACCCTATTCAATATGCATGAATCATCTTCTCTTATCCCATATAAAGTAGACAGAGCATCATTCAGAAAACAAAACACAGGATTCTATCACTAATTCTTCAAGTTGGATTGCTTTCATGTGTTTCTTTCTTCACCATAGTTTGTGTACGCTATGAAAAGTTTACCATCACAGGATCTACATTTGATGTCATAACTAATGGTTGTTAGATTTATATTGGTAGAAGTAGAGACTTTGAGCAAGAAGCCAAAATAAGGAAGCACCTTTCACTTGATTATACTTACTCTGTGTATCTTAAGTTGATGGAGTTGCTTTTGTTCAGAGGCCAGCAGCCTGCCCCCTGTGCAATTTCAGGCTGAAAAGCAGAGGTGGGCATGAAAAATTGGGCTCTGGCTGATGCAAAGCAAATGGGTTTTTCGTCCAAAATAGTGAAAGCTTCACTGAAGTCAGTGGTACAGAGTCAGAAGGTGTTGCAATTTCTTCAGTGCCATTATCTTGGTGTCTGTTTTAATCGCAAAATTTAGACATCAAAACAAACAATGTGGTAACCAATTAAACAACCTGTGTTGTTAATAAGGTTGAAGCCTTGAATGATGAACTGATATTAAGCAAAGTTGAGGGTTAAGAGACATGTCACATCTTTCTAACATTGGAAACAAATAAACTTCCTACACAAAACATGGCCATATATATATGTAGCTAAACATATTATCAGAACACAGCATAAACGAGGCTTTGCAAGCAAAAAGCTAGATATTATCATCACAGGCAATACCTGTGTTTGGTCTGTTTATGGCTAAACTTGTTTTTAAATATCCCATCTTTTTACTTAAAAAACCTAACATGCTTGATCAAATTTTTCAGATTTTGCTATTTGGCCAATAAGAAAAAGCAGTCATGTCAAGGGGAGACTTTGGGTCGTCTGCTGGTTATTATAAAGCAGGTGATTCTTTAAAATTTATTTGTTAAAATGAAATTCTAAGAATGTTATTTTATTAAGTGCTTGCAAGATCATACTTTTTCAAGCAATGCTAGAATTATTTTAAAACTTTGGTATCCAAGTGATAAAGCTGTCACAGAAGGAACAAAGATTAAATCCTAGCACCATTAACCCGATCCATTTCAAAGTAGGAACAGTAAATAAAAAATTGTGCAATTGGAGTTTATAAGTTACGATAATGGTAACCAGCATCTGGAACTGGGAACTTCTGGACTCCTTGATTTTCAAAGACAGCATGAAATAAATGTCTTTTATTATAACACCCTCTCTTTATGTAAAGCATTTATTTGCACATATTTGAAAGTGACTTTTTCCCACTAGATTTTCAAGATGGGAACAATGAATACACAAGGTTGTCTAATTCTATCAGCAATAACATCCAGGCAATAACAAAGAATGGTATGTTGCTGAAAAATCCAATGAAGATCATTTTAGAAAAGAACAAACCCTTATTATGCATATTTATGCATATTAAGTCTAGTTGAAATTTTCTTCTCCTCAATTGCTCTAAGCTGCTGCTTTGTCAGCCCTTTTTGTAAACTGCAGCCTTTAAAATTTTTGCAAAATTAAGGAATAGTCAAGGATACTGTTATAATGTATATGCAAATCTAATATGGTTTTATTATTGCAACCATGGTACAGTTATAAGCCGCAGGGGTTATGGATTTATTCTACCAATGCATTCAGAAGATTTATTTGATGGTTTGCAATGAAATGCAGGGAAGGTGGGAATTGGTATCCATTGTTAAGTGAGTAATATCAAAGGATTTATACTACCTAGCTACAAGATGGTTGTTTATAGGTGTAAGTCACTACTTGCTCCTAATATAAGTTTTTCTACAGCTAAAGATGATTTGTTTCCTCTAACATGTTTTTAGTTGCTGCAATCCAGCGCATGACAAACAAGATTGGAACGTCAAGTGATGTTCCAGAGCTATTGGATGATTTGTAAGTACTGACAATTTTTGTAACTGCCTTTTACTCCTTTTTTTATTCATGGATACCTTAAATTTTTGGTAAATGTTTTATTTATTTTTTAGTTTTACTTTCAAAACGATAAAC
The DNA here is from genome assembly GCA_003864495.1 of Nemopilema nomurai. NCBI lineage: Eukaryota > Metazoa > Cnidaria > Scyphozoa > Rhizostomeae > Rhizostomatidae > Nemopilema > Nemopilema nomurai. Next base: position 315,368 of record ML133459.1, on the reverse strand, counting down.
CTGGCACTAAGTAGTTTTGCTATTGTTCGATTCTTTGTCCATCCCTAGCTGCTAGAAAATGAATAACTTAAACCATGCAGAAGTAGGTAGTAGTTTCCTTTGTACATAAATTTGTTTGCAGATGATATTATTTGGGTTGGGTTGGCATGGAGCATGTGATGGAATATCCCTTGATACTTCTGCTTACAAATTTTGCATCTTCTGTTTTATACTTGGTGGCACATTAGCCCATGGTCCTGGAGCACCCTGAGACTGTCTACTTTTTAGAGGGCCAACCTCAAGCTAAATTTCAAAAAGCCTTAATCAATTGCTAATGAACTTAGATCAGCCACTACTGTTGCCCTGAATCATTGCCTACTTTTAATTTCTGCACTGCATTCCATTGTATTGTAGTGATGTAGTGTATTGTTTTTGGCTTAGTGCAACTTCGATCACTTTGCATTCTCTATACTGTTCTATAATTTATTACATTAAATATAATTGTTTATACACTATATTATGTTCTCATTTAATATTACGTACTCATGTTCCTAGAATATTTTAAGTTCTTAATTCTACATAGAAGAACAAATAGTATGTTATTCATTAATTGTACTATTTGATATAGTTGTTATTCAAAACCTTTGTCCAGTTATTCATATACTGTTAGTCTAGCATGGAACCATGAAACAATCGTTTTTGCATACTTTAAAAAGTATTTTTTTGTCAAACTCTCAAAAAGATGCTTTAAGTAGGAGAAATTATGGTTCTGCTATAGTATATACCAAAAAATATTCCCCATATGTCTCACTCTCTCCCATAAGTCTAGCTTTTGTTTGTTTGTATTTTTTGGTATAATGGACATTGTATATATTTATGTTAAGAGTGTTTATATTCCGTTTACTGTTTATTCCGTAGAGTATGTGTCTGTTGCAAACATATTATTTTATAACATTTTCTAGTTTCATAAAATTTTCTTAGTTTCAAAAATATTTTTTAACTTTAAAATATTCTCTAATTATTTGAATTTTTTAAGAGTTGCTTTATGGGAAAGCTCTTCAATAATTGTTTACTTCGTTTCTGATACCTCCCAAGATTAAAGATATTTATATTTATTCTGTAAAAATTTTCTCCCACAGGCGAGAAAGACAAGAGGAGGCATACAGAATAGCGAAAGAAAGTACGAATTATCTGAAACAGCTCAGCCACATCGAGAGTGGGAATCCTCAGGAACAGGTCTGTTGAACACGTGCACCGATTTCCCAATTACATGGCATTTCGCAATTGCTCTTCAATATTTAATATGTTCTTAAAGTAGCTGTAATCTGGATCTTTTCAAAGAATTTTTTCCGTACAAAGAGCGGCGATTTACCCGCGTCCCAGGAGATTGATTAATTATGCATTTGTGAACTGTGCTCTTGCGAAATCTCGGTGCTTTGACCAAGTGAACAGGTGAAAGAGAGGACTTTTGCTTCTGAAAGAGAAGAGAAGTCACTTTTGCTCTCTCCCTTCTTGCCGTTTCAATCCTTATCTCTGTAAGATTTCTGTAGATCAAGGATACGTCGTTCAAATAGCTGTAGCTTTAGAAATGCTCTGTGATTCGTTATTTGCACTATTGTAACGTTTATGATTGGTCGGTCGGGTTCTTCTCAGGATGGTGAAGATACGATGGGGCTAGGCCAATGGGCCTAAGCCCCGAATAGTAGAACACGAGAGAGACTCTCTTCTGATGTTGTCTATATTCATTCAACAGCAAGACTAACTCTAAAGTGAACAACGCACACACTTAACATGAACGGAAGGTAATTAAGAGAACAATACGAACGTCACAATATATGTTGATAGACAAACACATTGCCATTAGAAAGGCGTTAACTAACACAACAGGACTCAACGGCACATGTTACTTGAGATATTACGAACCATATCACACACTAAAGCCAACTGTTACACTGTCTGGTGCTACCTATAAAATTGCTTCACAATACGTCACAAAAAAAGAGAAAATAATACTACTAAGGTGCTTGTATACTTTTGATAAAAAACCAAGGAGTAATTTTTACATTTTTTAACATAACGCAAAGATTGGTGATGGGCCAAAATATCAAAACAAAGTTGAATTGCAAAAGCTTGATTGAACTGTTATGCAAATAAGATTGAGAAGGTATCTCAAACTGTTTCGCAAAAGGAATTCAACGTTTTGTTTTTAATCTCTAGGTTTGATGAATGCATAGCTTTTTCATGAAATGTTACTTTGAAATAAGAAGGAAAGTAAACGTATTTTGAAAGTAGGGAGAGAGTTATATGAATTAAGGACGTGGTTTTATAGATTTGCAAAAATGTGTAATATGGCAATGGATGCAAAGTCTCATGAAGTAGTTATGCTTGGAGAAAAGGAAGACACATTTTCAAGTTCTCACCAGCATTTTTAGCTACTTTAAACGTTTTGATTTTGAACACTTTGGTGCTAGATTTTGTCTGCAGTTACCATGTTCACAACTGAAACTACTCATCTTATGCTAAGATTTGAAACAGCCAGAGTTTTCATAATGGCTATTTGGGTTATGCGAGGATTCTTCGTCTTTGTGTACAGTTTTTTCGTAACTGTTTGTTCACACTGTCTCTGAATGCCTATATATCGAAACCTTTTGAATAAAGTCAGCTGATGTTATTAAGGATGTGAGGGGAGCATGAGTGCAGAAGTCAGAAATTTTGCACCCTTGACTCCGCCCTTCTTAGAATCTTTCCGAAAATGTTATACGCTTTGGGAAATTTCCAGACCTCTATTGGCTTCTTATTCGATCATTCCCTCTCACAAAGAGGCTGTTTTTCAGTACAGTTGTTTGTTGGAATATAACTATTCTTACTATTGAAAGTCAAATTAAAGGCAATATACCCTTTTTTATCAGAAAGATGAGGAAACTGCCGATTGCCTTTTAACTTGTATTTTGTTATTCAGCGAAATTTTGGCAACTAAAGTTTAATGTGCTTTGATTTCGCGTCTTATAACCAAATTCTTTATCTCATTAGAAACAGCACAAATTTCAACAGGAGAAGTTAAGAGAAAATTTTTCAGATGTTCTCGGCAAGTTGCAAAAAGTACAACGGGTGAGCTGTAATATTGGATTTGATAATTGTCAAATATTCTTATTTCATATACGTTCAATATTTTGCATTTCAGATTTTTTGTGAAGCATATACATGATTTTTTATAAGGAACCACTTTATAAGGAACCTATATGTAGAAGGCCGAAATATATAAAGAACTTATATACTAAAAACGAAATCCCTAAGGAACTTTTCGATTTGAAATTTTTTTATAACTGCAAGCATCAAGAGCTAAAAAGCTGGTTCCATTTATTTGCAGCGAATACTTGCATAGATTGTTTGCTATTCTTGTGTCAAGTGCTTTATTGAGTAGTTTCCGCATATGCTGTCTCGCTCCTCTCTCTATTAAGTATTAAGGCTTATTGATGTGCAGTGAAAATTAAGGAACTTTTAAGGAACTTTTGGTTCTAAAATCTTATGACTTGAGGTCTACCAATAAAGAACTTTTGGAACTAGGCCTTGTGGTAGGTTCCTTATAAAAAGCGTGTATATATTAATTGTTGTTCAGAGCACCATGAACCACATTTTACACGTAAATCCTAGGAACTCCTATTCAAACGAGGGTCAGGATTTTTATAGTACTCATGCTGTTCAATACATCCACGCCAATTATTTTAGGTTTTCAAAACTTTGCTCGGGGCCCCCTAAAGTTGAATATCTTGGGGCCCCTAGGCCTGGACCCAGTGGGTAAATGCGTCACTGTTTCAACGAACAGAATCACACTAAAGAAAATCACTTCTCACGCAACCGTTGTTTCCGAAATTCTTCCCCGCCTGTCCCTAAGCCTCGTTAGCGCAGTAGGTAGCGCGTCAGTCTCATAATCTGAAGGTCGTGAGTTCGATCCTCACACGGGGCACTTTTTATTCGTTTTATTTTTCAAAAAAAAATTTACTGCACATGTTTTCTAAAAAACAAAAACTCAATTGATGCTGAAGTAAGTATCGTAATAATCGAATGATGTTCGTTTTTTCAGCTGGCTGCTGAGAAGGAGAAAGCAAGTGTCCAAAGAGCACGTGCTGCCTCTGTGGAGCAGCATCGAGTGAGTGAATACGAGACATTTTGCAGATGTTTATCTTCAAAACCGTTTGTGATTGCAATTTTTGCCCATCCCTTACCGAGAGCTCACTATGGCTTAAAATTCATTTGTCAATTACAATCCACGTAACAAAAAACGATGACCCCCCTAGGCCCAACCTCATTTGTGACAATTCCAGTTAAACCTACGAATTTGTGACCCTAGATTTTTCAGAGCCCTAGAATGCCATCATACCAAATCGAAAAAGCGACACTTTTTGCGAACCAACGCTACCATAAACTGGGACCTACAAAAATGGTGGATATTTTCAAGTGGTTTCAAAATGACCCCGCACAGAGTGTTTATTTCTTAAAAGATGTTCCACTAATACTTCGATTGTAAGAACGTCACAAGAAAGAAGTGACTTTGAAAACAGCATTTCAACCTGCTTGCAGTCAAACAACTTCATTATTTTTCATCGGCATAGCGGTGACGTTTTCCCTAACACTTGCAAGCAAAATTGCAGTAAAATATTGATTGAAATGTGGATCGAAATCATGCAAATGCCCACCTTCTAAATGAGGCAAAATCAAGTATTGATATCGCCAAAGATCGGTGGTAAATATTCCTTCGTATATTCCTTCACTAATGGAGTAGTGACACTTACTGGTCATGTTCAAGCAAACTGCAAAATACAATAATCAATTCACACCTGTTAAAGCTTGCAGTCAACAACCCTAACGTTTACCGCAACTTCAATTTATAGGATGTTTTTCCAAGCGCATCCTGTACATGAAAGGAGCCTGCTTCAGAAAGTGACGTCATGCGTTTTTCCTTCGCTCTAATTTCGTTTAAATAGCCAAGAAGACCAGGCGTCGCTTTTGATCGTTTTCAACCCCAAGGAACAACCACTTATTCTAACAGTGATTCTAACATTTACTCCAATTCACCCGTACTGCATATATATACGGAATTCAAAGCTATTAAACCAGATTGCCAAAATAGTTCATGCTGTACTTTGAATGTTTCATTACTGTTGTTGTTATTGTTATAATTGTTATTATTCTCGACAATTTTAGGAGTATGGTGGGCACGTAGAGCCTTCTGGACCAATAAGGTTGGTAGCCATCATACCCTGTGCATGCTACAGTTTCTTTTTGTTCTATTTTCAGTCATCGGTTTTCATTTGCATTTGGCTTGAGATTGGAAATAGTTGCCACCGTTCCTGCGTAGCAAAGTTTTGCCCCTGCGCAGGCTACCACCAATATAAAATATCTTTAAGAATGAACCCAAGATTCATTTTGTACAATTCAATTCATTTTCAAATTTAAACCACCTATCTGTAACCAGGAGCTCTAACGCAAAACTTTTCAACCTTTAACGGCTATTAAAAGGGGATACATTGAGCCAGAGTCCAGAAAAGTTGTTGAAACCTCTTCCAGACAAAAACTTGCTAGAAGGAAAACCTTTCTCGCAAAACAATAAAAGGTGGGCGTGGCTAAGGTGTGTCATAGAAGCTTCTATTGATTTTTGAGGACATTCCTCGGGTCAATGGCCGTGCGACCGTAATATTTTCCTGACTCTGCATGGAGCAGTAATATTTCGTCGCAAAAATCAACCATGTGAACTTTATTTTCATTATCATTTAACTCACCGTCTAGAAAGTGATGTGTGTGACTTATAAGGTTTGAACGATGTCACCGAGATTTGAGATGCATCGTTATGCAAAATGCAAAATGAGCTGGCTAAATGCAAAATGCGAAGGGAAGTTGTTCAATCTTGGCAAACGGGAGTAAACGACGTCTTAACTTCGTCAATTATCTAATTTGGTGAAATTTTAACAAAAGTCTTAGCGATTGACAATTGAAGGATGTAGGTCTTGGTAGATGGGATATCGTTAAAACGACATTTCTTAAAATTCGTCATTTTTCTTAACCTGACATGAATAAAACGACTCACAAACCTTGAGGTTCTTAGTAGACGTTTGGGTGCTACTTTCGGGCAGATTCAAGAGTAGATCGATAAGTTCAGTGAACATGATTTAAAAGCAAGTCTTAATCCAAGATTTTGATTTTCGATCCAAAGGGGTTAGATTATGCTTGGGGCTAAGGAAGGGGGCTAGGCTATCTTATCCGTTGGAGGTATAAAGCCCTTTTCGTCTATCCATTCATGGCTCTTTCTTTATTGTTGCACTTTTAGCGCACCGTCTGTTCAGATGCAGACTGAAGCGGAGTTATCTCTTGAAGAGATAAGAGAGAGAGAAGAGGCAATCAGAAGGCTAGAGGTACCTTTATTTGACCAAATCTTTGTGATAAGGATCCAAGTTTATCTGAATCTTTCGTGAAAAACTCATGTAATATGTATGGTCAATCTTAGATTAGCGGCCCTTTAAGCTTTAAATCATAGATTTAAGTAATCATGTAGTCTGTGTTCATTATTTTTCCGATCTTTAGAACTGCTAACACGTCGAGCGAAGAGCCACTACACGATCTGAATCATCGTGACGTCAGCTAGAATAATAAAAAACTAAACTCCGACGTAATCGATATAGTCCTCGTTCACGTTAGTGTACGACATGTTTAAATACGTTTCGACTCGGCGATAAAAACTTTCAATCCTTATTTCCTACTCATTTCGTACTTTTGTTTTTGACTCCTTTCTTGTTTATAAGAAAAACATTTTACTATAGATGATAATCGTAACTGATGATTAGCCTTGCTAGGGTCAAAATGTATTCTAGTTTAAATTTCTAGATACATGAGGTAATGCAAACGTCATTTATCTCTACAGAGTGACATTATAGATGTCAATGATATCTTCAAAGACCTTGCCTTGATGGTCCATGAGCAGGGTGACATTGTCGGTAAGCGTAATGTCAATTCGGCTTTTCACCTTTGACCTTTGGTGCTTGACTTTGATGGATAAAAAGTAACGCGACTTAAAGATCGCTTGAGCTATTGAAGGTACGATTTTAGAACCGGTAGAAAAATCAGGAGGAATTCGACGATGAAAGGCAACGGTATAGCCGGGGTTAGTTAGATTCGTATGGCTTTTGAATTTTCAACTTCAGGTTTTCCCGTAACGTGTATTGGTTTCTCGTGGCCTGCGGGATAAATCTCCAAGAATAACTAGGCTATCAAATTGGAAGCCCATGTTTTTGGTGTAAGTTCATCAAGGTACGGAACGCAAGATAGACTCGTCAAGTTTAGAATGGCTCCTGAGCCAGCCTATTCAGCACTCAATATTGTGGCGAAGTCCACAAAAGAAGACTAGCAAGTTCCTTTTGAGAATTTTTATGTTCACGAAGAAGAGATCTTTGACAAAAGTATCTTACGAAATCGCAGCGCCAGAAAAAGAAATTTTCATCTATAAAGAGTTGATGCCTTGGCAAATTATTTTGGTTCCTTTTGGGTCGACTTAATAAACCTGAAGTGGGAATGGTCAATTATAACAAATCATACGCTCTTCTTATCAGCCTTTAGTGTTTTCAATTCGTGGCTGGTTACTTATATTGTCAGCTTTTGGTCATTTTTTGACGATTGCATACTTTGAGAAGTTTTGGAAGAAGAGGTACTTTTAAGTGTGCGAAAACTGTTTCCGCTATTTCTAGCTTTTGTAAAAGAGGATTAGCTGAAAGGGGTGTTTATTCGGAGTAATTTTCCTGTTATTTGATGTACTTTGAAGTCACTCGACAAGAAGCCTAATGATTTTGTACCTCTATGACATTGAAATCCACAATTGAATTAAGGAGGATAGCATCAACTGTTAATGTGATTATAAAACCTGCCTCCCATTTAGGCTTTCAGTCACATATATGCGGTGTTCTTAACGAAGGTACAGTGAGAAAAGAAGGTGCCACTCGCTTTTTGTTCGCTACTTGATATAGGGCAGTCTCCTCATCCACTTTCAGATTCAATCGAAGCGAATGTTGGTACTGCATCTGCTAATGTTGAGCAGGGAAACATCCAATTGGAGAAGGCAAGAGATTACCAGGTATGGCCTACGGTTCTGTTGTTTTTATTGTTTTTGTTTTTGTTGTCTTTGTTCCCCTGGAAGCAAAGATTTTTCTAGCTTCAAACTGTTGCAAATAGATTTTTTTTCGTTTATTTATTGTTTAACAAGTCTACGGTTGTACTGTTGAATTAAAAACTTCCTACCTCTCAGGAATATAACGGCAGTTTTTAGTTCATTTGTTGTTTGACAAGCCAAGATCTGCAGATGCTTTAAATTATTTCGCGTTTACTCACAGAAAGCTTCGAGAAGAAAATTGTGCTGCTTGGTTGTCATCTTGGTGGTTGTTGCTGCAATCATTGGTATAATCATATGGCAGACAACGAAATAGAAGTGGTAATATATGCGATGTCACGTGATTATTGTCATTACCCGTCCCAAAGGACAATTTTGCGATAAGCTTTGATTAGTGTAATGTACAAAAATAATTGATTAAATTTTAATTTCAAGGATCTGCTTTTCAGCGTGCTCAACTTTCGTTTGGGTAAGCCGGAATAACCTGACTATGGCCGTCTTTTGGGTTTGAAAAGGCACTCTGTCTTACATAAAAGGAATGCCTTTTCCATTTATTGTTTTTCCTTAGTAAATTATTGCAAATAAATTATCTGTAAAAATCTTCATGAAGAGCTGTGTATAATTTTATGCTCACGTCCAAGGGGTTCTAACCACCATCAGCATGCCATTCGTTTCGGCTAGTTGCCTATTGAAAGCTGACACCATGAGTTGTTTTTTACACATATTTTTCATATTAGAAGCTCGCTGTACTAGTGACTGTAGGATACTTGCTGTTATTTGCACTCTTCTTTTTCGATTTAGATTTTAATAAACAGTATGATGAGGAGCTCATTAGAAGCTTGAAATGCATAGTAAAGTATGACTATACGCAATTTTGCTAGTTTATGTCATGTGTATGTCTGCTGATCATTGACGGGGGTACCTCCTTGGGGCATGGTAGGCTTGTGCACCCTAAATTGTGCTCTACTAGTCTTTGTGTGACATATTTAAGTAATGAATAAACAAAACCTGTATGGGGATTTTGTTAACCATGTAGGAACGTAGACCGCGGAATTGTTGATTCTTCAAAAATTTGGTGAAAACCATACCAAAACACGCCACTTCTTCCCTTTCCTCCAGCTACAAGCGTGCAGTTACAGTAATGCCTGGTATAAACCGATGTCATGTTATCATCAATAGCCAAGCCAATGTTGCAAAATTTTCCAACAGTTTTATTGGTGTATGTTACTAAAATATCGAGCAATTTCCTACCAGAAAATTCATATAGAATAAGTCAATCTGATGACTGCACCAATTGATCTCTCAGAGCGTTTCACAAACTTGTTTCTTTCACGGGTCGCTCTGTCAAATTCAATGCGGTACTCTGGAAGCTCCTATCAGCACCATAATGCTGTTTTGAAAAAGTAAAATGTCAAGAACATTGATGTACTAGATTGGTAAGGGTTTTCCTGGAATTAAATTTATAGTTATCTGGGCGTATCTACCATGCCTACTTTGTTCATAAAGTGTTCTGAAAGTAACCTAAAAGATGTTGACATAATGTTTGAAAATTTCATCCCATTGTCATGGCACTGTTTCTTGCGGCATGGGGTAACTCTGCAAAAAAGGGAACCTTTCTAGACCAACATCCACAACTTTGAAAATAGGTCTGCTCTGAACTGCTTATGCAGGGTAGTGTCCAAGTTTATACCCCACGGGTAATTCAGGTGTATACGAGCCATTTTACAGAGCCTATCACATGTACATTGTTTATTATAGTATAGAAAGATTTTTCTTGTGGACGTGTTTGCTACATACATGTAGTAGTGAACTGTATGGCCTACTGGAACTGTACGTGTATTACTCAAGGCAGTTTATTGATTGATATTTTTGGACTGAGCAACATATTTTAAATGGACTTACTCTTGTTTTTCCTTTCCTGGGACCCTTAAAGTAACTCCAACGAAAAGAAGTTTGATTGCAAAATTTTGAATGTAATAGTAAATGAAAGAAAACTTGCTCACTGTGAAAGTTTTCTCCGCTTTATATTCTCTGTAGTAATAGTTATTTGCAGGGGCGTAGAACAAAGGGATCTTCAGAAACAGGGATACGAAGATTAGTAAATTTCTGTCAAGGTAAAAGCTAAGATGGAATTCATTGAACTCCGATGGGTGGATCAACGGTGCGACAGTGCAAATTTTAATTAATCGTCAAAGCAACTGTTTAAGCAATAAAAACTGTTTTCTTTTTCAAAAAGGCGTTTTTAAAAATATTTTTGGTCAGTTTTTGCAGGCCATGCGGCGCATTACCAGCTTCCCTTAATGCTACGCCACTGGTTATTTGTCTCTTAATTTCGCGCACCACCTTTGTGAGCATGGCTGTAATTACGTCAAAGGGGACTGGTACGAGCGCGGTTTGATCGACTTGATGTAAACAGACTGAAATTTTGATGGATGCTGCTCCATGTCAGCTGGAGAAAATTTTTTTGCTCCTTATTGCCGTAAGAAGCACGTAACGGTCTTGGATTTTACAAAGGTCAGATTAGAAAGGTTAGTATCAATTTATTCACGCATCTCTCTTTCTGTTGGCGTTCTTGTAGGATGGTATCTACGAGTTATGCTTCTTCAGAAATTTTTGTCGTCGCGTTTTCAAGGTTGGCTCGAAGCCGATGGCTAACAAGTCATATTTCAAGGGTCTTTCCGTCATCAGAACGATAAAAGCGCTAAATCTGTGATTTGAAAGGTTCTTTTGGCCATTTTGAGTTCTTGGACAATGCCTACGATATGAAAGTTAACTATTTTCCAAGGTTTATTATATTTCATCTTTTTTAGTGCTGCACCGTACAGTACCACAATGTACCATTGTTATTAAAAGCGTAGAAAACTGCAAATGAGGACTGATGTGTTCATGTAGATTATAGTTTCCTCCATTTTAAAATTACCTTCATTTTTCAAACAGTTTTTCTTTGGCACCTCTATTTGTTTATTTTGATCATTCTAGTTTTGTTTCTGATTACAAAACATGTCGCGATGAAATACGTCATAAGGATGCAGGACCTAGATAGCCCTTAGAAGTATTTATTTCACATTCCTGAGTCACATTAAATCCCAATTAGCTCATTTTCCCATAAGTTTATAGTCCTGTTGTTACAAGCTGTTTGAATTAGCATTATACAAACCCCCCTGCAAATAACAATGGTATTTATTACAAATTGTGGACACAGTTAAAAGATTATGTGCCTTTAAAGGTTACAGACAAAGTTGCACCAACGAATTTAAAGACAGTAGGAAAATGGGAGGAGCTGTTAGTGCTGGTCAAGATAATGATGAACTGATCACAAATTTGTGTGAAGCAAACTACATCAGGTCCCAAGATGTAGAGAAAGCTTTTCGCTTAGTTGATCGTGGGGATTTCTTCCCAAGTGACTATCCTGAAGGCGCCTATAAAGATCTTGCTTGGAAGCAAGGCAACGTTCACATATCAGCACCCTGTATTTACTGTGAAGTGATGGAGGCATTTGAACTTAAGGAAGGACTTTCATTTCTAAATCTTGGAAGTGGCACTGGCTACTTATCAACACTAGTGGGGCTCATAATAGGACCATATGGCTTAAATCATGGTGTGGAGCTCTATAAGGATGTAGTGGAGTATTCGTATTCAAAAGTTTCAGATTTTTTGAAGCATACAAAGGGCTTAAACCCAGCTAACTTTGCAATGCCAAACTTTGTTGTTGGAAACTGTTTGATGATGAATCCAAGCTACAGAAAATATGACAGAGTTTATTGTGGGGCTGGATGCCCTCTAGAGCATGAAGCATATTTGAAATCACTTGTCAATGTTGGTGGAATACTCATTGTTCCTATCAGAGACACTGTAAGTTCTTTCAAATAGTTTTTATTTCACTCAATTTCATCATTAATAGAAGGTATCTTTAAATGTAATCAAAGAAGATTATAGCTTTGTATAAAACGTAAGGCTTCCTCAGGTCAGCGAGGGTTTTTCAGAAATCTTGACAGAGGACAGAAACACAAGATGTGCATGCCACTGCAGTAAATGTGTTTCTGATTACAATTGTTTTGGCTTATTAAATTTTTTAGTAGGCAAACACTGCAGACTTGGTGGCACCCCTAATAACCAGAAAGACTTGATAAAACTCCACCACCTTCATGATCTAAATATATGTCAATGATTGACCTATAGCCATTTAACTTTGATTCACACTTGAGTGATGTTGTGGTGTCCAATTATAAGCAGATCAGGTCACTGAAGCACAAGGAGTATATTGTCAAGCAGGTGTATATTCAGATTGTATTATGGAGCAAATCCTTTTGGAATGAGAAATGCAGCAAAGATTCAATCAGCTAATAAGCATGCACCGCATACTAGCATCTGTCACAAATTTAGATGACCTTATTATTTGCTTTTTATAAACTGAACAAGTTCTTGTTTACAACTAACATTGTATTTTCTCCAATTAAGCTTGTAAAATACAAACGAATATCTGCCTCTGAATGGGAAGAAAGCAACCTTTTGCCAGTTCAATTTGCATCACTGGTTGAACCAGAGAAAGAAGACTTTGCAGACAGCATCCTTGAAATAAGTGAGTAGACAGCCATATGATGGGTGTGATAAGAGCTATATATCACTAAGTACAAATCATTGAAAAATCTTCAACTTATTGTCTTTAGGATCATTTACAACAAAGTACCAAACCATTTGTGATCTTCATTAGATTTAAGTAAGATTCGATAGGACCTTATAGGGTGGCGGTACTAAATATTTACATGTAACACATGTTCCATAAAGCCGACACACTCATGTTATCCAGTCCTACCTTATCTTGAAATGGAACTAAAAAAGTATATCAAAAGGTTTTGTATGCAATGATGATACCCACATTTGTACAACCCTTTGTGTCAGGTAGCATAGCTTGAAATTATTTATCTTTGTATCTGTTCATCTATCTTTCCTTTGTTGCTACGAAAATGATGTTATTCATCAATTCAAGTTTTTTAACTACTTTCCTTTCTACTTTAGCCTCAGAACCATATTCACTGCAGGAGATCTGTCGTCTGTCAATACTGCAATGCATTGGTGATAAAAATTTTAAGTCCATAAGGCAGCTTCCATTGCCCCGTCCACTCCTTGGCTATTTGGATTTTTACCGTGAGCCGCAAGAAAAGAAAAGGAAAGTAGAGAAAAAGGGAAAAGATCCTTTGGTCATGCATATTGTTGTTAAAAGGTGAATAGTTCTGCTGGGTTTTTGTGCTTATAATTTGTTTTGTACTGAAATGTTTTTCCGCATAAGAGTGGTGCTTATTATTTTGCTAGAATGCAGAAACGGACAGTTTCAAAAGGGAAGAGAAGGAAGTCTAGTAGTTTTTCCCAGCTTTTCTCTAACTTTATACTTCTTACATAATCTAACAAATGTTAATCATCCCCATTCTTACCTAAAATTTTTTCATCAGCGTGCCCTTCCCGCCTGAGGTAACAACTTCCAGCTGGCATTGATGACTCTGAGCTTGACCGATAAGTGCTGTTATTTGACTTGATTGTTTTGTCCTTTTTGCTTTTTTGTTATGTTTCTCATTTGTTTTTCAAAGATGCTACAAGCATCATTTTGTATATAGGTTGAGGTGGGTCAAGTTTTCATTAACCAGGCTAGAACAAGTGAAGTGGAAGTGTCAGCTAAATAATTCTAAGAATCTAGTTCTGTGTAGCAGAGATAAATTCTTTAATCCAATTGTTTGTCTGTAATATATTAGGTAAGTATTTTGTTTTGCAAACAACCAACTTTTTAGATGACAGAATAAGCATTATAAATGGGACTGCAACTGTTAGGACTTAAAGAGCCTTGCAAGATTGCTAATGGAAGTCAGACTTTTTCTTTCAAAATTCATAGAAATTGCCACATTCACTGCACAACACTACAAGCCTGCCTGAATTTATTTTCTATAGTTTTCTGTTGATAGCGTGACGGGTTGAGAAGACCGATATTATTTTGGGTATTTAGCGTGTTGAGTGTCTTATTTGAATCAGAAAAATTGGGGCTTCCTGGTCACAATAGCAACAACAATTCCAGGCTAGGCGACGTCATCAAAGTTCTTATTGTAGCAGGCAGCCATCTATTTGACATTTTCATCTTCCATCAAGTTTTGATTTGAGAACAGTCTTTACACTTGCTCTTCAACGATTTTTTGGAGCCAATAATTTTTTGATGAGCGGCGATTTTGCTTTTTAAACATTTCTGCTATATCCCGTAACATTTCTTTTGTAAATTTTTGCCACATCTCGTAGTGTTAACAGATTGGGGTTAACAGGTGTTATATTCTACTCCTTGAGTTATCTCGTTTCCAAGGAGCACATAGTAGCATTTAAACGCCCTTCTTGAATAAGCGATCATATAGGATAATCGCCCATATAGAATAAGCGCCCATATAGAATAAGCACCCGTATAGGATAAGTGCCCTCTCTGAATGAGTGCAAAGGTCAGGGGTGAAATTCTCATACAGGCCAATATGTCTGTTGCTGAATGTTTACATTAGCATGTTATTTGTTGTTAAGTTGGGTTAGAGTAGGTTAAGACACAATGCAAATTTATGTGCCTTTTTGCTTAAGAAGTATTTTTGTGAAATTTGGTAACCACAGAATGTTACCCTTTTATTGTCGTACCTAAATAATGTACTATGTTTAAATTATATTCCTTTCGTAGCGTTCAGCTCTTTAATGACACTAACATTCTTAATTTATAATTGTTGTAGATATTAACATTTCTTAGTTTGAAAGTATCAATAGTACCTAATTTACTCTTATCTTGTCGTTATCATGTAGCATTCTTGGTTTGGGAATAGTTTTTTTAAGACTTAATCAAGATTCAATTTACTTAAATTTTGTCGAAGGGCGCAAATTGACTTGATCACACCCAACTTTCTAATACTTTTCATAAGGGAATCACCTCTCGTTATATATCTTTCAACTGAGAACGTGTTTGTGAGACGTAATTTACTTTTGGTGGAATGCAATGGCTATCAAATTGCTACCATAGATCTTCCAAAACGATCATAAAGTGTATAGTGCCCTAACCAGTGTATATATCAATAATAGCTCCTTATATATAAACAATTTTTAAATTTGTCGAATTTCATTATGAACCTCTGCCTGCCAACCTATTGACCACCCAAGACACTTCAATCAGGCACTGAATTTAACGTGAATGAATTGAAAACGAATAATTTACGAAAATGTGTAGCGTCGTGTTTATGTACATAATTATTTATAGACTAATGACTACAGTTCGCAATGAATAATGTAGAAATGTAAATTTAATTGAGTTTTAGCCAAATCTTTGTTTTCTTTGAGTAAAAGGGTTTTGCTGTACAGGTATTGTGTCTGTATAAAAGTATGCGTTAGAGTTAGAAGTTTTGTCTTCGAAAAGTTTGTGATCTCTCTTTTGTCCTCTTTTTCAACTGTCTGGCTGTTTCAGTCTTGAAATTTTAGCCAGTTTTTAGCACCCTTGTCACTTTTTCGAGATAGGATCTATGAAATACTCCCACCAGGCAATTTTTTAGTTTCACTTTCATCTAATAAATAATCTAAAAAGTATAATTTTCTTTTCTTTGAGAGCCATCACTTTCAAACAGATTTTCTTTGAAAGAAATTAAGCAACATTGTAGATCGAGAAAAAAGAACAAATTCTCTGTGCATGTCATGTTTGGAGTATTGACACAAATATTCTAAAAAGGTATTGGGGATTCACTCTATCCTCAGAAACCAATCAATTCATTCAATCCAATGAATTCATAAAGGAAATCTAAAATAAAGCGTACATTCGAGCAACTGAACACAGCAACTGGGTTTCGTCTCAAGTATTCAACGACAACACTCCAAATTTGATGACATGGATGAATCTCTCCTAACTGGAGCTGTCTGTCATTTTCAATCTGCGTAAAGTCTTTGACACTGTACACCACATATCTTTATTTGCCAAAATCAAAATGTTCAACCTTAATGATATCATGAATAGATAGATGGCTCACCTCTGATTTGTCTCAAGGGAATCAAGTTGCCTTATTTAATGGAGATTTATCAAAGGAAACCACCCTTTTTGTTGGTGTTCCCCAAAGGTCGATTCTGGGCTCCTTGCTGTTTCTGATTTATGTAAACGATTTGATGGCTCACTTCTGGCCGAAGTTGTTATGTTTGCAGGTGATGCCACAGTATTATCAGACGGATAGTCAAAGTCGGAAATTAAATATGGCTTCATTGTACAGCGATAATTATTTGATCAACTTTTTTGACCGTTAATTTGTAACTGCTCGTATCTTGCATCGTAATTTGTAATCCACTTTACATTTCAAACTAAGTTTAAATCTTATTATATGGACAGTTTTTTCGTTTAATTCGTAAACCAGGCTTAAAACAAGCTTAGCTTCGTCCTGTTATTTACATTAAAATTGGCGCACACATTGATACATAGTTTATATTATCGTTATTCAGTGTCTAGAATATTCACATAACTATTTCATTAAAGTATTCAATTATGTTTCCATAGAAATGTTGACTTGTGTGTCTTTTAGCTTTCCCTAAAAATTAACGGATTAAAATGCTTTTTATTGCGGAATCATTCTCTCCACATCACTTTTGCCCCGTAACACTACCACAGGGGTACGGGAAGTCTCTAATACAATTCAACTCATTTTTGGCCTACGTTGGAAAATGAGCAAGGTGAATTGAGATGTGCAGATTTTAGAAAGATATTGTTAATCAATTGAACCATGTAGCTGAAAACTGTGGATCCAGATATCAAGACAAAATGTTTACGCTCCTTTCAGGGCTTTGGAAGTATGTTTTTCAGAAGGATGAGTATTGTGTGCTGATTCTTGGATTAGATAACGCTGGCAAAACGGTAAGATTTCGTCTATCTATATCAGGCTGGTCACGAATAATGGTTATTTTTCAAATAGCCGAAAGAGAGTTATGGACTTGTTTCGATGTCAAAAACTTTTTTACACTAATCTGTTTGTGGCTGCTATTCAGAAAGTTGTTTGCTAATGAAATCGCACCTTTGAGCTTTGTTTTTATCGTAACGTTACAACCAGTGAATTTCATCAGGAAAGAATCGATGCCTTTTAAAGTTGTGAAAACCCACAGGTGTTACTTTTGAGTCCATCAATATCTGGTGATGGGATAAAGAGATTATTTAGTCCACATTTAACATTCTATAAATGCCTGATAGAAGAAAAGTTGCAGGAAGATAAAAAAGGACCTCCACCAAACCACAGAGAATATTTTGTTGATGACCACAATCCTCTTTAGACTGTAAATTCAACCAACAATTTTCCCATCCATATTTTTGAAAACTGAAATTACCACAGCTGTGCCCATCAAAGCACAATATGGTTTATTGTTTAGTTGTCAGCACCTGGGTATGTTATTGTTTCAATGATTTTGGGGAATTTTATTGTAGAGAGTAAAATGTCTGAGTTACATAAGCTCTGCTGAAACAAGAAATTCTGTATACTGAAATACTGAAATAGGAATTGCTAATAGTGATAGGAATTATCAAACATTAAGGAAAGCACTGGTGGATCGTTTTTGATGCAAAAAGCAAACATAAACTAAGGAATCACAGAAGCAAAAATAGAGATTTCAACTCAAGTACTCCTTCATATATATAACTAAAGTACACAAGTTAAACATACACTAAGTAGCTCCTTAAAAATTGCCATTTTAGTCTGCATAACTGTACTACAACCTAATGAAAAATTGTTCGTACCTACAACCTATTTTACCTGAAAATTGAGGAATTTCAACAGAATCTATAAACAGTTTTAGACTGTTTTCTAAATTGTAGTTTGAAGAAGCTTTCAGTATAATGGGTTATAATAATGCTTCACATCATACAAAGAATTTGGTATTTTAAGAAAAAGTCACTGGATTTCACCAGCCCAAACATTTATATATATATTTTAAGTTTAGTAAGTATTGGTTAACTGAAAGCACTTTGTGATTACTAAAGACCATAATTTGTTACTTGTCAGACATTTATTGGCTTGTTATTTATCCCTTGTATCAAGATATTGTATTTATAGGGCCATTTATATTCTGGCTGACAAGGGGAATGATATTTGCTTAATTTGTACTAAATTAAATCTTTTGTTCTCATCTCAGACATTATTGGAAAACGTAAAAAGAAAATTTGCTGTCAATTACAAGGGAATTCCATTTGACAAGATTCATCCAACTGTTGGCATGAATGGTATGTTTGAATTAAGCGCCCACAAAACAAGTTCACCCTACAAAAGTACAATTTTCTTTGCAAAGGCGTTGACTAAATGTTATTGTTGTATCAGATTTTGTGTGCATGCACTTAAACTTCAAGAATAAAGTCACTTTGTTGCCCTTCGAGGTCACCTGAGCAGTACATAGATACAAAACTCAGCACATTAATCTAGTACTGTCTCCTTCCATTTTCAGCAGTTTTTTGTTTTATAAGTTGTAACATACCAATCTTTGTAAAATATTCTTGGTTATGCATTACATAGAAAATCATGTGATGCAAGCCAAAGGGAGAAACATACCTCTAAGATTCCAATAGCTATAAACTATAAACAGTCAAATTGTAGTAAAAGCAATTCCATGTCAACCATCTAATACTGTGAAATGCTCTTAGGTCCAAAGAATGGCCGAATATCTTATTCAGTATTTTTATCACATTGTAGTTGGCCGCATTGATATTGATGGAATAAGATTAATATTCTGGGACCTTGGTGGCCAGCAAGATCTTCAATCTCTTTGGGATAAGGTATTTTGTTTTACTTGACTTTCAAATCTACAAGCCTGGTTGTTCTTTTTGATAACTAATTTGTAAACCATGATTTGTCATTTGGCTATAGACAGCATTGTGTAACTTTCTTACAAATCCTGCAATTTTTTCTTTCTTATTAATTGCACAGAATCTAAATTGAGACCAATTTTGTGCTGCTAATTACTAATTTGCTGCTGCAAATCTGTTTAAGCTGTTGCTGTGACAGCTGTACTTCCAAATGCCAGGTAGCAGAGGAAAATAGAGACTTTTTATCCTTTAATTTTCTTCTTCTCATCCTTGTTCCTCTCTTTTGTTCCTACACAAATTTTCAATCTACACCTTATATGCTTTCTAATCCCCAATCTTTCCTCCCTTCCATTTCCCAGTCTCCTCTATGCTGAATACAATGCTTTCTTGACTTGTGTGTTTGTCTTCTGTTTAGATTAGACCTTGTATCTGTTGTAGCTTGCTGCTCTGGTGTTGATTGCAGCTCTGAAGAAGTCTGTAGCCCCAATTCCAATGAATTGCTCTTTTTTCTACGTTCTATAATTTCTTTTCAGTATTACACAGACGCACATGGAATCATGTATATTGTAGATTCGTCAGACAATGCAAGGATTGATGAATCATTGGCTATTCTTGGTTTGTAATCAAAATTATTTATTGCTGTGTAATGATAAGCCTTTTGAAGTACTAATTTGAGTGCCTGTCTAAGAATGTTATACCTCTTAGTGAAATAGTTTCACAAGATGCTACAATCAAATAACAGTGAAACAATAGCCCTATGTTAATATGCGTTTTACAATTATTGCAAAATATCACCTTTGAAATACTTTTCTCTGTTGTCGTTGTTCAACCAAAAAATCAGTGAAATTTATCTCTCTCTCTCTGTGGTTATGTTCCACTACCGCTGCTCATTTATCTCTTGGGTCCTTAGACCTTCTTCTCATATCAAAAAAAAGAAAGAACCCATCAATATGGCTTCATGTCGTATTAAACTTAATCAGTTTGCGAAGTTTTGGTTTCACTGCTCCGGTTTCGAAGCTTTGTATTTGCTAGAGAAGTCTGCAAAGTTTAACGACCTGAAGTAAAAATTAACTAATATTGTGTTTGCCTTTAACTTAGTTTTCTTCAACTTATGATTGAGTGACATTTCCTTCGTTTTCAAGTATATTGTTTATACCTTTTTCTTTCAGAGAGTACATTTATCCACGAGAATCTGGATGGCATTCCTCTGCTCCTGCTTGCCAATAAACAAGACAAGGATGTAAGTAGGAGAATTCGACTATTTTGCTGAGATTCTAGGCACCATAGAGCCACCAACATCCTTTGCTTTCTTCTGTGGGCTAGATGTATATGTTTTTATCAGAGAATCTTCAAAATATTCTAATGTAGATCTTGAAGCATCGCCACAGTGTACTAAAGGCATGGGTCTCTATTTTTTCAAAGTGGTCAGAAGAAGTTGTCAGTTTGGAGTTGTCCTGTATTTCATGATAACAACGAATTTTGAGTGAATCTCAATGTAAGATTCTCGGTAGACATAATAAGGTGAAGGAGCGAGCCAAACGTATTCGACAACTTCATAATATGAAGCTAAATACCTTAACGGTAAAATTTTCAATTAACTTTTTGGACATATCCGAGTTTGTTTTATGAGAACGTTTCTGGAAGAGACAGGTCCCATCAGCACAATAGTGAAGGAATGAAATTTGTCAAAAAGAAAATTGATACATTGGAAGCCAAAATACGAATAGAAGTCAATTAAGGTTAGGACTAAGAGTAATTATAAATATATACTAAGTAAGGATATTGAAAACAAGGAATTAGAGTAATAGGTCGAAAACGCCAATGCACATAAGATAATGATAATGTTAGAAAATATCAGCAGTGTATTGTAGCCCTTTGAAAATGTATATGTAACCCATAGCCATAGCATAGAATATGCTACTCGCTAATCAGTTCTGATGAACCGTGAATAACAACTAAGGGCAGGTACGTTCGATGTGTAAAGATATGTAAGTTGAAGTATGAAGCTGTGTGTATCAGTGACGCCCCGTTCTAGAGTATTAACAAGTGGAATGAATTCGAATTTGGAATTTCAACTCAAATAAGCAACCATCGTTCATACAGCCGATTGCTATTCTTGGCCTAAATGCAAAATTTTGAGGGAGGAGGACAGTGGAGGAGACTCTAGAAATGCTAGAAACGAGAAGCGAATTTTAGTGTTATTTGTAGATGGACGTTTCCTTTCATCCGCCTGTGTTTTCAACAACGTAAGCTTGGTGACATTTGATCAGTGACTCATCTGTGACGAAAGCACGATTTCATGGGTCCCTGGAATGAATGGAGAGCAGCTCTTCTTTTATGTGGTGACATGTTGTTTTGCACTGAATCCAATATGTGAGGAGTATAGTGTAACGATTGGGTTTCAAAGTGAAGTAAGAAGTAAGAAAACCTGCATCACCTCTAACCTAGCACTGCAGAGTGCACGCACTCTTATAAGAAAGTGCCTTTGAAGGCCTGCTATAGTCTTATTTCTGAAGATGGAGACTGGAAAGGGAGTCTGAATAACTGTATCTTTGTTGGATCGAATCTTTTCATGCATAAGGTACAAAGCCTTCTGACGTCATCGTTAGGCCATGCTTGATTTCCCCTGGTTTTACTGGAAAAGTGAAATGGTGTCCTAGCTAAATTAGATTTTCGATGCTTTGCAATCACTTAAGGAAATTCAAGCACCCAGCCACATCTTATATTTACTAGAATACATTCCATCATTCACAGCCAAAAAAATCCATGTGTCATCTGACAACTGTCTCTTCTTGAAGCGTTTTCCGTACCCTTGAAGCTCTCTGTTGGCTATCCCATTCGATTCGCACCACCCACGTTCTCCAGAAGCTCTTGCTGATAGCAAATAGAAGATTTTCCTAACATTGGAGCGAGAAAATCTCTTGGAGTGTTCTTTAAGGCGCTATAGAACGTGAATCCGGCGTGTTATTACCGCCCCCGCTAAATACCGACAACCCGGAATTGAACTCTTGCCCGGAACAAGCTACTCGGCGAATTTCCACTCTTCGTTTAATAATCATTTGCTTTGTGACTGTTTGGAGGGTTGCTAAGAGGTGCATTCACATATTGAAGAAGCTCAAGTTGTTTGTTAAGTACTTGATCTGCGTTTGCACTGCAATTTACACACAAATTTTTCCTGAGCCAAATTTTTTTGGATGAAGAGCTTTTTTCTCGAAGTGGACCACAGAAGGGCATGTAGCACATGTTGTTCCAGGACTCAGGTTTTCAATTTGTTTGCCACTGGAAGAGAATCCTGCTTGCCACACTTGATCTCATGTTGACTCTTACCCTATTTTTCGAAATTCTAACTGTATTCCAATGAGTGCGTTTATGGGCAGCTGTGTCCATTACAAGAGGGCCCATTCATGCTACAAATCGCTCAACAGAATCGACCAACCACCAACCAACTTCTTTTAAGTGCTGGTTTACTCAGAATTCCTGACTGTAAGGAAATATTTGCAAAACAGAGCTGTGTAGCGCTAGAGGTACCATTTATGGAAGCGAAGTTTAGAAAAGATACGCAGCTATCGTAGGAAAAAAGTAAAAATCATACTTTTGTCCCACAATAAATGCGGAATTTTTTTCTGATAATATTAAAGCAGATATTAACGCTAAACGGTATTCCTTGTATCACTTTTTTGATCGTTTTGGTTTAACTTTTAAGTGTTTCGTTAAGTTTTGCTGTTGATGTGCCAGTGTTTGAACTTGGCCAGGAGACTGTCTGAGGTTTACATCTTTTCTTCTTAATTTCTCACAAGATACTTTGTTCCTCCTTTTTACGCCGTGCCAAATAGAAAAAAGGCGCGAAAGTGGTTATTGCTCAAGACAATACGCAGGGATATCTTGTTTGCAAGAATAATTTTTTATTGATTAGTTATAGGATTAATTTATGATAAAATAGGCAGTTGAATTCTTTATTTAAACCAACCATTATAGAATGCCAGGTATTATTACGTATATAATAAGGGAAATTCAGGATATAATATATAACGTCCTGCTATTTCATGCTTATGATATTGAAAGATAAAAATTAAGAGTAATTTGTTAATATTTCAATTGTTTTTGCAAAGTTTTATAACTGGCAATTTTCTGGAAAGTTTAAGTTGACTAATTTGCGATCCTGTGTTAGAAATGAATGCAAGCACTCAATTATCATAATTTTGACACCATTCATTTTTTTATTCATCCAGTTGTCCATATGTTTATTCAATTTGCTATTTATCCTAAATATTTTATTCACCTAATATTTTTACTTTATATTTATCATCTCATCTTAATTTATTCCGCCATTCGCTCATTCGGTCACTTATTCATTCGTATATCCATTCATTCATTCCGTATAAACATTGATATGCTTTTCGTTAAAGCACCCATTCTATATTGGATATTACTATAATTGACATAATTATTCGTACATATTTTCCCTTTGCTTTTAACGGAAGGCTGTCAACTTGTGGTATGCAGAATGCTAGAAACCAGTCCTCTTCATTCTTCCTTCTAACGGACCTTTTATGGCTCTTGACTCATTTATCACGAAGCCTAAAGAGAAATTTACAGCCTTGATAAAAACCAAAGCCAAAGTGTCTCTGAACCACCCATTTTCCGATTTTCATTTGTCAACATACATGCGGTGACAAAAGGGCTTTCGCAAAACGAGATGCCAATATGCCCTCAATCTAATGAGAAGCCTCACTGATAGTTAATCCCTGAATAACATTCGCGTTGAAATATTTATCATCGGATATTCGAGTTTACTCAATTATAATTTTTTCCTTTTTCTAAAACAGAGTGCAACAAACGTAGACGAGATTAAAGGCAAATTCATGCAAAGCTCGGTCAGATTTGATGAGAGGGATTGTCTGGTTAGCGGAATATCTGCGCTCAATGGGTAAGTTTATTGGCACCCCTGAGGCAAAGGGCTCGCTCGTTATTTCAAACAAACAAAATCGATAACGAACAGGGTCTATCGCTCCCATAGTCAGAATCGTCAATAGAGACATCAAGAGGGAGTAGGGGTCGTGTGAAGCTCCGTGTTTCTGCCCATGGGCGTGGCATTTGGGCGTGGTATTTGGGCATTGGCACACAAACCTTTGCACCAACTGTACACATTTCGCAATAAGCATTCAGTGGCAAGTTAAAAAACCTATCTACACTTCTCCGTGTTTGGCACACTTAAAGTGCCAATTTTGTTCCAATATTTGCTCTACGTTTTAACCTTACCAGGCCTGACCAGTCTCTCCTTTGCTTCCAAAATGTGCAACGCCCAGAGACTGGCTAAGTCGAACCCAAAAAACCATTTTCCGGCGCAGGCTCTTCATGTTTTGGGGACCCTCCCCCTACAGGGGTACTCTTCTCGCCCTCTCTTGCTTTGCTCCCCTTTGCTTTGCTTCCCTCGTTGCTTTGCTTCCCTCTTTGCGTTACCAATATTCCGTCCTTTGCCAATGCTACTTAGACTCTACCCTCACAATGACCCAACTTAAGCCCCGTTAATCTCAGTAAGCCCCCCACCTACCTATAACCCCGTACAGCAAGCCCGCATCTCAAAAGGTTGTGTTTATAAGCTGCCGGAGCCGTTCAGAGGGATTTGCTCCTGTACTGGCAATTCATTTACGGTATGAGTTTTTTTTGTTGGAACGGTCTTTCCTCGACCGCCCAAAAGGATTTTAAAATATCGCTCGCCAGTGGCTACGAAAGAAGCCCATTGGTGCAGGTAGCAGTATTAAATTTGTCTACCATTGCAATGATTGGCCGTTAAATTTTAATAGAGACTGGGCCTTTAACTCCTTTTTCTGACGGGGGTAGGGGTAAAAAAGACGTTTCTGTAGTGTTTAATATTTTTGAGTCAATGCAAAATTTGTTTCATTGAATTTAGTTTTCTCCCTTCTTGTAGCTTTATGCTGGTTAACAGGTTTTCTAACATGCTTATTTGCTATCGTCTAAAGAATCTGATTACTTTTTGAAATAACCAAATAAATGAACAGTCATTTGGTCATACCGGGGTGACATAAACTTATAATTACACGAGTTTTAAAGTCAGCTACGGCATTTCTCTAGCAACCAGGATATTGTTGTATGCAAATAGCCCTGTCATTAACCTGAAACTTGAAAAAGTTTATAATAAACAGGAAACTGCTTGGCCGTTCGTGTTTTTGCATGGTTGTTATTGCAAACAATTTGAGCAAGGCCTCTTTGTTAGATATTTCGTGTTTTCCGCTTGCCCTCCTCCGCATTCGTTTGCGACCACTGCGTAATCCAAAGCGCTAAAATAGTTTACTGAAAGCCCTACATCTGTCTCTTTTTATCATGTTCTGGGGGCTAAATAAACCAATTAACTATAAACTTAGCAAAGCGTTTTTCGTTTCTGATTTTGGTTAGAGAGTGATTTAAGGAACCAATCATGCATTACTGCGGTTGAAAAATAGAGGATTCGATGGATGGCTAGGTAATCATAATCGTGAACAAGTGCTTTGTGGTACAAAACTTCAAAATTGCTAGATAAAGCTGAACTAGTTTTCGCATACTTATAAGTACTTTTTTCGTCCGACCCTCCTCAGAGTATGCAAACGTCGGAAGATAACCAACATCGGAAGGTCAGTTTTTGCAACTAGTTCCGCTTTTTCTAGCAATTGTGTAATCATGATCATAATTTTGCCGGCTGATTGAGTTCTGTCGGCAATGAGTAGAAAATGCCTTGGATGCAATCTCTTACACGTCCCCGATGTCCGGGCATCTTTTTATCATTATTAGCAGCAGTGTAAGGCGTTCGGCTCGTGCTGTTTATCGGTGTGATCACGTGACATCGCTGTTGATTTGGAGATCCCGAGAGAGCAAAACATGCTGTTTTCATCTACTGTAGCTGCGTCGTTTCACCAGTTGCTAACCACGCAACACAAAAAGAAGCCTTGGAAATTTGTTCAGCAACTTGGTCACGCAAAATATTGCTTAGCCTTCAGTTAATGCCGAACAAAGCTAATAAGATTGTTCTTTATGCTTTTTTAATTACATTTGATCAAAAATAAAACTCGGGCAATGTGAGTGATGACCGCAGCCAAAACAGGAGAACGACATACGACGTCATTTTATCAGTCCGCTAAATGATATTTATATTGCATGATATTTGTATGCATATAAAATATCGCTGTAAACCAAGTATAAGGGAATTTATATGTATATAAAATGCAGTTATTTGTTGCGGTAAACCTTAGCATGCAATGCAGTGCCCCCCTCTTCTAGGCCCCTTGTAGAAAGTGTATCTTTTTAGGAGAAGGACACATCAATAGTAGTACTGCTTGGGAAATCATAGTAAGATTCCGTTTGGTTTGTTGCATTTCACCTTTTTCCCTATGTTAACCAACTGCACTTATGAACATATATGCCGAGATGTTGGCAATGTCACAAATGGGATTATAGACAAGGTTGAGCGGGGAGGGGTTTCACAAATCTTTGTCACAGATTGTAAAAGCACATTACGATACATTTTGTTTTGCCCCACGAACCCCCTCTCCGTTCTTAAAACTTGCCCAACCTCCACCCCTACCATATTGCTTTTTTAACCCTTAACCCTTTGCTGGTTTAGGCCGTTCTAGCAGTGCTGATGAAAAGGCCCCTGATAATGCGCTGTTTTCCCCTGTGCTGTCCTGTCTTTAACATTACTCTGTCTCTGGCTTTTCCATCTTGCTGGGCTGGCTGTCCAACTGGACCCATTGCGGTTAACTGGTTGCGTGAAGTTGGTTGCTATTTGGCTTCATGCATGAAACACGAACACCTACCATGTGTCATTCTTGTCAATAGATAACACCTAACAGTCAAGTCGATGGATTTGCGAAACCGCAGTTTCCTCAACCAAAATAAGATCAGTGTTACACCAGGTGTTTTTCAAGTGCTCCTGCGTCACTGAAAAACGCCTTCTTTAATGCAATAGGCGGCGATAATGTCAGGCTTGCTATAAAGAAATGTCAGAATCTCGACCATAGATGAAAATGAAATTTGCTACATTAAATCGTGATCATTATAAGCCTCGATTTAACAACATTAGCCTCATTTTCGTGAATTGAAATCGTAAACTTAGGAGGTCAAAATGAAGTGACCGTTAATCTAGTTATGTTCACATTTAGCTTCAATGACGTACGTGCTCAGGGTCCTCTCATATTTCATTCATAAACCTCCCCCTCTCTACATGCGACCTTCTCCCCTTCACTCTCAAGTCGTTTTCTAGGTCCATATCCACAAAAACCCGTCTACATTTGTGGCAACACTAGTTTTCGTGGATAACACAATATAGCGTTGTTTGTTGGCAAAGTGGGAATCATTTTACGGGCAGTATACATCTAGAGTAGCGAAGAGTACCGATAGGATTCAGATGCATATGGACATTATGAAATAGCCTCATTTTCGATTTAAAAGGGCGGTATTAAGAGAGGAGCAACATATCACACATGAGCACTGAAGAGAAGCAATTTTCGCTTAGCCAAGAACTTGTCCTCTTTTTAACCGAGCTATTGGGGTTTTTAACGAATGTTGTTCTAACTATGAGGCCAGCAAAGCAAGAAAACCCCCTTTTATTAAACACTTGATTAGAAATCCAAAACAAATTGGACTATAGCCTTATCAATATTTATTTGTGGTTATTTACTGTATGATTTTGTGGCTTGACCCTACTTCATAGCATCGCCCCACCCCCTTTTCGATCTGTGTTTGGCAGTCAAACAAAGACGGGTAAATTGTTTTTGAGGAGAAAAGGAAACTTTTGATCCACATAGTCTGGGGAGCAATATCAGCCCGAACAGTGTGGACGTATTATGATCTCTGTTTGATCCTTGGCTCTTATGATGTACAGAAATCTTTAACCAGCTGTGTCCTCATTGCCACCTGCTTTGTCTGCGCAAATGTCTTATTCTAGACAGTTGTGATAATAAGCAACCACTTTATTTCTTACTTAATGCAAAATGTTATCTAAAGGCAATATATAGCCAGAACTGCCTGACTAACGAGTTTAACAGGCGACGCATCAACGTCTGGTTCCTCTCTCATTGAAAAGCGAGTCTATAGCTGCCCCCACGCCATGGTGGTTGTTGCTGCTGCTGCAAGTACTTAGACCGTAGATGCAGCTGAAGTGGCGTTCGGTTTATATATACTATTCTGTGTTGTTCCTGTTGTATATATATACATACTATACTGTTTTTATATACTAAGTACGCTATAACTATACTGGTAGTACCATTACTGTGGCAATTACAAGTGAAGCATCGTCTTGTTTCGTTGATTCCGCAAGGATGCTTCCTGAGTTCTTTTATGTTCAAGCTGCAATCCTCAAAAATTGCACTCACTGAAGTTGCTTGATCCGTTATCAAGGTCTTATAAGCAAAGAATAAAGCATGTTAGCCTTGAAGTTACCCTTGGTACCAGACTCACTATATGTGAAATTAGATACATAGTGAGTTTGGTACCCAGGGTACCTTAAAGTCGATTAAACAACTTTTCGTGAGTCGGTTGCAGGGGACTTAAAGTGGCTTCCTCGTTCTAAGTGCAAGCCTCGATATCATCGATATTTAACACTGCAAAGCAGCTTGGTTTGATTTTACGACAATCTGACAATGAACCCTGAAAACAAAAGTGAAATGCAAGAAACCAAACCAAAGCTTTACTGCGTTTTCCCAAGCAGAACTACTATTGATGTGTCTTTCCCCTAATAGAGACACTTTTATAAGGGACACAGGGAGGGGGCACGCACATAACTCCCTTTCTTGTGGCCTTGACTGTAGAATCAGGTTAACATGACAAGAGTACGATTTGTTGTGACACGAATTCACACCACGACACCAGCCAGGACATGTAGCCAGCATCGAAGGAATGTCTCTTGGACTCTGTGGAATCCACGAAGCCTTTGTTGTTGTTGCTGGGCAAAGTTGTTATTGCCCACGGCCACGCCCCCTTGTTGACCACGGCCATAAAAACACGCTCTTGCTCGCAACAATAGTTGACCTAGAGATTTTACAACATCAACTGTCTAGTATGGAGTACGCTGGAAATCAAGAGCGCAAAATAACGAACCAAAATTTGAAACCAAGGCAGTTTCATTACTGTAAATAAAGCTCACGTTTGAAAGTTTTTCTTTAGGATTTATAAAATTTTGGTCAGGATTTATAAAATTTTTCACGTTAGCTAATAGGTTCTTGTTCAAGCAAAAGCTAGGCAAACCAGGTGATGCCAATAGAACCAAGTGGATTATGCAACCCTCACCAGAAGTGTTTTGTTTAAATGTTTTCTTTTCAAGACAATCGAAGTATCTAAACTAATTCATGCCTTGTAGATCTAACTAAACATTGGCCTACGTTGCTAGGCCATAGCCAGTTTTATTTATGTATCTTAAAGAAATGTTCTTGCATCTAGCGTTATGGTTACTAAGCCAAGTTTGAGGAAAGTGCGAAGTATTTTCAATGACCTGTTTTACCTATAGCGACCACATCGAAGACGGAATCCGATGGATCGTCAAATGTGTGAAGCGAAATCCGGATCGGCCCCCGCGGGAGAAGATAATCACGTGAGAATCTGCAGCGGCCTGAATGCTCAGTACGCGGCAGAATTGTCAAGTCGAGACGCAGGGAAGCGAGGCTGATGAAAGAGGGCGCACGAGAGCACACGCAGAACTTTGTTATGTGAAGGAAGATGAAGCCATTATGAAAGAATCATGATGTTCCAATAATTTTTCTAAACATATATTTATATATATGCATGAAGAAATCTGTGGATTAAATGTAATAAGAATTTCGCAGTGTAAACTTAGGTCACCGTTCTGATTATGATAAATGAAAGCGTTGGTGTTTTGTTTATCGGCAAAAGATTTTGTGCAAATATTAAAGTTCACTTATATATCCGAGTCTATAACCCACCAACTTTATGGTCTGGTCAGGGAGAATTTGTTGAAAGTCGGCAATCACCCAGAATCGTCCAGGTCCGCCCAGAATTGTCCAGAGTCCTTTGCAAAACAGGATGGTCGGAATCTGTTCAAAGGATCCGCTAAGAGTTTGGACGGCAACGTGAATGGGTCGAGTCATAACATTTTGAACTCACAACAAAGTCGAATCACCTTGGTAACTGAGCATCCGAAGTGCCGTAATGCATGCATGGGGAAATATTTGCGATATATTTAGCCTAGAATATTGAATTATTGAATGCATTGTCCTTATTCTTTTAGTTATTGCCCATGAGATATTTAGCCTGCATTTGAACTTGGCTAGAAAATGGGCAACTAAGAGTGAATGTGTTTCATCCTTAATCAAACATCAAGCCCCACATTTTGCCCCTTTATCTGCCCCCTTCCGCACAGACAGGCACAACAGCTGATACAACAGACAAACCAGCAAATAAACCCGCAAGTGTCAGTTAATATCAAGAGAAGACGATATAATATCAGTATTAGATCAGTGTTAATATCAGCGCATCCTGGGTACGAATGTTGATAAGAATTTGTTTTCTTCACGGCCAAATCAAATCAAGATTTATCTCTGAGCATTGATAACCAAAAGCTGATATCCTGGAAAGCCGAAATGGCCGGTTTTTCCTACTGTGGGGCTAGATAAATAGGTTTGGCTTTTTAAGTCTCGGGACTGTCTTTCACCTCTTAAGGAGGAGGGGGGTTGGCGATTTTTTTAGAATTAAAGGAGCATCGTATAGATAGCTCATGATTCAAGGGGTTTGATTTATAATAAAGCAGGCAATGGGTACCTTCTAAAATTGATTTATCATAAGGCAGGCAATAGGTACCTTCTAAAATTGATTTATCATAAGGCAGGCAATAGGTACCTTCTAAATATTTCTGTTGCTTCTTAGAAAAGCTACAGCCCATCCCCGTGGTAATGGATAAACAGTCCCTCAAGTCCTCAGGGTTTTCCCTAGCCTGAATCGGGCCTCACTGGGCCATGGAACTCATTCAATTGAGGGATTATCCCCAAAGTCAAAAAAAGCCAACAGGATAAGTGCAGCCTGCGACATCTGCTAATATAAATTAATCATTGTCGAATAAGAAAATTGGAAAATAATGAGTAGGCCGCCCCGGGGCAGACCTGGGTGAGCAGCATGTCTTAGAATGGAGGAGCCTGGTACCAAGCCTGTATTCCTCGCAGACCCTCCAGCCAGCTGAGCGTTCCGTTAGACGGGGGTAGAGGTAAACGGTTTTGCTATAAATGTTTCTGTTAGAGGTGGTGTAAAACGTGGCTTTTAAAAGTGAAAGCTCAAGGTGGATTCGGAAGATACTCAATGTTAATAGGATTGTAGACGCGTTGCACCTTTGGGGTTATAACACGCATGTTTGACAGTCTCGTAGTAAAAATTGTTGGAATTTAAATTTCAGAATTGATTTTAGAATTACACGTCTTAAAAACTTGATGCTTCTAAAGTGCAGCTTTTTATGCATTTCCTGTTTATAAAAAAAGCGACGATATGATCAATATTATCAACTGTAGCACAGCCCTCCCTGTCCCCATTATCAACTGGCCCCCACCCTGTTATATTAAAAAGGCTTCTTCTTTTCAATCACGAATGCGCGAGTATTTCAATAACAGTCACAGGAACAAGGGGCAGCTTCAAAGGAGTCCTCAAACTGTGGGCTTCTGGTGGAGACTCAGCCCCCCCCCCCCCCTGAATCCCTTTCTTCGTTTGCGAAGTGCGACCTTGGATTGCAGGCTTTCTGTTTCCCTGCTGTTGATACTCTTGAAATTGATATCTGCGTCTTGGAACAGATTTTATTTTACCCCGTGTCCAGTGACGCAGAAGACGGGGGCCAAGGTGTCATGGCCCCCATTTTTGGATAATCATACAAAAGTGCTCCTGCCAGATGCAAAATCGCCCCTTTCAAATCAACACTTGAGAGTGGTCTTGTGCCCCTTTTTTATCTGGCCCCGTCACTTTTTAAATCATCCTACGTCCCAGCTCGTGTCATTGACAAATCGACCCCCCTGCATTCTACATACTGTGGTCTAGCAATAGAACGGCAACAATATTGGGAGTTTGTTGGACAAATGGCAAAGTCCACAGTGCTGCGTGAAGGTCATCTCGCGTTCGTCGGGCCCAGGCGTTTACCCGGGTAATGTGAGATCGAAGCAGCTTGAAACTGATAATTCCGGTTTTATCTCCAAACAAATATTTGAAGTTGCATCAAAAAGTGCCTAAAGATCTTCAAACATGTTAGGTGTATGTTATTGAGTTGAAGGCGTGGCTTCGTTCTTCGTATTTTCCCAGCAAGAATCTCACTGACCCTCGATGATACGGGGCAACTAGAATATCAACTGTTTTTGGTGCAAAATTCTACAAAGGTATCATCTTCGCCTCGATCGCGTCAATTTCGTAAGCGATTCTCGTGAATTAAGCAATCAAGCATAATTAGTTGTGATTTATGGAAGCCTCTTACTGGCCCAATGACTTTGGTTCTATTAGCAGCTACTACAAAACGCGTTTGTATCACGGGCATTATTATTGTTATTATAACTGATCGTCGTGAGTGATCAATTGAATCATCACTACATAGCATGATAATGACGATCGCCAATCATTACAATCATGATCGCCAATCAATGTAATCATGATCGCCAATCAATGTAATCATGATCGCCAATCAATGTTATCATGACCTTTTCGGTCTGTATAACTACAATCATCATGATCATGATCATAGCCCTTCATAACTTATTACCTACTCACGCTTTGATTTCCTCAATTTAAATTGGAGCAATGATTTATTACCCTGTTTGGTTGAATCTCACTCTCTCAGACCACAACCAGCAATTTCTGATTATACAATAGGTTACTGTAACATTCAATCGCTTCTAATATATCGCAGGATTTCCTCCTTTGATCTCATCTTTTTAGCAGCGGATTAAGGGTTTTCCTATGGCACATCCATTTGTCAAATTTAACCTGTCTCCCACAACCTCTGATGTCCCGCTGGCCGCTGTAAATGCGGCTTGCGGCCTTCGCGCGGAAGTCGCCCTCTTTGGCGAGACCGTTAGGTCGTAAATAGAATCGACTTAGTTTTGATCACCTTTCATGCTGGGATTTGATTGACCTCATTTCATTACTGCATTTCGTTGCCACCTCGCGTCAATTATCTTTAGTTTCCAGCGTCCGCCCCAGATCTAATTCTGTGGGATAGACAACCATACTATCTCGTGAAATATAATTATAAACATTCGTTAACGGTGTTATTCTGTGATTTGGGCCGTGTCTACACAAGATTGGCTCCATTTTGAAAGTTTGCAAATGAGTGAGATTAGGCCTCATTTAGACATGGCCGGTCGCCCAGAAGAACAGCTCGATTTGGAGAGGGTCTAAAAAGACGGGATTGTCAGAGAACTGCAAAGTCTAGCAGGCATTTAAAAGTTTAACAGCATCAGTTACTTCTAAAGCTCTACTCATCTCCCTGCAGTGTACTGATCTTTTCTTGACGATGAAGGAACTCTTGAGCTTCATATTTCTCGGTGTGCTAAACACTGATGTTAGCCTCGATACATGCAAAACCCTTCATTAGCAAAGGTGGATTTGTCTTCTTAAGAACGCAATCTTGTGTAAGCAGATATTTAATTGCTGACACGAACCTCAAGCCCTGTTGTTTACGTCGATACACTATTTCACGCTTCGAGCACGCACGTTATTTACTTTAGGACCTCCTCTTATAAATATTTGCCATTACCATTACGTGCCATCCTGTGTTGCTGATGTCAAATTGAGTTATGGACTGGAATAAATCACATGGACTGGAATAGTCCGTGATCCGCAGGTTCGAAATCGAGGCAGTTTTGAAGTCGAGATTTTCGTCAGCATGAAGATGTCTCTCCAAACGTCTCCTACCATCAAGGTGGTATACCCCAAGCTAACCCCCTCATCAATTACTCAACCTATTTCTAAGAATTTTTTATATATTATATTACACCCTAAAAATAATTATATATTATATTTATATATTATATTACACCGCTCCTTCAACAGACAACCGTATTTCAACATACATAACATCCTTATATCCCATTCCCATTTCAATGGAGGCGTTTGACAGGGTATGACAATGGAAGTGCATTCTCTGAGCCTCAAACGCATTTACTGAAAAAACGAGCCTTTGAAGTTGTTAGCAGATCACACGTAAAATAATCATCATCGAGTAATATATTATGCTTGTTTGTATGAGGTCAGCATATGCCATGTCGGTTTATGGGTGTGGCTTGGCCATAAACAGCATAAGTACCATTCCGGGAACACGCAATCGTTAGCAAGTCACGATTCAACTTTCATAAGCAGGCATAGAATAAATCGATTCCCTTTGAAATTTTAATACGGAGTTCAAACGGTCATTTAATCATTAACGGTAATGAATCGCCGCATCTTGTTGCTGCAGTTTTCGCATGAGACAGCAAGGGATTTGTATCATGACGTCACAGATACAGTAGGATACCCAAGGGGGTAAACCTGTCAAAAGGAACGGACCAAATTACCCCAGTGCTCGAGCCTCAGAAGAGAGACGACTGGTTCCGATCAACATAATTAAAAACTTTGCTTATTCAAGATTCACATTTCTATGCAGCTTTCGAATACTGGTTAAGGTTAGCGGCAATCCAAAAATTACAGTAGATTGAACCATGGCTTTATGACGTCATCACTGCCTCGATATCTGGCGCCAGAAACTTTAAATTGGGCTGCCTGCAATGCTCTTTCTGGTTTGATTGGCATTGCATATATTTGTGCCCCAGACAGCCCTGAAGCGTGGGGACATTGGGGTGGATATCTTGTCTGCAGGGGCATCTTAGGCGAAATGTCTCTGTACGAGAAACAGTCTTTCCCCATTGATTCTTCGCGTGCCTTTGTCCCAAATAATGAATAGGGTTTTTGAAAATTGTAGAATTAGCTGAAATGCCTGGTCGCATTGCCAGATGATTGACAGAATATTGAACTGGTAATTCAAGTCAAAACATTTTCGGATTGATGACGTCATACAATTTTGCCTGATTGTTTATTCTGGTCTGTGATGAATTGAGCAGGTTTCAATTCGTGGTGAGGATTTGAGCACGTTTCCTAAGACGAAGCCATTAAAGGCTAGTACCTGAGTAAATCAAGGATTGATGGCAATGCGTTTTCTCGAATTTAGGGTGGAAAAGATCACAATGTTCCAAGTGGGATGCTTGTTTTGCGGGTGGAGCGAGCGGGGTGTTGACAGTCAGAAAACCTAAATGCTTCTGGTGCCAAGATGAACTTGTAGGTTTTCTTGGCAGGTTTTCAAAACGAGCTATCGAGCTTGATCATTGTTTGCATGTGGATCAGTGCAAGCAAACAAGTGAGTTTCACTCTGATATTGAATGGTTCTATTCTAGGCAATCTGAGTAACGCCTGGTCCCAATTCCTCATACACGTCTGTTCACCCGGAGCTTACAATCTTGGTATCTATAAACCCGCCCCGGATGTTACGGCGGTGAATCTCCCTGTTCTAATTTCATAATTATAATCATAAAAAACTCCTAATGGAAGCTGATTGGAGACGTGAAGGGAGCAGAGGGGTCCTCTTCCAAATTTTTTTAAGTTTTTCGTAAGAAAAAGAAGCTAGTGATACTCAAAAACAATTATTCTGTTTGACAGCATAGACATTTTATTGTTGAACAGTTTTCAAATTTCCCCTAATTGGACACTCCAAAAGTCAATAACTGAATACAAGTCAATTTGTCAGAGGTGAATTCCTTTTCGAATCAACTGTGACAGGTCCAAAAACGCCGTGGAAAAGTTCATTTCAACCGCATGAACCTCCGGCTCCTCTTGAAACTGAACCGTGTTGAAAGCAACGAAAATAGCATTCTTTCAATTAACCCTATCTGGAGATCGTTTATGCTCGTAGGCCGGGGGCGTTTGCCCTCTAACTCCCACACCCTGTCAGTGGTCTTGACCCAAGTATAATTTTTGGTGCACGGCTTTTTTCTGCCAGCTTCAAAATGTCGTGACCTATCCTGAAATTCTGCCAAGGCCATTTATTAATACCTTCCGCCCTACTTCTTCGACAACACATAAAACTCTGTTTATTTAGGTGTTTGTGCAGTCCTTCAAATCTTGCTGTCAATCGTTAAAAATATCATGTTTTGTAAGCTTTTCAACGTCATTTTGCACTCACAAGGCCAGTTTTAGGTGTTTGATTGTAAACATTTACTTACTGTGGAGCTCTTTCGCCGTGGCAATTTCGATAATTAATCATAGTTAATGTGACCGGAGAGGATACAAGAAAATTGTATTTCTTATAGTGGGATTTCCGTGGGCTGGGTGAGACCCAAAGACTCTGTCATAGATCTTACCGAGTTAAAGTTGCAAGGCATCGTTGTATTCACATGAATCAGACAAGCTCGTTTAATTGAAATATTTGCACACTTTTAGAAGGTTTCTGTTTTGAATGAGGACTAATATAAACCCTTAAACAAGTTTCTTGTTCTCGGTCCGCTCATTGATTGTTTAAGCACACACTTGCTACAAGTGCGCCGCTCCTGTAAAGTGAAAGGGGTCTGGAAAATGTTTTCGTGACCACACCCTTCGGACTTTGCAAAAGAAGGGCAGCACCCCTCTAAGTGTACTTTGTGCCGGGAAAAAGTCTGTGCTGTTGTAATAATTGCAAACTTTTTCTTCATCTCCCTAAACACCCCCCTCCCCTTGAGGTACTGTTTTCATTGCAATTTGGGAGAATTTCGAGGACTATTTTTTTCAAAAGTTGAGGGTTTCCTACATTACCCCTCGGATATGCCACTGGCTACTGAAAGCTGAGCCTACGGCTGGTGAGGGGCTAAACATTTGAATACATTTGCTATCAAAGGCATTACTGTATCAAGTTGAGAAAAGTTTATTGTGAGGAGTAAATCCTCTTAAATTTCTGATAAATTTTTCTCAGCCCTTTTGAACAACGTAACTGCTTTTCGTTTACAACTCTTTCTTCTTCATAAATCTTTCTGAATATTGGGAAACCTTGTCGTTTTATGCTCCTCCCGAGGCTGTTAACACGCCAAAGAAAAACAGATACTGATGACCTATGTTTGTCAGAAACAGGAAGGGGCGTTTTCTGTAAGTTGTGACTCGAGGAAGAATGATTGAGCTCTAAAAAGCTGGTTGTATATAACTTGCTCTAGAAAAGAACACAACAAAAATTTTTGTGCTTAAGTTAAATAATGTGCCAGGAAAGCATATAGAATATATTGTACCCAAGTTTGGAGTGCAAATACTGATAAAGTGATAGGAAACTGGCTTGGAACGGCGGATGGGCTTATAAGAGTTAGCTCAGGGGTGCCAGGTGATTTGCAGAGGAAATTTCACTGTTCAGGCTACGTGGTTTTTGTTAATATATAAACTAAAATCCTCACCATGGCAACACCGCCCCCACCCCCTTTATTTGCTTCTAATTTAATAGGGCGTAGATATCACAGTCTTCGCTCCAGGATACTGCCGGATACTGGCAACTTTCTTTTTTATATATATTTCAAAGTGAAACCAATAATTCTTACAGGAAAAGTATTCTAGTTCTAGTAATCTTATTGATTCACCCTTTTGATAGAAAATAAGATGGAGCTGCCTACGTAAGCCTATGTGGAATTGTTATATTTGCCATATTTGAACTTTTCGATATTTAGGGGGAGGGTTAGAAGCATTTGCCCCTCTGCCCCTTTATCAAACTATTAACGAGTTTGACTCCTTTGATTCAAATTCATCCAACCGCCTTTCGTTTGAAAACAAGCAAGAAAAAAGCTGATGCAAGCAGGAAATCTTGAAGTGTTTTGTTGGAGTGAAGAACACAAAGTATGGGCGTTGGGCAAAATTTTTTGTAAATCCATCTGATAATCCTCTTTCTGAGGGCCGGGACTTTCAAATCCAACTTGCTTGTCTTCAAGTTTGCTGAATATCCATTGAAATACCGGATTTTAAAGTAATTATAGGTATATGGTACTTCGTACTCCGCATGTCCTCGCAATTGCCTGGCGTGCGTGGATGCCCTCTTGCGATATTTCCCGTGTCCAATCAAGCCAGTACCCCGCCCATGCGACAGCTCTTTCCGCTGCAAGTCGATCAATACTTTTTATGTACAATTTTGGGTCAATATTTTATCAACTGGAAATGAAAATGCAAAATAAGTCCAGATCTGTTTGGTTGAGGCTCCAGTTTCCATCAGCAATACAAGGCATTGCTTGTCTTTCGAATTTTGGGGAGTTTCCGTACTTACGATTTGTGTTATTTCAATTTTGAGTGCCGGCGAATTTGGACCTTTTCAATTAACAGTTGTTTTCAAAATCGATTGTTACACACACTTGGGTTCTCAAGAGCTATGACCAGTTAGCCTGTTTTGCGCGAAATCGTTTGGCTTGCGCTAACTTCTTACGTTGGAAGCGTTCGAAATTTTTTGGGTGTGGGGTTTCCCCTTGACAAACCGAGGGATATTAAACTTTTAACGCTGGGAAACTGTGCCATAATCCCTTCAGCTTCTGCAACTCAAAAGGTTGCATTCAGTTAAATTCTGAATTTTCGAAATATGATCTGAGCGTGTTTGAGACGCTTCGTACATCAGTTGAATTTATATGGAAAGTAGGACGTTGTTGCAGGCGATATATGCTTAAAAGAAAATAAAACGATATTCAACGACCGATCAGTGTAAACAATTCTTCCTGATGAAAAGGGATTATCAAGGCCCACCTATTGATAAAATGTGAAATGTTGATTGGCTAGCCAAGGCCTGCCCTGGAATGATACGATCACTCTCTGATTCTCTCTGATTGCACGAGCAACAATGAACAGTGCTTTCAAAGAGGAAAATCAATTATTATGATTAAATCAAGTAATTGTAGATGTAATCACATTCACGATGAAATGAGAGATAGAGCCAAAATTATGACGACGTGTTAATTTATATTTAAAAGTCATGAAACGCATCACTACAAGAAAATGATTAAACAAATCACCAAAACAACTATAATCAACATACTTATATTTACAGTGATTGGAATCACTCTATGGTCATCACTGCTATCATAATATTTATCACGAAAGGGCGTGATCATTTCAGTTTGTTAAAATAACACTCAGTATGAAGTGTTTTTGGTACGCAAAATATTAGCCCCCACCCCTAACCTCTTTGATTTTACCTTTTTATTTCGAGACATCTGAACTGGGGGAACGGGGGCAATGTGAATCATTGTGCGGGCCTGGCAGGTTCCTTTGTGTAACACCCAAAGGGTTTATAAGCAAAACTGTTTCAGTTTCTTATATATGAAGAACAACACATCTGAATTTGAACTGAAAGTTTTTATTCAATTGAATGTAAGAATAAATTCCAGCAAAGTTAGTTCTGTTATGGGTTTACCCCGTCAAATAGTCATGTCCCGTGTCACCTTCGTCTTAGCCCTCCCCAGTTTTTGACAAAATGTAAGCGTTTGATAGATTTATCTTTCTTTCAAATTAACAGCAAATGAAGGGAAACCGCAGATTGGTTGACGAATGCCTGTTCAATATTCGAACGGTAAGATAACGCCGTTTTGTTGTTATTGGTGTTTATGTACATGCCAATTTTTGCACCAAAACTAGCTCGATGTGAGAGCATGTTATTTCTTCCCTTTATGAATTACGAAAATGCCCTAGCAGATCAAAAATCAAGGACAAGAAAATTTTTTAGGACGCCTTGCTAGGGAAACCCCAGACGCAAGTTGGCAGAAATTTTCGTTTGAAATTGGAAACACGAGTCAGGTCTGCCTGTCATAATCGCGCGATTTGATTGGCTATTAAACCTGACGTCACACTCGGATCCTGCTCTGTTGACATATCAAGACTTAACAAACAGCATGTTGACATTCGCTATGCCAAATAAATTACGCCGGGTTCACCGCATGTCAGTCAAGCTCGTTTCATAGAGCACTGAGCGGTGTTGATGCCTGAACTTCCACGAAGGCCTTCAGAGCTGACGGCTGGCTTTGCTTTATGCAGTAGGAAACATGAACTGTAGTTCTTCGGAGCTCATGATGTTGTGTACACAGACGGCGAGTCAACTCAGAAGTTTGCGCTCTGACCAACTTGAGGTGGAAGGCAAAACCGACATGGAGAATCGGTTGCCCTGGCTGGAAAAGGCGGAATTGATGGCAGACGAAGATCAAGCCAGCGACGACGAGATTGAACGAGGGAAGCTGCAGAGCAAGAAGAAAGTCCCTCGTCCTATGAACAGTTTCATGGTATTTTCGCATTTGGAACGGAAGCGACTTGCGGAGGAAAACCCGGAGCTCCACAACGCCGATCTGAGTAAAATCCTTGGCAGTAAATGGAAGTCGTTAAGTCCAGCCCAAAGACAGCCTTATATTGACGAAGCTGAGAAGTTGCGTGTCCAACACACTGAGGCTTTTCCTGACTACAAGTACAAACCGAGACGGCGAAAGCATCCAAAGCGAAACACGAAGAAGTTTAGCACGCTGACCGCCAATGATGTCAACCTCAAGACGAAGCTTGCTCTCAGCTTGGACTGCAGTTTACCCGCCATGGCGAATCATCCGATGAGTGCAAGAAATGCTGGGCAGAAATCTCTGACTCCACTGCCGTCACCACGCCAGGCTTCCCCTGCTCCGCCGGCCGCCAGCTTCGACGCCTTTCTTGACAACCAAGCACTCCCCACGCCAAGTGACAGTCCCTTGCCAACGCAGACGCCCATGATGTAGATACGAAGATCAGTCTGGCAGCGGATAAACTACACGTTCGTGCTACTGATGCCATGACAAACTTTTATAGTTTTCTGCCCCCGACCCCAGAATTGAGTCCGCAAGTGTCCAACATTGTAAACAGATCGGCATTCTCCTTTGATGCCATCCCAAACAGCGACCGCCTTGCATCGACGGAAAATGCCTTCCAAACCACCTGCATTTTGCCAAACACAGCTCCAGAAACGACCAAGGAGAATTTCTCGTTAAACGCTGTTTGTATACCGATGATTTCTAACCTGACCTCGATTTATCCCGTGAACGAAGATGTTCATAGCACCACCTCTGTTCGCGATGATGCCCCGCTCTTCGGAGATGTTGATCCCTACGAGTTCGACCAGTACTTGGGTGCTTCTTT
Source organism: Nemopilema nomurai (assembly GCA_003864495.1). Lineage (NCBI taxonomy): Eukaryota > Metazoa > Cnidaria > Scyphozoa > Rhizostomeae > Rhizostomatidae > Nemopilema > Nemopilema nomurai. Next base: position 274,302 of record ML133459.1, on the reverse strand, counting down.
GGAGAAGTCTACGCTTTCAAACAGTTTGAGGAATATTATAGCCGAATTGGAGAGCAGTGATTGCAACAGTTGAGCAATTGGATCTACTGTATTTGAAACCTGTTGGTTAGATGGAAAAGATTTCTTGCTAGCCCCGTTGGAAAGTGGGCATCCCATTTGCAAGCAAGTATCATTTGGCAAAGGTCATTTTCTTGTTGCAAAACATAGATTACAAAGTAATTTTGTATCATGGAATTTTAGCTGGCAATCGTTGAACATTTGAAACCCACTTGCAGGTAATTCCTGTCAGGTTATTCCGACTATTTACATTTGCCAGTGGCCGTCTATTTTCGAGAAAGGATTGACAAACAAAGAACGAATCGGTTTAGCATGAAATCTCCACAGCGTTCGAGGATAAAGGCCCTAATCCGGCCAAGACCTAACGGTTTCCCTGCTTTAGTTTCTTTTGACACGACCAACTACCCATAGTTAGTTTGAAAACTTTTTGGTGGTATTCGTTTTAAGACCCCAAGTTCTGTTGGTTTGCCGCATCAAGACTAGACTTCAAACTTTTCTTTCAAGTTCGCAAACAAGTGTCATTGTTTCAAAGCATTGCTATCAAAAGCTCGAAATTGTACCAAATCGTAGGCATAAAGAATTCGACCGTAACCTGGGGTTGGTCTTGAAGGGGGGGGGGGCTGTTAAGAAAGTACCTGCACTATATTTTTATATTCAATTGCCCAGTTGATTTATAGGGGTCATCAGAGGACATGCTGGGAAACCCCCAGCCTATCCCCTCTCATCTTCTGCACGCGGCCCTCAATCACTTCCGAAATGGGGTTCCTTTCTGTCAACAGTGCATTAATATCTAGTTCAAGGTCAGATTTATCAAACACAGCATCTCATGACTGATTTGTAGGTTTGTTGACAAATTCAATCGCGTGTCCTTTTTCAGCATGTCAACTTCAAATTCGATCCGTTTGCTATCGTGAATCGTATTCCTTCTGTTGCTTCGAATATCATAAGCCCTGAGGATTAGCAATTTCTTTCAATCTGCATTGCAACCTAAAATCCCCTTTTTTGTTTATTAATAGTCCAACTCGCTAAACTTTTTGCAGGTGATGCCACATGAAAATGTTACTTTACAAACCCTCTCAAAGAGTTGCTAACGTTTCTGACACACAATAAACCGACCGAATTACATTTACTTTGTCGGTAAAAAGTTGTTCGTCCTCTAGCTTGCTTTCTCGTATATTTATAACTTAAAGCGGACTACCAGGGCTTGAAGGGTGAAATGTAAAGTCATCCAATCCTCTTTAGTCAGCCCCCCTCCAAGTAACTGAAGACTAAAATAAATTTAAAGGAAAGTTCAAGTAAACATGGTTCCAGTTTTAAATCAGTCCGGGATCCGGAACCGAGAACCCCTTTCGTGCTGTAAATTTTTATCTAAGTCTCTCATTTGAATCAGCTGATTTCTCTCATGATTGTTTTTGTCAGCGTTGACTCATAGCCTGTTTGCCAGTTTGGTTTTGAAAACAAAGATCTTTGTTCATGGAAGAGGTTTTAATTTGAGCCAGAAATCTGATTAAAAGCGTCGTGTGCATCAATTGTTTAATTTGCAATTCATTATTGCATTAAAAAATTTCGCTTCCTGAAAATTGAAAGCCTATCCAACGAATTATGCCGCCGAGGCGTTATTTTTGCTGAAAATGTTTTGATTTCTTCATTATCATAATCAGCAATTCGTCGAAAATTCGGATGCGGATTTAGTCAAAAACAGTCGGCCATAGTCTTGGTGCGGCTCAATCGCAGAGGCTCGTGGCCGCTCATCTAGAACGCGAAGAAGAAGTCATTTCGTCACTTCTTTCCAGCGGTTTAGGGGCGGTGTTAGAATTAAGTATTTTTAGCTGCGACAATATGGCATGTTATTTTTATCGATTGAATCGTGTTAATTTGTATCTCACTCCAACAAGGCTATTCTAATATTTATTCTATAGGCATCAGTACACGGAGTATCTGTCGGCCAAGCTGTTATGAAAACAAATGGCTATTTTGACATCAACAGTGATTCATACACCCATCTCGTTTTTCACACACCGAAACCGACTGCCAATAATGGGCTGGGTCGGTCCTACGGTGATATCATATTCCAGCACTGCTGATAATATCAACTGAATGGGGTTGGGGTATAAAGAGTGGGTCATGGGCTTATCCCCCGCCCACTGTATTCAAACGCTATGTACCTGATATTGTATATCCTAGAACCCCCTTTACTATTTCTGCCCTGTAATGAACCACGTTATTACTGTAGAGTTCTCGATTTTCTTTGATAATTCTTAGGCACCAGAACCTCCACCGCCATCGCTGGTCAAATAGAAAGAATAACACTGCAGGCTGCCTTATACCCCTAGCTCCATGAAGCACATGTTTATTGAAAACTTTACCCTCTCCAGCTGTTTTGGGTGCTGGGAGGGTTGTTACATTGGGGAGGGTTGGGAAAATGAGGGATGTAGGGGGCCTGATAAATTTAAACAGCATTTTATAGCCTTGTTGTGTTGGCTCGTTTCGAAGCTATGGCTTAGTGCTTGTGGTTTGGCACCCCTCGGATTCGCCATTCTGCAACATCTGGTTTTAGCTGAAGCATCGATGCGGTTAGAGCACACTCATTTTCGTAAGAAGCTTGTTACATAAGTCAAGTTCCGTTTCTTGCCAAGACGTCTTTTTGAGTTTCTGTCTTGCAAGAACACCCTTTAGAAATGTCACTGCACCCGAATGGAAGCGTATGTAAATAGCTGCTCATCTAATGAAATACCTCGTATCCATTTGGAGTCCAGTAAGAGGCTAATAAAGCTTTTCAGGCAACTTCTGGTGAAACTGAGTGTGTAACGGCCATATTGCCTGTTTTCGTTTCCTCCGTCTTGTAGTTCTCTATAGATTCAATCTGTTGTTGCTTGTGGTTTATATTCCAGCGTTCTAGCTGCGGCTATCACGAAAAGCGTTTTAGCTCTAAAAATATTTCAGTGTAATTTTGTAGTTGTTGTAAATGACGGTTATGGACATCACCACCCTCTTACTATTAGCCTCAGTTGTATCACCCCCCCCCTATCAATTGTCACAAACACGCACAATTAGAGGCCCATAGACCTCAGGATTGCGTCGCTTCCGACAATAAGCCACGTGACCTTTTATTCCAATCGCAATGCTAGAAATCATTTATGATATCAATCTTTTCCCCGTGTATACCCTCTCTTCGTGCAAAAAAAACAAACTGTGTTGAATAAGCTGAAGTGTAACCACGTGATCATCCCTTCCATCAAATCAAACTTTTCCATAGGACAAGTTTCTACACCACCTAGTCTCTGTTCTAAGCCCTAAAAACAGTACATTATCCGTTTGTAAACTCACATCTCAGTCAATTCAATCGTCAGTGTAAGTAGAGGTTTTCTGTTTTGTTCTGTTCTGCACAATGTTAGATCAGAACTGAAAATGTCCGAGGTAGATTTTCGTGGTGACGTCACATCTTTGCTCTGTAAGCAACTGAGTCAACATAGCGTTTGTTGCTGTATAATGACGTCACAGTTTTGTTTTTAATTGGAATGACGGAGAGACGTGAGGTCACGTTTTTGAACAGTCGTTTTTACAATATTTCATGTTTGTCTCGAAGGAGTGTTATTGAGAAGATTATCTTTAAAAAGACTTTATTTTTATCACGTGATATCTCATCGTTTGCGACTGTTGATGTAACTTTGTTGATCTGTTGTACCCAATAAACCGAAATTGTCGGTTCTTGTTTGATAGTTGTTGTGATTTTATACATGGTAATTGGTACAGATCCGTAAAGGAAAATGAGAATGTTTCGTTTGTCACTGAGTCACTGACTTCTGGTTTAGTATGACCTCAGAGATGATGAGCAGACGCAGATGAGTTAGAGAGAAGTAAGAAGTGGAGGGAAAGAGGGCATCGAAATAGGCCCCATCTGTTGAACTATTGGATAACCACTCTCTCTGGATTTTTAGGCAGAAGAGTATCATCCCATTGCTACCAGAATATAGACGTTTAAACGTAGAAACCACACTGCCAGGAACCCTTCCCCCCAAATGTTTAATTAGAGTATAGGCACAGGAGCCGGGGAGAAAGTGCTCCTTTTTGTCGACACGCGCCCCCTTACCCATTTCCAAGGTGCTTCTGATGACATTGGACCAGAGCCAAGTCATCAACAATGCGCAGAACACCCATGTTTCGACAATGGCCTTTGATGCAATGCTTGAGTGTTTCAGTTTGAGGAGGTATTGCCAGTGAAGCTTTGTAAACTAGACGATCTTTTAACATGTTTCCAAATAACCCCGTGGGCCTGCATTGATATACCTGTGGCTATTCACAAGTAATTTCGAAATTTGTCAAAGCAAGTTTTAACGGCGTCCAGTCTAGGCAAGTCCTTAGATTGCCTTGAGCATTTCGTCGTTTTTTTGCGAGTGAAGGACACCGTGAGAAAGAGTGCAGTGGGTTTCGTATAGTGGGTTACTGAATTTCAATATTTGTCTCTAGCGTCACAAGATTACCACAAAGTAGGCTGTAACTTGGTGCACCACCATTCCGAGGCAGTAGCTACCTCGTTTTGACCTTCTGTAAGACGAGTCAGTGACCTTATCGGGGCGGGTTCATGTTCGGTGCTTGGGTAATCTTCTCTCCTTTGGGTTTCACGAAGTTAATTCGTTGGCAGTCTGACCCAATGTTATTCAAAGCTTTCCCAGAGTCTTGTTGGCTGTTTCAGGATTTAGAAGTCGAAATATGACACCGAGGTTTAGAGAGCCGTTTGGCCAGAGCTCCACGAATCCATCACACGCGGTGAATTGGTGAAAACCCTGGCAAGGAAAGATGCAGACGATTACAAGTGGAGCTCATGAACAAGATTAGGTGGATCAGATGGCCGTTTCAGTACCGGCAATTAAAAAGTTCCAGCTTGGATTTAAACGTGAGCTCTCTTTGACATGATCAAAATCAGCCGGAGCTATTTTTATCTATGACTTCTCATCCACCCTCTGAAATTAGACGGTTGGCAATCAGCCTTGGGGCATTTTGGGATTTGCCCTGACCATTAGGCCCCGAGTCGTCTCGTATAAAAGGCAAGGACATACCCGCTTTCTAGACTTGAACACATCTAATGTTTCTACCACACTTGAAGAGGATTAGGTGGGTTGCCAACATTTCGGGGCTGGCTTTAGACGGATGTTTGAACATGTGCTCCTTCACGTGTTCCGCGCTACACCACAGATGTTCAGTTTGGGGGTGGATTCTCTTTGGGGAACGATCAAACGCCTTGACGACAAGATGAGTTTAAAATTGCAAAACATAAACCTCCCAGAAAGAAAGCTGTAACTCGATTGGAAAATATGTTTTCAAGTTTTAATCAAATTAAATTGGAAGAAACCGATTTTAAAAACTTAAACATGACCACAGTCATCAAGAAGCTAATCATTTTCGGTGATATCTATGTCATCGTAATTATATTTCCTAAAACTATGTGAGATTGCGCCTATTTAACCTTCTATCAAGTTGAATTAATGCATGTCAACGTCTCCAAGCTCATTCTTACTGTGCAAGCCCCCTCACCGCCTGTTAACCATGTGCTTTCTTGACCTTCAGTCACTTTTGACTTTGACCCTTGAGTAATTTTGACCTCTGATGACCTATGCCCTCTTGTAAAGGTCCATTACAAAACGTTTCTTAAAGGTCTAGCCATGTCTTAATGTTGAAAGGCTATTAAGAAGGGCTTTTTCCTTGTTCAATCTCATTCTTGTAAGGAGAGACATGCGTTTAGGGCATTGATGAGGAGGATATCCCTTTGAATTCAAGCGACTGAAATAGCAAGTAGAACGGTCTAAATTAAGCCTTCTCAAACAATGAGGCCTTTGAACATTCTAAGCCACAACATCTGATATGCAAGAACCTTCCGCGGTTGATTTGTCAGCGCCTGACTTTCTGGGGCTTTTCTAGATTAGTTCTTGGTCGAACGTTATGACGTAGGCAATCGCCATCGTTCTTTCCAAGTGCGTCACTTCAATTAGATTTTGTCGCCCCATTTTTTCTTTCTTGGACCGCGGGAAGGCAGAACGTCCCACAATGCTGGTTTATTTGATAAACATTTCTGCCGTGTTGTTGATGCTGTTGTTGTTGTTGTTGTGACTGTTGTTGTTGCTGTGGTTTTTGTTGTCTTGTCATTTTCCGAAGTTTAGGTAATTTGTGAGCAGTGATCAGGTTTTGCCGATCCCGTGCAACCAAAAGACCCAAAAGGCTCGTCCAATGGAGATTTCAGATATCATGAAGTGCTGTTTCTTGGTTAATTAATTACAATATATATTCATATCATTTGAGCTGTGTATCTGGCATTAAAACTAAAAAGGGGTGGTGTGGGGCTGAGGAGCACGCCATGGGAAAACGATAAGGGTGACGCAGCACCACAGCCACGCCTGATTCGATAGATGTCTTCTTCGTCTCTCTGACATAATTCGATGGCACGGCCTAGCTTCGTTGTCTTAGCCTACCCGGCTCCACCGTTACACACGCTGGTAATCTTCAATTAATCAAAACTTGGCCAACTCGTGCTGCAAATGAAGGTTAGTATTTAAAAGTAAGGATCATGTTTTCAGACAATCTGTTGAATATTATCACATTGCAAAGCCTCCTGTTACATATCATGATTGTGATTAATAGCTATTGTTGCTTCAGATCAGAAAAATGACCCACTTATCAGTTCAGTTATCAAATGGGACTGGGGGCTTTAGAGGGGCCAACACGTGCCCCCATAGACCAAAACCAAAACATCAGGGTTTGCATGGTACTTATGTTGCCTTGTTTGTCTTTTCAGATTCAGGCATCCCAGTCAAAAGCAACGATGCAACATAAAAGCAATTTTTAAAAATGTTAGTATATAATTGACAGCCCATCGTTTTGTACCACCTTTAATCCCGAGGATGAAGAGAAAAATTAACGGCAAAATTCAATCTTTGTGGTAAAGTGGGAAGCACGATGGTGATAATATTGATAATCATCATTTTCTCAACGTTATCTTGCGAGGTGCTTCTTTTCTCACAGGAAATCTGAGCTCGGCTGCGCCCTCACATCGACTCGACTGCGCCCTCACATCGGCTCGTCTGCGCCCTCACATCGGCTCGACTGCGCCCTCACATTGGCTCGACTGCGCCCTCACATCGGCTCGACTGCGCCCTCACATCGGCTCGACTGCGCCCTCATATCGGCTCGACTGCGCCCTCATATCGGCTCGACTGCTCTTGTGCCCCTTCGCAACATCACATTCCAGCGGCACAGGGGTAGTAGCGAGCTCGCACTGCATGTGAAATTTATCTGGAACGTATTAATCTTTTGACTTTGCATGACACCTGTGCGTGAACAGGACAAATCGAATTAGGAATGAGTGACGAGCAAGTGAGGGTATTACGGTGCCAGTTTTGGTGCCATCCGCTCGAATGAATGGACGTGCCAAAAATAGCTAGGCGGTTATCACGTCTCAACACCCATGCACTGTGCCGAACGAAAGCTTGCGTGTTTCCTTGCTGTCAATCACTCAAATCAATGATTACGTTGTGGCAAGGAAGCTGAGTTTTCAACTCACTTGTGAAAAGACATCCTTCTTTCATTTGCGCTTTCAACAGCTTTATCACCATCAGAATCATAATCATAACCATCATATATGACATGCGATTCTTTGGTACTAAATGGCTGTAATACGTTGGCTATGATGATTAATTCTTAGAGTCTAATGATAATAGTCCATAAGGAAAATTGTACGAGTATTTTCCTGCAATTAAAACGATTCAGGGATTATCGAAGTCGGATGCCTTTGGTGAGAAGTTCCTTAAATGGAAGTAGTTGTCATTGGGAACATGACACACCTATATGGCAGACACTGAATGACATTTTTATACCACGCGGGTACGTATCATATTGGTCGTTTGTTGAAAAGGTCTTGAAATGGACACATGTGTGGCTACGACAGGCAAATGAACATTCCTATTTCGCTTTTTACCGAGAGACGTGGCCATCTTTCCTTGAAGCTGCATCTTCTATACCTTGCTGTCCCTCTCTGGCCCACTCTGGCTCTCTCTGGCTCTCTCTGGCTCTTTCTGGCTCTCTCTGGCTCTCTCTGGCTCTCTCTGGCTCTCTCTGGCTCTCTCTTGCTCTCTCTAGCTCTCTCTGACCCTCTCTGACCCTCTCTGGCCCTCTCTGGCCCTCTTTGGTCCTTTTTGGCTCTCTTTGGCCCTCTCTGGCCCTCTCTGGCCCTCTCTGGCTCTCTATGGCCCTCTTTGGCTCCTTCTGACCCTCTCTGGCTCTTCCTGGCTCTCTCTGGCTCTCTCAGGCCCTCTCTGGCCTGTTTAGCCCTCCAAGTGATTCTTTTTCGCTGATTTGTGACAAACTGCGATCCAGCCCTGCTTTGGCCATACTTAGCAACATGCAACTGATTATGAGATTCTGTTTTCAACTTTTAATATTTCTGCCGCCATCTAAACCGAAAGTATTGAGTAAATAGCATTTGAGCAGTAACAAAACAAAGGGGTGTCTGTGTCTTAACTGCAAAGAAAACAAGCACATCCAAACGAGCTGAAATCGACTTGGCTTTAAGGAAATTAAGCCATTATGTTTGAAACCGCACAGCCATTACTGGCGCAGGGTAATTTCTATCGCCCAATAATTTCGTTAATCACCTTCCGGCCTCCATGTTGATGTGCATTTCAAATTCTACTGACTATTTCTGCTATGTTTGCAAGTAAAAAGGACTGGTTTTAAGCGCAGAAAATTCTTTTCCAAATCCTACAGCCGCTGTTGGACGCTGAGCACTACTCCAAAGGAGCGCCACCGTGAACACGGGTAAACACGGGCGTATTTAATAAACACGGGTTTTGCTGAAGGGCAACCCTCCCTAATCGAATTAAGGCCAAATGAGATCAAATGAAACGAGAATGGAGTAGATGACGTAGCTAGGTCTTAACTGAAGCACAACCAAGAGAGCAGCGCCATAAGGTGAAGCTGAATAGGGAAGGGCACAATTGTGAGTCATTGGCGCCAACGCAGAGTCCGGATGTACCGACGCCCATTGAGCTTTCATGAAACTCAAGGCAGGCTCTTAGTCCTTGATGACGTCATAACGCATTGGGGTTGTTGTTGCTACTTCCAAGACACTGTCAGCAAAGTTTTCCATGAGATCTTATGCCGATGTAAAAGGACATGTGCTGTTATATTGACATTATTAGCATTGTGACTGTGTAGCACTGTGTAACAAAATATTGTGACTTCGGTCACATGTTTTGCATATAATATTGTACTCGTTGTATTCAGGGGATTTTTGTGTTCGCGATTTCAATCTGCAATTCGATTTGATTTCCAGCTATGGGTAGAGAACTTTGGGTCCACCTTCCACCCCCCTACTCCCTGCAGAGGTATCTACGTTCAACTAACATACTATCTTTATGACCTCTTTTTTACTCTAAACCAAGGGCCCAATTTGAGTCAGGGCGCATTCCACCATTGGACTGATATACTCTTAAAAAAATCACGAAGTGTTTAATCGTTTGCACCCCCTGTCCCGCTGCAAGCACTTTTAGGAAAACGTAGAAAGGCACAAAGCTGGGGACAAATTTCATTACCCTAAATGTCACAAAAGATCATTGCAACAGTGCTTGGACAAGACTATGGTGCCCTTTTCAAATACCTGTACCCTTTTCTTCTCTTTAATAGAATTTATGTATACTAGAAGATAGGCTGGCTCAACGACTTCTTTTACATCTCGAAATCTCATTGTTGAAGGCTTTTCTTCTTGCAGGCTTATTGAACCAATTCTATTGGTACGCACTCTCATAAAAAGCCATATTGTCTGTATTAAGTCAATTACAGACTGCCAATATAGAATAAGGATAAAGAGATAATATCTATAATCGATTAAAATTTGTATGGGTGCATTTTCTAAGTAATCTTGTTGCAATGATGTATCAGAGCTTTTCTTTGGAGACTAAAATCGAATTTTGGAAGTGAATACATTCAAAATAGTAAGGCAAATTTCCTTTCACAAAGTCCAGTTGGTTATGACTGAGACAGGATCTTTCTGTGATGTCATTTCCATTCAGATCAGTCTATGTCGACAATTGAGAGAAAGGGCTGGAAGACGAGTGTATGACTGTGTCATAATTTGCTTGGTAAAAGGGCGTTTCCCATAGATTGTTTGGGCGTTGCCTACAAAATACTCCCGGTATCTACACTCCAGGCCCAGCCCAAGTCATATACCCTCGGTACCAGACTCACTATATATAAAGTATTAGAAACTGTCTTCTATTTTATATATAGTGAGTCTGGTACCCAAGCCGTAGTGGGAATGTTATTTTTCACTCTGAATCCTTGAATAAAGTTCTAAAATTACTGCTTCCTTGGCTCTAAACTGTATCACGGTTGGAAATTAGCTCCATAATAGATAGCCTGTATCAGAATGTTGGGGAAATTGAGTCGATATGCAGGCAGCTTTATTTGCTTGTAATGACATTAACGTAGAATCGGGGAGTGAGACATGGGTATCAAAGAGTTTGCAAATGTAGTTTTAGAAAATAAATACCGACTTTGTCGAGGCTGTTTTTAAAGTTTTTAAGAGGTCTGAAGATAGTGGATTACCTCATCATCGAGGGATCCCTTAAAATGTGCAAATAGTTTTTGAGAAAGTGGATGCTGTCTATACATTGAATGCATTTTTTATTTAAAATATCCCTAAGACTTTATACTCTTCAACTCTCTTTAGATGTTATCACCGCCCCCCCCCACTGCTATCACCTTTAGATGTATTCTACGTTCCTGGTGCTGCATATTTGCCTGCAATTGCAGTCTCCTAAGCTACTGCTCCAGACAAAAGTAGCTTGTGCAAGCAATGCTAGTCATATTTCTAATGGACTGAAACACGATATGGTGCCATTGGAGGCTAAAGACTGGCAAAGTCCCAAATAATCTACCTTTTTGTGTTTTGAACAAACATGATTTTGTAGCTTTTAAATCAGTCACGTCTGAATTTTTTGAAACACGAGACTGGAGAATTGGATGTTAAGTTACAGTTTCATTTAGGCTTCTATTCAGTCAGGCCAATTCAATTTCCATTTCACCTTATAAGAAATATCAGGCCCGCTCGTCAAGTTTAACACCATTTTATTTTGGTAGTTTATTTCTGTTTCTTGTGTGATTTACTAGCCTCTTGCCCAGCGCGCTTTAAACAAAAAAAAACTAGATCGAAGAAACTGTAAAGGGTACAAAGAAGTATTGATCGTTTAGGCAAGGTGCCAATGTTGCCAAGAGATTTGTGAATCAACCAATGACATTTAATAGCTCATTCAAATTTGTGGGCGAAAGGCTAAAGATTTGTTAGTAACTTCTTGTTAGCAATAAAAGAAAGAAACAGATGTAGGCACCTCAGGCCCAAAACAACCTCGTTTCGTAGCCTCGGGAGCTTTGAAAACAAATTATTCACTGTTCTAATGGCCAGGTAGTTACCTTATAAGAGTAGTGATAAGCAGACAATGAATTATTTGTAAAGAAGGGCGTTGAAATATCTGTGGCTCTCTGTCTGCTAGATAACCTCTTACCCTTTATACAACCGTAAAACCTAACTTTAGAATAGTTATTGGTGATGACTGAGAGTAAACAAATAGAATGGCGGAGGGGAGAGAGGTGGGATTCATAGAAGGGGAGGTCAAAGATACTTCCAAGTCTTTGTCATAAGTCACTATTGACTTTATTACACTTAAAACGAGCACTCATTTGGGTAAAGTTGCATAATTTTTGCTTGAAACTCTCTCACTGCTTCAATAAAAAGACAATGTGAATAATTGGCCTGCACTGACGTGATCATGTGACGAGAAACCCTATTCAAAATAATTTAGTACTATGATATTAAGGGAAATCCAGGGGGCTATAGCACCCCCAAAATTGAAAAAATAACTAAGGGGGCTGTAAACCCCCGAGCCTCCCCTGCCCTGTTTACCCCTTAGGCAGTTATTGGAAGTCAAACCTAACTGTCCTTTGCAGAGCGCTTAAGAACATTGGCCATTTTGATTACAACACTCTTTGCAACTTCAATCCCCATTCGAAGCAGTCTTCAGCTTAAGCGATATGAGATGCTGAGACTTTGTTTTCTGGGATTCTAAGGTATACAGCAATATTACTGTTGATACAAAAGCTGTCTGGATCCAGTTTTGTGTTAAAGATTTTTGGTTTGGATTTGTTTATCAAAGGCCTATCACTTTATCGTTTGATGCCATGGTAAGCTACAGGCAAATAAGACCTTAATTCCATCTAATACAAGTCCTGTCTGGAATATTATTCAGGAAAAAACCAGCTTTGTAAAGTGTTCAAAGGTAATAAGCGTTGCTTAATTATTGTGAATATTTCGTCACTATTGGACGCACAGCAATGATGGATGGCGGCAGCACGGGCAAGGCCCCTGAGAAGGAGCATGAGCCTCTATGTAGAATCAGCAGTTTTGTCCCTTGAAGAGATAGCAGGACGGAAAGTTGTCAGAAGTGATTAACTGATTCTGGGGTGACCACACTTTTGAATAGAAGCCATACCAATAAATGACTAAACTGTGAATCTCTCTAAACAAGGCGTGCTAAAGGACCAACCTCGTATGCAGTGAGTGTCCTTGCCTCGTTCTGTTGCTATACTTTTGTCACCCCTTGTGTTATGCCGGACATTCTATGGTTCAGTGGCCCCCAATAGCTTTTACGTGAATCTGGGTGGGCCTTTTTTGGATCGTGAAAACGTGAATCTGCAAACTTTATAGCCTGATTTCGTGAATAAAGTTTCACTCGTGAATGTGAATACTCACTTTTTATGCATTCGTGAAGGTCAGTAAGGTAGTGCTGAGGCAGTTCATTAATTAAGGGTTCTTTTGATATCAAGGTATATAACAGATATAAAGATACATGACAAATGTAGAGATATATAATAGATATGAAGATGTATAAAAATTATAAAGATATATAATTGATATATAATAATATTGAAGATATATAATAGATATAAAGATACTTGATAAATGTAGTGATATATAATACATATGAAGATATATAAAAATTGTAAATATATATAATTTATATATTATAAGTGTAAAGATATATAATAGATATAAAGATACTTGATAAATGTAAATATATAAAATAGATATAAAGATGTATAAGTCGATCAGCCAAACTGATTGAACACAAATCAGGTTAAAGTGAGCTTGAATTTGAAAAATTTACGCCGTCAATTTGTACCGGATTCATACCAACAAGGCCAAATTTCAGAAGACTGGCTTCTGATGTTTCCAGAGAAAACCAAAAAAGTAGAACAGTGACTCTTTATTGAAAGTCCTGACTTAAAAGACCCAAGTTCTGACATATCTGCTTTCTAAAGTAGGTTGTTGATGTTGGACAGTTGGAAATTTTTCAATTTCAACAAGGCCCCTTGTGCAAGCTTACTTATAGTGCTAAGCTAAAAATGGCTAAATTTCATGTTCTGTTATTTATGTCGGGCAGAGTATAAGACGCTTCTTGCTTTTAATGTCTGTGCCTGGCTACATGGTTTACGTTGGAAACCACAGACCAAAAACGGCACACCGCAGATAAGGCTGTTCGGCCTCTAATTTGTATCTCTTTCGTGCATTAATTTCTGTCTCTGTTTAGATTTGCGTGTACAGTTCTCTGAAAAAGTTTTGAAGAAAATTAAAAGGCATTCTCAGCATGGAAAGCAACTTGTTATTTGTTTACTTTGATTTCGCGCCATACCTGAGACATGCTCGCCCCAGACTTCTTCAAAGCCCATTAGAATGTTGGCGCGTGAGCACATGGAAGCATGGTTGTGAACGAGAAACCTTGCAGCATGGAAGCGAAACTAATTCTTGAGGATGGAACAGTCTTCTACGGGAAATCTTTTGGCTCAAGTCAGAGCAAATCTGGTGAAGTTGGTAGGCTACTCAACTTATATAATTTGATTGTCTTTTCCCCCTCAAAGTTCCGAGGGTACGTATTGCCTCAAGCCATCGTGTCCAGGGGTATCCAAGTAGGCCCATCCATTAAGGAATGACACAAGGACATCTCGTAAATTCATGTTAGTTTATCACCTTATTATCTTATTGATCTATATATAAAAAACTGTGGAATTGAATTTTTACTGGTTTGCATTTTATGGATAGATCCACAATCCAAAGGAGTTTTGATCGAGGAGCCACGTGTGTCATCGACATGAGAATTCAAAAAATTTATTTCCTGTATTTTCAATGGATAATTAAAGATTATAGCTAAAAATGGGGATTAACTAGATCTGTGCTTTTCTTATCGATCACTAGGAAGAATCCTATTTCTCAGACATCCAAACTGTTTGTAAGCTTTCTCTCTAAGCCTAACGCTAACCATTGCATGTATTTTGTTAAGTGAAATCTTATTATTATCAATCATGGTTTTAGCAAAGTAGCAAGTGTAGCACTTATTTTTTCCAATCCAGAACTGTTTAATTATAAGGTTGTTTAATGGTAATACAACAGTAAACCTGCAGAGATGTTTTTACAAGTGATACTTTACTCTTGGTGAAATATGTGTGTACAAAAGGCAAATGTGATAATTGGGGAAGATCTTTTTGTACTCTTGTCACTTTTCAAAATATGATGTGCCAACTGGGGAAAAGTGGTACTACTAGTCTGCTAGAACTACTGCTATTAGAAAAGATCTGAATGTTTTTTAAGATTTCACCACAAAAGGCAATATGTCACAGAGATAGCCAGTCCTGGCAGACAGCTTCATAAGCATAAAGCTACTCCGTGCCTTCGGGTGCTAGGTAGAAACAAATAAAATTAAATACAAAAACAAATACATTTGGAACCATGTACTAGAAAGTATTATAAGAGCCATATATTCCCAGCCTAATGACATGTTTACCCGCTGTCTCTACAAGGGCTTAAAAAGAAAAAGTACAGTCTTCTCTTCGCATTAACATTGTTTCAAACAACTCAGGAGCTTGGGCTTTTTAAAGTGAGAGATACCATCCACCCCCATAATAAACATCCCAAGTGGATGACTTCTGAAAAATCTGTATGAAGAATAAACTATTAAGATAATTATCTTTTATTTTTTAGTTTTCCAGACTGGAATGGTTGGTTATCCAGAATCTCTGACTGATCCTTCATACAATGGACAAATACTTGTTTTGACATATCCCTTAATTGGAAATTATGGGGTACCAGATAGTTCAAGGAACAGCGAGGGTATACTTAATAATTTTGAATCTGAAAAAATCTGGACTCAAGGGTTGGTTATTGGTGATTTGACTGAGGAACATAGTCACTGGGCAGCAAAGTTGTCACTTTCTAAATGGCTCGAAAACGAAGGTGTACCTGGTATTCAAGGTCAGTATTAATTTATTTTAAATTGTTATGATATTTATGAGTTTTGCGATACTCATGTTATTATAAGTGAATTTAGTGATAATTTTTGTGTTTATTTATTTTCTTATAAATTCAAATGCTGTTCAAATTGAACAAGGAGGGAATGTTGCTGGATTGTATTGGGTATGTGATTATATCCCATGATTTAATATTGTCACAGTTTTGTTTGGGCTGTTATTTTTTTACCTGAAACTGATCAGGGTCAGAAGAAGGGGAAATGACAGAGGACAAAGGCCAGAAAGGATGGGGCTGAAATTACCTCATAGTGAAATCAAAGATTGATGAATAGAGTTCCTGTTCCAGGCTATACTGATCCAAGGAGTACATTTTTATTTTAGTTATGAGTGTAATAAGTGCTTGCTGAAAAGGATGCCTAGGCCACATCTCCAGGTCACCATTTGTTTTGTTCGATTCTAGGAGTTGACACAAGAGCACTCACAAAGAAGCTTAGAGAGAAGGGCACCATGCTGGGCAAGGTATATTCAAGCTCTTGCTCTTCAATATTTTGTTTTAACAAATTCAAATACATAGTTGAAGAAATTCCTCTCCATTTCATAAGAATAAGGCAATGTTTGCTAATAGAGTACTTTGGAATATTACAAAGCTTGTAGTCAGCTGATCTATTATATGTGCTCCGGTAAAATAGTATTTGCAATTTTTTGGAGAGAGATATGGTTTGTCTGCACTCCTACTAAAATACAAGAATACAGAATAATGTAGGACGTTTCTGGGTTGAGGAAATACGCGGAGAAACAGTTGTTGGTTCCGTGACCCAATTATTATGCAACAATCTTGGTCAATCTGGAGCTGTTGATCATAACTCTTTTAAATTGCAGCCTGATCTGAAAGAATAACTCCAACCATTATTTAAATTATCCTAAATGTCACCAAAAATTTTTCATACACATTTTCTATTTATATAGGTCTTAAAAGGTAGCCTTTATCTCGAATAAACAGTTTCTGTAACTGTTTTCTTCAGATTATTGTCGGCACGGACTCAGCTGAATCGCTGCCATTCGAAGATCCAAACACAAGAAACTTGGTTGCTGAAGTCTCTTGCGAGGTATGCATTTGTAAAGAAGTTTTAATATGTAATCATTCATATAAGCGTATTCGCCGCTTTCTCTAGGCCTAATTGAAGTAAAAGTGGTCGTCTCCTTTTCTGCCGTTTTCGCTTCACCTCATTCTCCAAGGAAGGTCATTCTTTTTCTCCGGGTGGATGTGCTAAGGTTGTCGGCCACATTAGATTCATAAAGGCCACCTACGCTAACTACAACCAGTTTCTGTTCCTATGCGTCATTTATTGTCAGTGGTCGGTGGGGTGAGTGGCCTGTGAAACTGATCATTGGAGTGGAACAAAACACCATTGGAACGGACTCTTACAGTGATTACAGACCGACCTTAACAAAGTATCTTTCGCTCGCAAACTGGCTCCATGTTGTAAAGATTCGATTCCTTAACTGAACTTGCTCGCTTTACGAGGTTTCTTAACGTGACGTCATTTGATGAATCATATAGGGCCGAAGGGTCGTGAGTCTGTAGTTTACGCCCTCCCAGTCGTTTGTGCGTTGCGATTTGCCCCCGTCCACTTATGGTTCTATCGTCAGGGATGCCTGCAGTAAGGGGCAGTGTGGGTGGTTGCCCCTCCTGCCCTCAGTAACACAATTCTTTAATTCTGTTTTTGTTTTGGCACTGTCTTCATAACCCCCCTCCCCTTACCACCTAAATACGGATGTTTCTGTGTGCCGTTAGCCAAAGATCTTTTTTCTATTATCAACAAAGAAACTACTGAAATGTTGTATAAAACTGATATTTCAGAAACCGAAGGTGTACAATATGGACGGAAAAACGAAAATAATAGCTGTCGACATGGGCATAAAATACAATCAGATCAGATGTCTTCTGTCATGTGGTGCTCATGTCAAGGTTGTGCCTTGGAATTATGATTTTGTTCCAGAGCTCGTCTCTAAAGGTAATGTTGTTTACTGTGTAGATGTAACCGCATCTGTAGAAATGGGCATTCAACTCGCCATGTATTCAAGTGTAGTCATTTTCAATTTCAGTTTCACGCGAAGCTGTTTTGAAACCGAATAACAAATGATTTGACACACAAACACCACATCACCTTTACATTAGCTCTGGTCTCTTAAAATAGGTCTTCTTTGTTTCTGAATGATACAACTTAATTGGGGAAAGGGAATGGGTGGGTGCTGGGCGTGGTTCTTCGGGCACCGGTTATGCTTATTCTATGCAACCCTTTTTAATGTAACTTCTGATCCAAAATTGCCTAAGTTTGTTTCTATTGCCCGTAATTCGGTGGGGCAACCCCACATGTCCTTTAATCTAGCCAGTGCTGTTCGATTGGTTCTTTATGATGAAAAAGTTTTTAGAAATTTTATTGAAATTTCATGGAACAGTATTTTGTAGACTTTTTAGCCAGGAACCTGTTCTGTTTATAAGTGATAAGTGTCTTGCAGATTATATACTGATGTACCATTTAATGTATTAATTCCACGTTTTACATATGATAAATGCATGCCTTGATTTGCAGCTTACGACGGCTTGTTTCTAAGCAACGGCCCTGGGGACCCGATGATGTGCAATGCGACTATTGAGAACCTGAGGAAGCTGCTCCAGGCTCCAGGCAACATCCCGATATTTGGTATTTGCATGGGCCACCAGATCCTCTCATTGGCTGCAGGCTGCAAGGCATTCAAGATGAAGTAAGCTTCCGAGTTGATTTTCCCACGTTGATTTCGCTAGTGATTGGTTAATTAAAGCCCTATTAGTTACTGGTGATACGGCAATTATGTTGCTAGGGGGAGGTACACACTTAAAGTGTGCTAAGCTTTTCGTGTGACACCGGCCACGGTATGAAACTTTGTTTAAAATGGCCAAAATGCAGTCAGCAATAATTGCCAACCAAGCGTCACCGAGTGCCCCACTCACCCCCAGTTTCCGCTACATTAGTAATGATCGACATGGAATAGGGTTCATTACAATGCAAAGCTATACATTTATATAGTTTTCTCTGTCAGTGCCTTGTGTTCAAAATGAGCATTTACCATAGTCGAAAGTAGAAAACAAGTTGTTTCGGCTTTTAAACCTCGGAGTATTTGAAGTGCCATTGTTGGGATGTGATTCGGAATAAGCGGGGTATGGCTGTGCCTGGAATTTTGATAACTGGCAAACAGCGTTTCAGTTAACGACAATGAGCAGCTATCTGTGTTGTTCGTGAATGTCGTTGTCAATCTCCTCAAGTGCTTACAGCGATGAAGTGTTGCTTAAGATTCTTCGAAGGAATTGACCGTTGTTTGAAATCGATGAAAGTGGGACTTGTCGTAAGACCCGCCTTCACAGCATTACATTTGTCGGAGGAAAGCATGTGCGAGTGTGTTTCCGGACTTTCACTGGCCCCGAAGATTATGAAGCAAAGCCGCACACACGTGAGTACCCGGACAAGCACGTGACCTTCTTGAAGCGGGTAGTGGCCAGAACAAAGCGTCTTTGATCCACTCTGTGTGATTCAATTATGGAATTTTGGTGAATTGGGTGTTGCCCGAGCTGCCTAAAAGCTGGCATCGCGGACACCAGATTACTGGGTTGATACCCAGCTTGTCGAAGACGCGAGATGCCGCAAGTCTGTTATGTGGTCGGGGTATAGGGACATGGCTTATTCATATTGCCAACGTAAAATGTGCCACAACTGTCGCTTTATGTAATATCTCATAATAAGACGCGAGCACTCAAACTAGTTGCTTTCTACTTTTGACCAAGGTGAATGCTTTGTTTTGACGCATTGACAGATAAAACGATGTAAATGTGAAGCTTGGCATTGTGATGAACCCTTTTCAATCTCGATCATTATTAATGTAGGGGAAACTGGGGGCGATTGAGGCATGCTCTCCGTACCACTTGGTGGGTAATTATTGCTTTAAGACTGCATTTGGCCATTTTGAAAAAAGTTTCATACTGTGGTCTGTGTCACACGGAAAACTGCTAAAGTCGCACCAAACGAAATTCATAGACCTAGTTGTTATTTACAAGGCAAGAAATCAAATTTTAACCTGGAAATGAAAGATGTTCTCAGAACCTTAACAACGCCTGTCAACACAGGTTCAATGGCTTTTAGCGGTAGGGTACCTCGGAATAATACACTTTGTTCTTATCAAAAGCTGCCAGTGTCTATTTTTGGCAAAAATATTAACAATTGAATTATTGAAGGCCGCAATTCAGTTCTGAAGTGTGAAATAACCAGAAACCTATTTTTAGAATTTTTGAATTTTAACCACAAAGCATATAAGATCACAATGTTGCACTTCTAAATATGCAAAATAGGTCATATGTCTAAAATCGGTAGAGATATGGGCAATGAAAGATATGAAGTTTGCTAACGATTCGCTGTTATTTTGGCTCTGTTCGTTAAGTTGTGTCAAAAGTCCTATGTTGTTCTAGTATTGAGAAAATATAGAGTTCCTTATACCATTGTATTATGCGTAGATAATAACATCCACTAGAAAGATTCGGGAAATGTCATGGTCGCATCGCGGTCTCTTTGTTGTCCATTGAAGCAAGGTTATTACTGTTTTTGTAGTTAGTGACTGAGTGTGGATTCGAAATGCGGTAGCCTCGCTTTGACTGGTGCTGCAACTGAGGCTGATTCAAAATTACCAATACAGCTGGTGCTCAGACTGCTGTCTGGTTTGTTATTTGTGGTATCTATGGGTATTTCTTTAATGCCATGCTTACCTCACAGGTACGGTCACAGGGGACACAACCAGCCCTGTATCCATGCCGATACCAAGCGGTGCTACATCACGTGTCAAAATCACGGATTCGCCATAAACACCGTGCAATTACCTCAAGACTGGTCCGTATTATTCACGAACGCAAACGATGGAACCAACGAGGGTATCATCCACAATGCCAAGCCTGTGTTCAGCGTGCAGTTTCACCCAGAGCACATGGGCGGACCAAGGGACCTTGAGAACCTGTTTCCGTTTTTCATCGAAATTGTGACGTCATTCAAGGAGGGTAACAGTGTCTGCCTTAAGGATAGATTGACGAAAACATTGGAGTATAAAGATCGGAAGGAGAACCCCAAGAAGCCCTATAAAGTGTTGATACTGGGATCTGGCGGGTTGTCGATTGGGCAAGCAGGAGAGTTCGATTATTCTGGCTCCCAGGTACACGGTTGGTTCTCTCTTAGTACAAACCAAGAACGGAACTAATTAAGAGACCAGGCATTTGCCAGTGGTGATGAACGCCATAGTTCCATTCAAATTGTTCGGTTTTACAAAGAAAATGCATCAAAGTTAGTCTTGGTTACGAAGGGGGTTTTATTAAAAAAAGACTACAAGTTGTTCTTGAATTGTTGTGCGTATTGCAAAAGGAGCCTCCCCTAGCAAATAGACTATTCCTATCCACAGTTCCGTAAAAGTTTTGGCCTAAATAAGGCATAAAAGGGCCTAATTTGGACCTAACTGTCTTTGATCTTTAGGAATTTGTAGGCCACTACCAATGCCTGTATATTGTACATCTTTACAGTATTGGGGATGTCGTCATCGTTAACCATGCATAAAAGAGAAATTTTAAGATTATGATGGGGACGTTTAGAAGGAAATCTGTTTATTGTTTCGAGCTCTCATTTATTTATTATCACAGCCAAGTAACCATTTTTGTCTTAAAATTAGG
The DNA here is from genome assembly GCA_003864495.1 of Nemopilema nomurai. Taxonomy (NCBI): domain Eukaryota; kingdom Metazoa; phylum Cnidaria; class Scyphozoa; order Rhizostomeae; family Rhizostomatidae; genus Nemopilema; species Nemopilema nomurai. The sequence goes on along the minus strand of ML133459.1, from coordinate 253,166 downwards.
CCATCAAGGCATTGAAAGAAGAGAAGATTCACACGGTCTTGATCAACCCAAACATTGCCACGGTGCAGACCTCCAAAGGCCTATCCGACAAGGTCTACTTCTTGCCGATTACCGAAGAATATGTCACCCAGGTTTGTGCTTCTGTTACAGTTTCCTTCAAGTTCTACGACTAAATGGCGAAAATAAGCTATAAATGCCTACTTTTTAGCCTCGTAGTTTTACTTGCACTTTAAGATTTGCTGTAGTTTCTTCTTTGAATCACGCCAGCATCTTCAATCGTAGGTTATCGAATGGGAGAGGCCGGACGGGATCCTTCTCGCGTTCGGCGGGCAAACCGCGCTAAACTGCGGGATGAAGTTGCAAGAAAGTGGTGTATTGGAGAAGTACAATGTTATGGTGCTTGGCACGCCTATCCAGTCAATTGAATGGACAGAGGATCGGCAGTTGTTCGCGGAGAAAATGGCGGAGATTGGCGAACACGTGGCACCGAGTGAGGCTGCGTACTCTGTGGAGCAGGTTTGTTTTACTGATTTTAGGGGGAGATTAACTTGGCTGGGCTGCTTACTCTGTGGAGCAGGTTGGTTTTTACTGATTTTAGGGGGGCTTAACTTGGCTGGGGGGTCAGTTTTATTGCTACATGCAATACAAGACATCCACTTAGGAATCGGAATTTTTAACAGGACCAGTCCAAATGTTATGGGGAATCACGTGACCTGTCAATTATAATTCGTTTTATATCGAGGGATTGGCAATAAAAGGAGGTGTTTTCACTGCCTAGGCTCTACCGGTCCGACCTACTACACCTTGCCTAGGGGGAGGGCAAGAGATCAGGGGTATGAGTAACACATTAAAGCATTAACCAACGATTCGGCATTATTCATTAGGAGTCTTTTCCACTTCGCTTTAAAGTGTTGTTTTGGTTTTATTGCGCCCAAGGGCCTTCAGTAAATGGGGGCGGGCATATCCACATGGGCTTTATGAAGGGTCGGGTATTTGGTGTGATCATGACACCCTATTAAGGTTTTAACCCCGGTCATCCTTCTGTTGCGCCGAATATCCTCAGACGTGCGATGGTCCCTTGTCTTGTTTAATCCGCGACATCTGGACTGGTTTTGTGTTTGGGTGTTGCCTGCTTAAAATCGATCACCAGAAACGTTGCGAATTTTCAAGTTGGTTGTTATGAAGTGTCAGAGGGCCTAGCATTCATTGGGTCTTGTCGATAATCTCTCAATGTTTCACGGTTATTTTAAAGGCGTTAGAAGAGACTACGTCGTCATATTTTCATGTCATTAAATTAAGAGTGATTTCTGTTTCCTACCTTTTTAACACTTTATGCATTTACGTGAACTAAATAAAAAATGTCACCTTTAGGCCCTCGCCGCAGCAGAACGATTGAAGTATCCAGTCATGCTGCGGTCGGCGTTCGCTCTTGGAGGACTGGGCTCTGGCTTTGCATCCAACGAATCCGAACTACGCAGCCTCGCAATGGCGGCATTCGCACACACCAAGCAGGTTTTGATTGACAAGTCATTGAAAGGGTGGAAGGAAATTGAATACGAGGTTGTAAGGGACAGCTTCGACAACTGCATAACGGTAGGGACACGTGATTGTTTGATTACCCGCGTCATATGCATCACGTCATTCAAAGTATACGTATTTATGATGATTTTTACGTCCTTGGTATATTACGCCAATACAGCATTCTAATGAGACTAAAGGCCCACTTAATCGCCCGAATACTTATAATTCTACTGAATATCATTTTAGTGGCCAGGGAATGCACAGAGGCGCTTAAAATGAAAGGCGTTTGCTAGAGTCTCTATTGCCACTTTCCTATGACATCAGAATTCTTTTCATAGGCCACCTCTGTCTGACGTATCTCCCATCCCTTGTCTGATGTATCTTTCACCCCTTGTCTGGCGTACCTCCCACCCCTTGTCTGAGGTATCTTCCACCCCTTGTCTGACGTATCTTCCACCCCATGTCTGACGTATCTTCCACCCCATGTCTGACGTATCTTCCACCCCTTGTCTGATGTATCTTCCAATCCTTGTCTTACGTATCTTCCAATCCTTGTGTCTACAGGTTTGTAACATGGAGAATGTTGATCCGCTGGGTATCCACACCGGAGAGTCGATCGTCGTTGCGCCAAGTCAGACCCTCACGAACAAGGAATACAACATTCTTAGAAGCGTGGCCATCAAGGTCATTAGGCACCTGGGTGTGATTGGCGAATGCAACATTCAATATGCACTGAGGCCAGATTCGGAAGAGGTAATAGTCTAACGGCATAGCTTGAATGGTAGTCTTACGAATGGCAGTCTGAGTGACGTCATTTCTCATCCCATCTCTACGCGAGTCGAACCCTGAATCTTAGGCCCCGCTTAAAGGGAAGCGATGTCGTTTCTGTTCAGCTACGCAAGAGTTTTCTGTGCGGAAGAGTAGACTGTTGACATGGGAGCGAAACGATTTGGTATCAGTTTTGGGTTGTGTTATGACAAGCATAAGTCGGCGAGCATGAGTTGGCAATAAGGTAGCAATCATTCCGTTCTAGAGTTTAGACGCCAAAATCTATAAAGGGATTTGAAATTTCTATGTCCATAAGGTGGAAACATTTGTCCGATTCACGGGGTCCTGAGTTGGCAAAAAATGAAAGCTAAAATTTTATCATTATCTAACCTGGGAGTTTCACTTCAGGAAAGTCAAAGTTTTTTTGCGTTTGTCTGATACCAGACCCTTTATCTGACACACAAAAAGCCATCCTGTCAAGGTTGCTGAAAATTCACCAGACGAATGTATTTTTCAGTAGGCCATCTTTTAGCCCTGCTAATGTTTCCCGAAGCCATCATGCTAATTTGGGCGTTTCTAAGAAGGGCATTGCAGTAAATGGTGGATTAGAAGGACTTACAACCCGTAGGACAAATTTAGGATGTGACACAGAGGCCGTATTAAGTGCTTATTATCCGTTACAATAGGCTTTGTGGTAAGTGGATGGCAAAGTGTACGGTTTCTTTGTGGAATCATCTTAAGGGGCGCATGGTCAACAACCAAATTCAAGTATAACTTCGAGGTCCGCTTAATTAGCAGGCCACAACTGGTCAAAGAAAATCTCCAACAAGCCTTGTTTCTGGTGGCAAACCAATGGAATGACCACAACAAGCTCTTTCCAAACAATCGAGCTGTCTTGCCAGGCAGTGTGTGTATCTTTCATGCGCATTCAGAGTGTATGCTTTGAAAGTGAAATTAACGTGTGAAAAGATGCTGTAAGATGGGTTGTAGAGGCTACGCTGTAACGACTTGCAATATCTATGACTAGGCTGAGGCCCCATCTCTATGAACATCTATGCAAAACTTAGGCCTTGAACTCTTTCTAGAACTAATTGCAACGGGAGGGTATTTCGGAATCAACAATGGCCCGGGTGTGCAAGGGATATTTCACGCAGTGATAAAAATTGTTCCATTTTCCACTCGAAGCCCAAAAACCCATAGGTTGCATTTTTATTTCTGATTTCCCTAATGACCACGATCCCCTGGGCCGCAATTGCACTTAAACATTGGTCATGTTTTTCTATAAAGTCCGTACTAAGTCACACCATATACATAACTTATGCTTTATCCATCTCTTTCAGTACTACATTATCGAGGTGAATGCGCGTTTGTCCCGCAGCTCCGCCCTCGCATCAAAGGCCACTGGCTACCCGCTGGCCTACATAGCGGCCAAGTTGGCCCTCGGCAAGGCCCTGCCGGAGCTGAAAAACTCGGTTACCGGGTCTACGACCGCCTGTTTCGAGCCTAGCCTCGACTACATTGTGGTTAAAGTGCCAAGATGGGATCTTAGCAAATTCAGTCGAGTGAGCACAAAAGTAAGTGTTGAAAATCACATGCATATTATTCGATTTAAGGATTGCAACCCAATACATTTCGCACTTCTTTTTCTATTCCTTTGATTGGACCAGGTGTTAACCAAATAGGCCTGTACAGTTAACAGTGCGGTTTGCGGCTTATCTCTTGGTGTCCAGACCCCAGGATCTTGGTGTCTAGAGCCCAATCTCTCTGCTTTGCATAGATAATTCAATTCATGTAGGCGGGAATGTTGGTTATAGTGCTAATATGACCGTATCGTCAATTCTTTTATGGAGATGTATTTAAGATGATCACCCTCTTTATTGGATCGTTATCCTGTCCTAGTTGAGTGAGAAATCAATGTAATTTCACTGTAACACTGGAATTCTACAAAAGTTTTTAAGAATCGATAGATGAAACGACAAGTGTGAACATTACCCACAACGTAACAAAGCGTCGTCATTCCTCCTGAGGACTGGACACTAGTCTTACGTCAAAAGAATCTGAACGTCGACGTTTTGCAATGGTGGCTCATTGACAAGTCACTGATAATTATCTTCCTAATAAATGAGTTTAAATTTATATTGCAGCCAAATCTGGACCCGGGTAGCAGTGAATCGTAAACGTACATAAACTTAGAAAAGAATCTCAGAGTTTTTATTGCACTCTATAAACACATGCAGCATCAGTTACGTGTGATTCTACCAGGCAGGACAACATAATGTATTATTGGTTGCACATTATGTTTATTGTACATTTGTTGCTTTATTTAGCTAGCAGGGTACTACAGTGTCTTGGATAGGCGAAAGAATTTTAGAATAACTGTTACCCAGAGGCATGTGCCTCATTAAAACTAATTGCATAATATACTTTCTGGCATTGTAATGATCATTGTGTTTTAGATTGGAAGCTCAATGAAAAGTATTGGCGAGGTAATGGCAATTGGGAGGTCATTCGAAGAAGCCATCCAGAAGGCGTTGCGAATGGTGGACGAGAAGTATTTGGGTTTTGCACCATGTGGCCTGGAAGCTTCGGACAAAGTAAGTTGGCATAGGCCGGTTTAAATGGCTGCCTTTCTCGGCATTGTACTTCTTGGTTCTCTTGTATCATTGCATTCAAACTTCAACAATGATTGTAACGACACAAAGCGGCTTTGTCTTTGTTGTTTTATTGCAATAGCTGATTAGCTGAGCGTTGTTTTACCTGTTAATTGAGTAAGAATATCCATAGGTGCTCAAGGCAAATAGCCACACTGGAAGTTCCTTTCCACATATGGCCAAACCACTTAAGGGCTACAGCCAGCGTCTTTGACGTAGAAAAACACAAGGTCAGCTGGCCTTCATTTGGACAAACAGAACTTACATCACCACAAATCCATCTTAAGATGATCAGTCTACAATTAAGAAAGGCCAAAGATTTGAAGGGAAACAAGGAACCAATAAAGCGAATAACGATTGACGTATAGGCCTCTGTTGTACGTCATTCGCCATTCTTGGCCACGTGCTTGTGTGGTCGTTGTGTATAGGCGGCCTTGCTCAAACGCGGCGATCAAGTAGTTATTCTAATCTGCAAGCCTGCCTTGTAAGCGAGATCTCACTCTAATTGTAAAAGACAGATGATTAAATGATTCAAATGATTTATTCAAGCCAATCAACTCCAAGGAGACATTATGCATGCATTTTCTTGCAAGATTCTCCCCCACAAAAATAGTGTCGGCTTTTATTGCTCAATCATCTGGATAATAAAGCGATCGTGTAATATCAATGCAATATAATATCGCGATGGAAGAACATATCATAGTTTTGTTTCTTCAATAAGAATTATTTCATTATTAGAGCCAACGAGAAATTGGGTCAAATATTAAAGAAAATCTTCGGTGGTCTGCCATATGCTGAATCAAGATTGTCTTCCTCAAGTTCTTTGCATTAGCAACCTGTTAGTTTTCGAGCAAATTAGTAGCAGTTCAGCCTAAGTTTTTTGGAAAAGCTTATCGCCTGTTATTAATTGTGAGGTGATGCTTGATAAGGAACTTAAAGCAATGTGTATAAATGTCACAGAGTTTGTAAACGAATTGAGTAAGGAATGAATTAGTATTTTAAACAGGTTAGTAAATAATGATAATAAAACAATAAAAATTGTTGTTCTGATCATTTTGAAATTTCATAAATTAGTTTAGCAAGAGAGAGCATGTAATTTCATAAATTAATATTTTTATTTTTTGTTTTTAGACATAAACCAGTTAGATTGTAATCAGGCATTCATTCTGTTGCTTGTATACATCACTTCAAATCTCGCTCACTCCTAGCTGATTCCTGTTTTCAATCTCTGCCTTTCAGGAACTGGAGGAGCCTTCAGACAAGAGGATTCTCTATCTCTGTGCTGCCCTCATGTCTGGCTACTCCATCGACAGGCTCTATGAGCTGACAAAGATCGATCGCTGGTTCCTTTATAAGTTCAAAAGGATAATCGAGTTTGCTAATATGCTTGAAACCAATTTCTGCCAGGTGGGTCTACAGTCTATTGGATAATTAGCACAAAGGGGGCTCCTATCGTGCAGCCTAAAGTATTACGCTGGAAGAAAGGTAACTTGTGGTCGAGCTATGACTAGGATTGGTGGTCCTAAGTTTGAACGACGTAGGATCAATTAGTCATCTATTTAGGACTTTTGTTGTTTGCAGACCTTTCCACATATTCTCTATGAATGTATTGACGGAGTAGCTCAGATTACCAGCGCTTTTTGTATCGAGCTCGCGGGACAGGAAATATGGTTTCTGCCATGGGGGTTTTATTCGTCATCTTTCCCTTGCACCCTCCGTATTTGGTGGTATTGGGTTGGGGATAATCAAGCACATCGATAATATAATAATAGAAATATTTATACAGGGTAGAACCTTTACAGTGCCAAAAGGCACTGTTATCAATAAGGGCCCTGATCTTCTTTTGGGATGTTGACTACTAGCACTGAGGGCACGGGGGAGAGCACCTAAAGTCGATGGCCCCATCTGATATGAAACATAATTAATTGCAATGGGTCCTCGGTCAGCTGATTTCACGAATTGCTGCTAACGCCTTTTGTCGGTATTAGCCCCCCTTTCAATGTATTTCCCGTCATTTCTGCCTCTTAGAGGAGACTTTCGTTTTAGTAGATCTGGGGGCCATAGCTTAAGATTCGTCACTAAAGATTGTCACATGTTGGCACAACATGCATTTCATTGGCCCTTCTCCTCTGCTTGCTAGTAATTTGTACCAGCTTAATCCTCTAGGCATATCGCTTCCAATCAGTTTATTGCATAAGCTTGTTGACAAGCGGACTTTTCTTCAACGCGCCTTTCAACTCTTTGCTGTTTGGTCAGTTTTTCATAAGGAAACGCCGCATAATTCAAGTATATGAAATATTCAGTGTTGGTCGAGGCCTCTTTATTTGCCTTTGGTTCGCATCCGGAAAAATATTTTTTTAGGTAGCTTTTATTTGGTGTGAGAAGAATTTTAATTTTGTAATTCGTTTATTAGCCTTTAATGAAAATGTTGCTTTATCCTGTATTAAATAGGCCTTTGTCAAGGTTCAGGGAGGTGTTCTGTCCGTTGCAATAACAAAAATGCCCCGAGGAAATATTTGCCTCTCCTGAAGAGCCTTTTGAATGCAATTTCTGTTTCTTATTTTCGTTGGTTTCTGGCTGCTCCAGAGCAAACTTGTCAACATTATGACCAAGCAAGACAGTGATGCATTGTCCCGGGAAAAACCAATCAAAATTGGCTTAGAACGATTCAATCTTCAGCAAATTATCGTCTTAAAGACTTTTCAATATCCACTTACGATGGAGGTTCAAGTTAATAAATCCCGTTGGCAAGACTGGTCGTCGGCTGCGCGGTGATTGTTTCCAGTGCTCCGCAGCTCCAGGGCTGACAAAGTGATATTGGCTGCCAAAGAAGATTATCGAGTTGTATTTATAGACGAACTTGGAGATGAAAAGCACTTTAGTATGATCCTTGCATAGAAGAAGTGTTCCCTTGACTGGGTCAAACGATAAACCAGCTTTATGCAAATTAAATGACTGCATTTGAGCAAGATCAGTCCTTAGGCAAAAGGGACGACATATGAGTTTATCTGCATTGTTTTCTTGCCAAAAGGCTGGGGTGCTTTTAATATAATTGGATCGAGCGTGTGTGTAGGTGGTTGTGGGAGAGCAGGGTGTGGGGTGACAGCTGTGAGGCTGAGGTAGCCTGAGTGGGGTAAACGCTGGACAAGTTGGAAATATATTTGTTTTCATAGAAGCTCTTCGAAGTAGATTTATCCTTAAGTTGGTTTGTGAAGCGTGCATGGTTTTCTCTGTCTGTTGCTTTTTATTTTCCTCCGAATTCATTCTCAAGTAAAAATTGGTATCTCAATAAAGAAAAGAAAAACAAACCGAATCGAAACGTAGTTCTTAGATAGGTACTCCTTGTGTGTAGTTCACAGAAGGATTATTCAAATAGAGTTAAACTAAAAGGCTCCACGAAGAGCTACAGACTCTCCTAAAATTATTATTGTAAGCACTGGTCGCGTCTAACTAAAAATGCGCTTCGCTTCTTACCCACTGCTTTGATTATTTCTGTTTGTTTTTATTCTCAATGGCTTTAGTTGGTGACTTGATAGTGGTTTTAGTGGTTGGACTTTGGCGCAAGCTGCAACCCACAGTTTTATAACCTATCAACCTTTAATTCACCGGCATTTTTAGATTGCTGTTTCCTTTCAGTTCAGTCATTGAATAAGCGCCTCTTAATGCCTCAAGAAAGGCTCTTTAGGTTGAGTTTATTCAAATGTCGAGACATTCGTGGGGAAACTGCAGCATCGCATTGGACTTATTTGCTATTTCTCTAAACGGACTAATTTGCTATTTCTCTAAACGGACTAATTTGCTATTTCTCTAAACGGACTAATTTGCTATTTCTCTAAACGGACTAATTTGCTATTTCTCTAAACGGACTAATTTGCTATTTCTCTGAACGGACTAATTTGCTATTTCTCTAAACGGACTAATTTGCCATTTCTCTGAATTTGCCTTGCTTTCCTCACAGTAAACGGTTCCCGAAATTCTCCAATACAAATTAGGCCATCAGTATTCCTCGTTAAGCGATTCCATATCCACCGTTCTGACCACGTTTATTCCTCTTTGCAGGATCCAGGTACAGCTACGCGCATTCCAAGAGATGTTCTTCTCGCTTCAAAACAGCTCGGATTCTCTGACAAACAAATCGCCAAGCACGTGCAAAGGTAGAGAACATTCTTACATTTTCTTCCTTTAGATAACACTGTCTTAACTGCCTCTTAACTCCTAGTCGATGAATAGGTAGCTACTTTCCGGGTTGGGTCAACTCAGGGTCTAGAAAAACTTCCAAAAAGCAGGGTCCCCTTTCCCCATCAAGATATGTTAACAGCCAGTCGATATTTTGTACACTTGATAGCGAGTTTACAAGGGTCAGTCTGTTCAACCTTGAATACCGCTTGCTTTCTGGTACCAAAATCTCCCGCGCTCTCAAAATCTCCCACGCTTTTCCTGCAGCTTAGTCTAGTATCTAAATCTCTCCTGCGTTCTCAAATCTCCCACACTTTCCCCGCAGTATCAGTCTACTATCTTAATCTCTCCTGCGTTCACAAAATCTCCCGCGCTTTTCCCGCAGCATAGTCTAGTATCTAAATATCTCCTGCGTTCTCAAATCTCCCATACTTTCCCCACAGTATCAGTCTACTATCTTAATCTCTCCTGCGTTCTCAAAATCTCCCGCGCTTTTTCCGCAGCATAGTCTAGTATCTAAATCTCTCCTGCGTTCTCAAATCTCCCACACTTTCACGGCAGTATCAGTCAACTACCTTAATCTCTCCTGCGTTCACAAAATCTCCCGCGCTTTTCCCGCAGCATAGTCTAGTATCTAAATCTCTCCTGCGTTCTCAAATCTCCCATACTTTCCCCGCAGTATCAGTCTACTATCTTAATCTCTCCTGCGTTCTCAAAATCTCCCGCGCTTTTTCCGCAGCATAGTCTAGTATCTGAATATCTCCCGCGTTCTAAAAATCTCCCGTGCCTTTCCCGCAGCACAGTCTAGTATCTGAATATCTCCCGCGTTCTTCCCGCAGCACCAATCTGGCCGTGAGGATGCTGCGAATGGAGCTGGGTGTTATCCCCAACGTGAAGCAGATCGACACAGTGGCGGCCGAGTTCCCTGCCAGTGCCAACTACCTCTACCTCACGTACAATTCCTGCGAGAACGACGTCTCCTTCGGCGACAAAGGCGTGATGGTTCTCGGCTCTGGCGTCTACAGGATCGGCAGCAGCGTCGAGTTCGACTCGTGTGCCGTCGGCTGTATTCGAGAATTGAGACGGGTTCGTGTTTCTGTTACCAGGCTGCCCTACATAGTCGTGTTACAAACTTAATTTTGATGTTACGCTTATAGTTTTCTACTTTTAATGTCTCTATGTTAATATGAGTTAATAGGTGTAGTCGAGATGTCACCTATGTGGTGCCTAGTCTAGTGTCCAAGTTAATGGTCTTTGCACCCGTAGTTTGCCTTTTAAGCGAGAAATCGTCTTGCATGGTAGATAAGGTGTTAAGTAGTTCAGCCGAGCAATTGATCCGACTTGACATATGCTGGACATAAATAAAACTTTAGTGTGCTTAGGCACAGCGTCCATGCGGAACTAGTAGAATTGGTGAAAGTGAAGGCCTGAGTTATCCAAGGGCCTAGTTAATGCGGCTCATTTATATAAAGTACCGAGAAAGGCTTCCACTGGTTTTGAATCATAACTTTGCTCATCTATTTGCACGGCATTGTGGAGCACATGGACGCCCTTCGGCACGTGACAAATTGAGATTTTCCTTGCACGACTGGGCGTTGATTTTCCAAACACGTTGTGGAAGGCTTCTAGCATTCATTGCGCATGCGTGGGCCTCGTTTACCGGTCTCGTTCTGAACTATATTTCTGATCAGAATCAAGTTCCGTTGTGTTATCCTTTATGCTTTATTTATTATATGTTAAGTAATGCTTGTCATGTTTCTGTTCACTTCCAGCTTGGCAAGAAGACCGTGATGGTCAACTGCAATCCGGAAACTGTCAGCACCGATTATGACGAATGCGATCGTCTCTACTTCGATGAAATCTCATTCGAGGTAATATTCGGCATCCAATCTTCAGGCTCCATGCGAAATGAAGTTTCTTTAATGAAATCTCTTGCATTTTAATTTATGAAAAATTAATCACCATCCCTTGTCCAACACGAATTTAGTGGAATTAATTGTTAATAAAACGGTGCACAGAATATCCATGTAAAATAATGTTTCCCGGGTTAGCAAAGAAAAGATATCAAGCGACATACAATAAAGTTCATGGAAGAGATCTCAACTTTAAAATCAAGGGACTATTAGCTAACAGTTGCGGAGACCTTTTCCCATTCAGTCTCCATTCAGTTATGCAAAGGCCAAATATCTCTAGAAAAAACAATAAGGCCAAATAATTCAGAAGTCATAAAATACAATATAAATTCCTAAAACTAGGCTCTTTCTACCTTTGAATTTTTGCTGGTTGCTTAACCCAGACTCTGTTGTTGTTGTTGTTGTCGTTGTTGTAGTTAATGTTGTCGTAGTTAATGTTGTCGTCATCATTCTTGTTATTTTCTTCATCATTTCAATGTCTCATTGTATCCCTTTCAGACTGTTATGGACATTTACACGAAAGAGGATCCCGAGGGAGTCATTCTCTCCATGGGCGGACAAATGCCAAACAATATTGCGATGGCCTTGCATCGCCAACAAGTGAGTTCTGTCTTTTCATTTATAAGTTCAGGTTATGGTACGGAAAGCCATCTAAGACTGCAATTTCAATTGCAGAGATAGACATTGAACGGTAAAAGGACAAGTCAGCTTTGTCAATGTTTTGACAAGTCCTGTCACATATCATGTCATATAGCCACGTGTTGTGTCAAGTCATGTCATGTCATAACTGTTGCATAACTTCATCTGATTCACTGACAATCATTTCTTCTTCCATCATTCATCAAGGCTGAATTCGCCTCTTTATGAATTTTGTTTACGATCAGAAATGTAACTTTAAACAATACAGTGCCAAAGAGATGACATCATAGAAATCAGACTCTTTATTCTTTTCCATTGGTGCATTTATTTTGATAAAATCCACAAGTCATGGCTCTGTAACAATTACCGTATGGTATATTGAGTACTGTAAAATTGTGTTGCTAAATTAGAGGATGGAAATTGAGAATGTTTTAAAGTGCTAGCTATTCCTTTGGGATGATAATCTTGCGGACATTAGTTCATATGTAAAGTCTATTGGAAGGACCCCATCTTCCCCAATCCCTTTCCATAAAAGCTGCTCATTGGTCGTTGCATGGTGGGAAGATTTAAAGGTTTAGAAGGTGCTAAGTATTCCCTTGGGATGATACTCCTGCATACATTGATGCTTATGTACTGTAGAGTTCATTGAAAGGATCTGCCCCATCTTCTTTAAATCGTGTAAATCTTCTTTAAATTAGGTCTTAATGACTGTTAATTTATCGTGGCTAAAAATGCGTGGCTAAGTTAGAGGATGGAGATTGAGAAGGTTTTGAAGGGGCTAGCTTTTCCTTTGGGATGATACTTCTGCGGACAGTGGTACATATGTACCGTGAAGTCTATTGGAAGGACCCCATTTTCCCCAATCCTTTTCCATTAAACTCTTTAATGACTGTTAATTCATCGTGTTTAGGTCCGAGTGCTGGGAACATCACCCGAGATGATCGACAATGCTGAGAATAGATTCAAGTTCTCTCGACTCTTGGACGGCATCCACATTCTCCAGCCAGTTTGGAGAGAACTGACAACCACCGAGGTATCAGCATCTTCTGTTATGAATGTCCTAGGCGTTGAGCAATTTCATTTGGTCCCTTTAAAACTCGTAAATGACGGTGCAACGCTCTATTTGTACTATTTTTTTGTAAAGACAGTATCCGCTACTGGCGGTTTATTTTATCAACTTTTGGCCACTTTCTAACTTTTGCATAGTCTGATAAGTGTGGGGCGAGAAAGTGCTTTAAGTATGCGATAAATGGGTGAATCCATCTGATGAAGTGCGTTTGGTTAATTTGCAGGAAGCCTTCAACTTCTGCCAGAACGTCGGCTACCCTTGCTTGATTCGTCCCTCGTACGTGCTCAGTGGTGCTGCGATGAACGTGGCCTACAGTGACAATGACTTGAAGGCCTACCTCGGCTCGGCCGTGTCTGTCAGCAGGGACCACCCGGTCGTTATCTCCAAGTTCATTCAGGATGCCAAGGTAAAGTATTTGTTTAGTTGTATGAAGTTCGGTGGTCAAACGGGGGGCTGAAATGGTATAATGTTGGCTGAGGTTGGGTTGTGACAAGGGGCATTGAGGACACTTGGGATTGGGGCGAGGTACGATAGTGTGACGTAGGATGGGTTTGAGTGAAGTGGGGTAAGGTAGTGTGGGGTCGGTCTGACATTAGTAGTTTGGGGCTGGGAGCTTGTTAGAGCTTGTAGAGGTAATACGGGGGCTGGCTACAGTAACAGAGCATTTTGATGCTAAAGTCCCTGGAAGCATGAAAATAAAACGATGGCAGTATCTTTGTTCTAATGTAGTGAAAATCCGTTTATTTGTTTTGGAGGTTAAGTCTCTTAGCGATGATTTGTGATAGACATTGCGATTGCAGTTGTAGTTAATATTGAAAGTGATGTCATAAGGAAGAGCTGAGTTAATAACAGATGCTGAGTGGGTTTATCCATGTAACGACGCGTATGTTGCTTTTGAAACGCAGGAAATCGACGTAGATGCGATCGCCGCAAACGGGGAAATGATCAGTATGGCCGTTTCTGAGCACGTGGAGCTGGCCGGCGTGCACTCCGGCGACGCCACGCTCGTCTGCCCGCCGCGACATATCAACGCAGAGACGCTGGCGAAGATCAAGAAAGTCAGTTTTCTTGTTGCGGATGCACTGAACATATCAGGCCCCTTCAATATGCAGCTGATTGCCAAGGTTAGTTAGCAGGCAACTCTAGCACTCCCTCGCTAGGGGTCCACGTGATGGGCCACATGTGGTTACCCGCGTTTAACCTGCGTTTAACCTGCGTTACAAGCTGGCTTTAACGCAGCCTTGGTTTGGGACGAAAGGAAAATAGGCGCCAGGCCTACTTTGGAATTTTGATATCAAGTTCTAGCTTGCTTGCTTGCTTGCTTTAAACCCCATTATTTACAGCTCTAACGCTTAATTTTACTAGCTGTATATAGCGAATTATTCTACGAACATTATTCATATTCTTTCAAACATTAATTACTCTAAACCCACTCATGATTTGTTGTAAACTTTTATGAACCTCTCTGTTGCTAATTGTTTCTGAATAGATAATTAAATCTTTAAAGGACATTTCGAACTTATTATCTGCCAGGAAGGTACGAAATAAATGTTCAGCCAGCTTTTTTTTTCAAGAGAGCTGATATGATTTGCAATAGCCAGATGTCGGATTTCACTATTCTAGTCCGTACTTTTCTGTTTAGGATAACCAACTGAAAGTAATCGAATGCAATTTGCGGGCGTCTCGATCATTGCCGTTCGTGTCTAAAACACTGAACCATGACTTTATTGCCCTGGCAACAAGAGTGATGATTGGTGCGAGTTTCGAGCCAGCATTTGACATCATGGAAAAATGCGAGAGGGTTGGGGTGAAGGTAGGCCTTTTATGCTTTTCTTCAAATGTTGGGGTGAAGGTAATCTATTACACTCAACTTTAAAGGTTAGAGTGAAGGTCGGTCTTTTACATTTCACCTTTAGAGATAGGGCGAAAGTAGGCCTTAGATACTTCATTTTGGAGTTTACGCCATCTGGTTGTGTTTACTGTGCAAGTTTTGTCTTTGATCTTGCCAATAAAATCATGGACAACACCGAATCAGTTGTCAGTCAATTGCCGCTTCATAACAAAGGTTGATTTCCTCTTATTAACATCAGTCCACAGTGCCATTCAGGGCGCTTCTGGATAGCCTCTAAACCAGGCCTGAAGTGCAGTGATTTCACGGGACTGAACTGATACCCATTTGGTTCTATCGAAGCCTATTTGCAAGTCATCGATCTGGTTTCCCACGTCTGGAGATGTTTTGTGGTTTTCTTCCAGTCAATTTTATGACATCGTTATATTTATTGTAATTATCCCGTTGCCTCATTCCCAGGTGCCACAGTTCTCGTTCTCGCGATTGGCGGGCGCTGATTTTATGCTTGGCGTGGAAATGGCGAGCACCGGCGAAGTGGCGTGTTTTGGCGAGGACCGCTACGAGGCCTACCTGAAGGCGCTGCTCAGCACTGGCTTCAAAATGCCGAAGAAGACGATATTGTTAACTGTGGGCAGTTACAAGGTGAACTGATAGTTGCACTTGGCTACACTTGGGTGCATATTGTAATACAATGTAATGATATAGTGTAATATGGTGTGAGATAATATTATAGGAAAATATCATTATTTCGTATGATATGATATAGTATAATTTGTATTGCACTTGGCTACACTTGATCGATAATGTAATACAATGTAATAATATAGAATAATATGGTATGAGGTAATATTATAGTCAAATATCATTATTTTTATATGCTACGATATAGTATAATTTTTATAATATAATATAATGTAAAGTATAATATGATATTATGTAATATGAAACAACCTAACATAATAAAATATAGTTTAACATGATGTGGTATGATATCATGATGTAATGTGATAATAATACAATCTGATAAAATATGATACAGTATTTTGTAATATATTATAAACACAATGTATTACAATTGAGTATATGATATCATACATTATCAAATAACGCAATGTGATATCATATAGTATCATGTAATACCGTATAATATATTTAATATGATATTATGAAATTTAATATTGTATAATATCATATGATAAAGTATCACTTTCAACCATAGTCGAAGATAGAACTGCTACCATACGTGCGCCAGTTGCAAGAACTTGGTTATGAGCTCTACGCTAGCATGGGAACTGGAGATTTCTACAGCTCTCAGGACATCAAGGTTTGAAGCATTTTCTTTCGTAATGGGACAGAAAATTCCGAAATTCAAACCATGCTTCTCTCTGCCAAAATTTAAACATTGCATCTCACATGTCCAATTCTGGCGTGCTCGGCTCAATTTTGATGCATTCCGCAAAATTTTCTTATGTTTTTTCAACAAATGTAAATTTCAGATCAAAATTATCGACTGGCCGTTTGAAGAAAATGGCGAGGAAGGTCGGGAACAGAGCATCCAAGAATATCTCATTCAAAACAAGTTTGACCTCGTTATCAACATCCCAATGAGTTCGGGCGGTGCCAGGAAGAAGGCCCACTTCATTACGCATGGCTACAGAACGAGGCGAATGGCCATCGACTATTCTGTGCCACTTATCACAGACGTGAAGTGCGCCAAGCTGTTTGTTGAGGTGCGTACTGCTTATCAGTGTTCGATCTTTAAGGCTAGTGACGTCAAAGTCCAGGGAAACAAGAAACAGCACGTGTTCACCCATAGACACCTAACTTGCAGTTACTATCAGCAACGTATAACAAGAAATTGATCACGTGCAATTTTAATTTTATCATAGCTGATCAAATGATAATGTAACAAGTAGCCAATAGGGGGGTTTTGTCAAGAGTGCTGGTCACATGCTTAGATTTAGAAAGGCGATTGATTGGCTGGTCAGTTATTTTGAAGCACCAATCCGCTCCTTTTTAGGCACTGATACGAGTGGGCAAGGAGCCGAAGGTGAAGACCCACATTGACTGTGTCTCTTGCGGCAGCATCGTCCGTTTGCCTGGCTTCATTGACGTTCACGTGCACATGAGAGAGCCGGGTGCTACTTACAAGGAGGACTTTGTGTCCGGAACGGCAGCTGCCTTGGCGGGCGGCATCACCATGGTCCTGTGCATGCCTAACACCAAGCCGACTATTACCGATCGATCTGCCTTTGAGCTGGCGCAGAAGGTGAGCCTGAATTGTTTTCTTGGTAGTGCTAAACGAGGGCCGGACCTGATTGGTGTTGTGGTTGTTATCAGCGCTTCAAGGTCTTGCAAGGAGTCGTCGTGCTATCAGTGGCGGCTTTAGGTTAGATTATAAAAAACACCGTTTCACAAAAGTACTTCAACAGGGATGATCAGCAGCTTTGGTGGAGTCAAAAGAAAACCGATCAAATCGCTTTTTCAAATCGCTTTTTCAAATCGCTTTTTCAAATCGCTTTTTCAAATCGCTTTTTCAAATCGCTTTTTCAAGAACACGATCACACTGCACATTAATCTACCTTCAGCAAAGAATGACACTGTGTTGTCTTTTGCCTCCAGTGTGCCCGTCTTGGTGCCAGATGTGACTACGCCCTCTACGCAGGAGCCGGTCCAGACAATGCCGGGGGGATCTCGAAACTGGCCCACCTCGCCGCTGGCTTGAAGATGTACCTGAACGACACTTACTCCACCTTAAAGATGCCTGACCTGACCCAGTGGATGGCGGTAAGCCCGATGCCTTAATTATGCTCAGATCCTTCCTCCATCCTTGCTCTCCTTTTGACAGGAAGGAGTACATTCTAATGAGGCTTTATGCACCATGTGTTCTGATTGTGCACCATTTTTGAATACGATTGCTTTGATTTGGTTTGACAATCTGTACAAGCTAGCATATTAGATTTGAAGCCATATTATTGACTCATTTTGAACTGTTGTCTAGGATTGAATTTTTATCAAGACTTTTCCAACATTCCGTTCTTCCCACTGCAGCACTTTGAGAATTGGCCTAAGCAGTATCCGTTAGTCGCCCACGCAGAGGGAACCACAACTGCCGCAGTGATTCTATTGTCGCAGATATACGACAGGCCGATTCATGTCTGTCACGTGGCAAAGAAGGAAGAGGTGAGCAGATTGATTGCAATTTGTGAAAGTCTTCATCTCATTACTACTTAACTGAACTATCAAAATCAATATACAACTTGTAATGTGTACACAGTTTCACTGTAATCCTATTAAGTATTTCCTCAGTTTTCTACTACATCGCTGTTTTGCAGTCGGTAAAATTTAACCGTTTTTGAACAAGTGCGTCGTGGTACAAAACTTCACAATAGCTAGAAATAGCGGCATTCTTGTATGCCATCCGACACTCCTCAGAGTATGCGATCGTCGCAGAATAACCAAATCTGACAAAATAAACAGCCAGTTATGGATTGAAAACACAGTAGAGGGTGATAGGAAGAGCGTATGGTTGGCTGTAAATTTTTGGTTGATTGGTTGTTATTCTTCGTGTCCTTGTTTCGTTTCGTGTCGCCTTCAAGAGCTGTTTGAAATGTCAACGAGCTAGTTTATAGGAATGTAGAATGAACTAAGCCGTCTATAAGTTAACTAATTCGGTTTGATTCTCGTTGTAGATTGCAGTTATCCGCGCTGCGAAGGAGAAAGGGTTGAAAGTCACATGCGAAGTGGCACCTCACCACTTGTTTCTGACCAAAGACGACGTGGTGAAAATCGGCTCCAGTCGCATTCGGGTGAAGCCTGAGCTCGGCACTGCGGAGGATCAGCAAGCGTTATGGGACAATATGGACATTATCGACTGTTTCGCCACAGACCACGGTTAGAATCAGTTATATTGTTGCTCCTGTATCATGAAGTGACATTGATGACGCAGAAAGGAAGAGATATAGATATGTTTATAAGCAAGAGAATAAGAGGATGAAGCCTACAAAAGAAAACGAATATTTCCTAAAAAATGTTATTTATGGAACATTGGGAGGAAATCTCTGTACATCCTATTATTGACACATTTCGTTGAGAAACGATCAAAGCTTTTTGTCATGAACTCAGCTTCGTTAAAACTTTTTATGCACGATAGCTTTGAAACGCATGAAGGCTGGAAGAGACACTGGCATACAAGCTGTGTGAACTCAGGAGCAATCGCAACTTTCGTATTGATCTTAAATTATCGGTATTTCGTTGACTTTCTAGGGCCGCATTCCTAAAAAATTGACCAAGAGTCTCTTGTTGGTCATGCATTCTGTGTCTTTTAGGTTATAGTTTGTGTTGTAGTAAAGAATCTACTGATGACGTCGTTTCTCCTTCACAGCACCCCATACACTTGAAGAAAAGGATTCTGAAAATGCTCCTCCAGGCTTCCCAGGCCTCGAGACCATGGTGCCACTCTTACTAGATGCAGTCAGTAAGGGAAGGCTGACCCTTGAAGTAAGCAAAACTTTCATTTTTCATACACTGTGGCACATTCAAAAACCCCTTTTTTTATTAAAATGGCCTGTATTCGATGCGTCCCAGTTCAATTCTTGCTGTTTGCCGATGAAGTATATCGATCCAGCTCCTAGGTGCCGTTATGGTTTTATTGCACTGGTGTCCACACCGCTGACAGACAATAATAATGACACCGCTGCACATCCGCCACAGTGGGGTTGTTACAAAGAGCTTACGCCAATGATATTTGATCAAAAAGAGGTTGGATGCGAAAAAGAGGCTGTGTGATGCTCCTCCGGCGAGGCAAATTTACCTCCTAGTAAAACTTGCAGTGTTTTGTCTACGTATGTAGGGTAGTTATTGACGTGTTGTTGCAACTTCGTAGGACCTGATTCTGCGGCTGCACACCAACCCAATCCGCCTTTTTGGCTTGCCCGAGCAGAAGGACACTTACATCGAAGTGGATATCGACGAGGAATGGACGATTCCCGACCACATGCCCTACTCGAAGTCGCGGTGGACGCCATTTGCTGGTATGAAGGTCAAAGGAAGAGTCAGCCGCGTTGTGCTGCGAAACAAGTTGGCTGTCATGGATGGCGAGGTGGGAATGCGGGATCTACTGTGTAGCACGTAACAGAATGAGCTACACGCCCATGCTCATTCGGAGCATTCACCAGCAACTCTGCACCTCTCCTTTGTATTACCAAGTCTAGTCACTCGCTTGAAAACTTATCTATGACTTTCACTAAGATGTTGTTAAGCCCTATCCTGTTTTGGTCATTGAACTAAACTCACTGTGATGTGACTTGTCTGAAAATTGACTGCTTAAAATAGTGTGCATTCGTGGTGCAAAGTGTGTGAAAATATACTCCCAGCTCTAGCTGTTGCTGTTGATCTTATAGATTGTTGTTGTAAAGACCAGTTTTCAGTTGATGTATTCGTTTAAGGTCTTCATTGAGCCTGGATATGGTCGGGACATGAGATCTTTCCTGCCACCCAAGTGCCTTCCTGCGGTGACGACTTCTTTCGACAGTTCTGTCCATCCAGCAAAAGAAAGAAAAACATCCAGTTCAATTTCGTCACCCAAGTTGCCTCAGTCTCCTGCCAAAAAGGTCGCTTTTGAGCCAAACCAAAATTCGCCTTGGTCTGTGCCCCCGTCCATTCATCGATCTCATGATCAAAGTCCAAAGCAAACCGGTAACTAATACCTTTACATCTAGGGGGTTGTAATTGCAACATTTCTTACCATTTTTACTTTTGGGTCAGTGTCATCAACACCAAGGTGTTTTTGAACATCTCAACGTGCAGAATCTTTGCTTTGCGTTATGCAATGCCGTTTATTAGTTTCAGGATTGGCTAAAAACAGAAAATTTGAGAGTAAATGTGACGTTCAGAAAATTCAAGACAGTATTTGGGCATTTTGGCGAACATATCAAGACCCAGAACTCTGATGATTAGTTCGTCTGTTTAGTGTCAATGTTTACAACGAGTGGGATGCTTATTATCAAAAAAATTTCTTTTTCCTGCAATTTATTACCTCTTCACCCTTTTTAGTTCCAGAGATCATCTTCGACACCCCGAACATACACAGTACCCCTCAGCTATTGTTCCCCAACACTCAACATGGCCTAGTGGGAAAGCACGTGTTGTCCGTCAATGATTTCACCAAAGAACAGGTGACTTACACTCTATGCCATTTTTGATTGCATCCATATCAATCTTAGCCCGACCTTTGTGAACTTAGGTGGGCTTGGTCTTGGTTACATAAATCTCTCCTTAAACTTCTCCTTCTTCTGTATCAGTAGTTTTCCATATCTTCTTTCTCTTAAAGTATTTACCTTCTCCCTTTTCCTGTTTGTTGTTTTAATTCCAAGAAGCATCTGTTTGGCATTGGTCCACTTGGTGTTTTATCAACAAGACATTTATCAAGATATATCAAGGTCACCCTTAGCGTTTGTTTGTGTCTCCGGAGAAGTAATCTAAAATCTTTTATAATGTTTCAGTTTCATCATATTTTCAACGTGGCACATCAGCTGAGGAAGGCAATTAGAAGAGGGGAAGCCATTGATTTTCTTAAGGTGAGTCAAATTTATTGGTGCAATCTTAAGGTGCCTTATTCTTAAGGTGCACATTCTTAAGGTAACGCATTCTTAAGGTAACGCATTCTTAAGGTGACGCATTCTTAGGGTGGCGCATTCCTAAGTTGGCGCTTTACTAAGGTGGCGCTTTACTAAGGTGGCGCTTTACTAAAGTGGCGCTGTACTAAGGTGGCGCTGTACTAAGGTGGCGCATTCTGAAGTTGCCGCATTTTGTGACAGTTATTTCCCTTACAAACAATGCTTAGTATGAAACTGAGCAGAATCGAAAGTTTCATCTACACAAAGATTTATCTCTTCGTAATCCCACTTTTTGTGGTAACCCCAAAGTGCTCTTTTGCAGGGCAAGATTCTCGGCTTGATGTTCTTTGAACCAAGCACCCGCACTTCATCCTCGTTTCTGTCCGCAATGCAACGACTAGGAGGCACAGTTGCTCACATGAGGCCCTCTGATTCTTCCCAAGTGAAAGGCGAATCGTTGGAAGGTATTATTTACCCTGATACTTATAATATTAACTATTTTTTCATAAAGAATTCTTAAATTAATGTTTTGCAGAGAATCGTTTGATATTTCGTTGAAATCGTTCTGTTATGGTTAAAAACTCAATCGATTTCCACCGGCCCCAGGCAAGGATGAGCAAGTTAATTGTCTTCAGGTTTGGTCAATCTGCACCTTCATGTTTCTTTGGGTGCAGATAACAAGACCAATCCAAGTCACATGTCACATGTCGAATGTAATGGTAGATGAATTTGATACGTGTCAGATTAGGAAACTGAATATGCCTTTTTATAGTATGCTCCAATCTTTCAAAGCCATCATATTCCATAGGCTTCTCTTCCGTTCTCCGTTCTCTGCTTTCTCCTGATGGCTATAGATAGAACCTACAATGCCCGCCAAAAGTAGTTGGAACACCGAGATTCTACTCGTAATAAATGCATATTTTCACTTCAATTCCCTATTTCAAGCAGACAGAGCCCCCTCCCCCCTTAAACAATGTTGTGAAGGTAGGTGAACATGTCGCTAAACATGGGTTACGCAATCTGCGCTCCAACATACATTTGTTTTCATTTTCCAGTCGGAAACCAACATTGTATATGAGGGAGGGGAGACGTTTAGTAGGAAAGATGATTGGACTGTTCCAACACTTTTGGCGGGCATTGTAGTCACACACTACTTTTTACCCAGATCTGGGCCTCTTAAACTGCTTTGTTTGTTAGCGAAGCATGATATGGCAGTATTCGACTTTTTTTGCTCTTGTTTTATGTCGCCTGAATTTTAAGGTTTTTATTTATGTTTTATTCGTTTCCGTTCAGATTGTGTGCAAGTGATGAGTTGCTACTGTGACGCCGTTGTGATGCGCCATCCGGAAACGGGAGCCGTCCAGGTTCGTTGCAGCATCATTCACGTCATACTGAAATCACTTTGCTTTATGGAGTGGGTGGCATTTGTGTCCCTTCAGTCAAAAGCATGCTTTGTGTCCCTTCCGTCTCACTGGCGTATAAGTCAACCATCACCGTCCTAGCGACCTTGACCAAGGGTCATAAAGTACCGTTGAATATGATGTAGGGAGGCCAATGGCTAGGAGACAACTTTTTTCAAATTTCTGCCTGACCCTTTCTCTCAGATTCAAATCGAGGCTCTTGCCTTTCCGAGGCTTCTGTCTTTTCTGAGACTACAAAGGTAATAGGGTGATTTGTCAAGTATTGTTGTTCAGCATATTTACTGCGTTCAATTGGCGTTTCTTTACTTTCCGCTGAATTTGCTTTTTTAATATGTACTGAGGATTCCTCTACTGTTTGAAGAGAATTTCTCGTTCAGTTCTTAGACTGCTTATTTTTAAAATGTGGATCGTTTTTACAGAGAGCTGCTAAGCATTGCCAGAAACCCTTGATCAATGCTGGAGATGGGGTAGGGGAGCACCCCACCCAAAGTCTTTTGGATGTCTTCACGATAAGAGAAGAGATTGGTACTGTCAATGGGATAACAGTATGTGAACCTTGTTATTATCGGATCTTGCCTGATTGTTTGGGATTTACTTCAAATCGAAATTTATATGCTCCCAGCCTTTTCGTTGTTTCGTTGAATTTTCCTTCCATTTTAAGTGAAATGACATCTAGATTGATACACAGAAGAAAACCGTACAGCACAGTGTAAAACATTTGCAATGAGATCGCGACGTCTCGTTAATTTTGTAGTTTGTAGTTTGTAGAAATACCTATGCTTAAAAGCATCCTAATTATATTGTCCCCTCCCCCTTCTATCCCTCTCCCCTCTTGCCCTCTAACCCCCCTTGACCCTTTACAGGTGACGATGGTGGGTGACCTCAAGCATGGTAGAACAGTGCATTCTCTCGCGCGCATGCTCACCTTATACAGGGTGAAGCTGCAGTATGTTTCACCTGCCTCTTTGAAAATGCCGGACAAGATTAAATCATACGTTGACCAACGTGGAATACCTCAGGTATTTGTTTTCGGTTTTACTTCGGTCCGCGAATTACTGTATCTTGTCAAGCCTTTGTAAGACAGGAACGCATCTCAATGTGTATCTGATGAAAGCCACTCAGATGTACTGAAAAGAAAAAGGCTCTACATTTGTGGTATATAAGGCAGTATGGTTCTTAGTTGATGTAATCACCAAAGAACAACCAATGCTTAGTATATAAAGATCATTGTTCGCTACCTATCATTAAATGTTTGATGCTTGAGAACTGTAGACGGGTGTGATTTATGGAGTTGGCTAGCTCTAAGCTTGCATTTCGAGTTTCCCAGTTGATGTAATCAGGATACAATTATACGTGCTTTAGATTATCGTAACTGGCCAATTGATTGTTGGTATATCCTGTTATGATTCTTCAACAAGTGCCTAAAGTTATAGCTTTGAGATTATGACGTTTTCACGAATATTTTATGTTCTGCAGCTCGAGTTTGCATCCCTGGAGGACGCACTGCCTTCCACAGATGTACTGTACATGACGAGAATCCAGAAGGAGAGGTTTCCAACAAAAGAAGAGTTCGAAAAAGTATGTAACGGAATTGATCAACTTCATGTTTTAAGTTGAAGATTGCTCCGTCAAAGTTAACGTTATCTAAGTCTTTGGTTTGGCACATCCCGGGCTGTACAATGCCAGTATAATAATTCAGGATGAATACGTGTAAATAAATTCCAGTTGTGGATCAAAAATTAACCACCTGAATTTTTTCCATTTTTCATTTTAAATGTTAGAGAAAAATTTTGTATTATAGAAATAATATCCTACTTAATGGATACATTATATTTTGTTCCAATTTTTCCATTTGAAATCTTCGGAGCAGTACTTAAATGAAGCTCCAAAGCATTGGTTTATAGCGCAATCTGCCCTCAATTCATTCATAGATGACGTTTACTTGTCTATTTACTTGTTTACAATCTCTGAAATACATTACTCTCTTCATAATTTGTGCGAAAGACACGTGGCCTGCCAATGCCTTTGCTTTAATTCTTTGGATGCCATTTTGTATATCGTTCGTTGCCATTCAGGTCAAGGACTGCTTTATTCTGACTCCAAGACTTCTCACGCGCGCCAAAGAGAAGATGGTCGTAATGCATCCCCTTCCAAGAAATAACGAGATCAGGTTCGTAGACATATCCGGGTGTGGAATTAATTTATTCCAGTGAGATTAATCTGAAGAACCGTCTACGTATTATACTTGAAGAAAATTACATGATTTTGCAAGATGTCTATTTATTTTAAGTAATGCTAGTACCAACTCCTATTTTGTGTGTTACATTTGTTGGGAATATTTTTCCCACAGGAATTTCTTGTCTTGAAACGCCCAATATTTCTTCGTCTAACTCATCCACATTTAGTCGAAGCTGGTCGGTTGCGAATGAATTGATCATCTTTGTTGCAGTCCTGAGATAGAAAAATGTTTATCCACAGAAATTTCCTTGTTTTGAAACGCCAAATGTTTCTTCATCTAACTCATCTGAATTGATCATCTTTGTTGCAGTCCTGAGATAGAAAAATGTTTATCCACAGAAATTTCCTTGTTTTGAAACGCCAAATGTTTCTTCATCTAACTCATCTGAATTGATCATCTTTGTTGCAGTCCTGAGATAGAAAAATGTTTATCCACAGAAATTTCCTTGTTTTGAAACGCCAAATGTTTCTTCATCTAACTCATCTGAATTGATCATCTTTGTTGCAGTCCTGAGATAGAAAAATGTTTATCCACAGAAATTTCTTGTTTTGAAACGCCAAATGTTTCTTCATCTAACTCATCTGAATTGATCATCTTTTTTGCAGTCCTGAGATAGAAAAATGTTTATCCACAGAAATTTCTTGTTTTGAAACGCCCAATATTTCTTCGTCTAACTCATCTGAATTGATCATCTTTGTTGCAGTCCTGAGATAGAAAAATGTTTATCCACAGAAATTTCTTGTTTTGAAACGCCAAATGTTTCTTCATCTAACTCATCTGAATTGATCATCTTTGTTGCAGTCCTGAGATAGAAAAATGTTTATCCACAGAAATTTCTTGTTTTGAAACGCCAAATGTTTCTTCATCTAACTCATCTGAATTGATCATCTTTTTTGCAGTCCTGAGATAGACAGTGATCCACGGGCAGCCTACTTCCGCCAAGTGGAGTGTGGAGTGTATGTAAGGATGGCCCTGCTTTCAGTGGTTCTTGGAAAATGTTGAAGAATTCCAGGAACTCATTACCAACTGGCAGTCAGTATAAAAATTTAGTACTCATCGTGTATGTTTGTAGTCACGTAGCCTCTTCTTGTTGAACCGTGGGTTCTTTTGTCTGGAAAAGAGTATGGTCGGAGGTTAATGTTTATTAATAAGGGCTTATTTTTGTTAATGTTTCGTTGTGTAAGATTCTGTATGCACTTCCTTTTTTGTCGCGTTTCTATATGCAGAAGAGCAAAGTCACATTATGCCCTACCACATGATTTGTCCTTGATTCTTGATAGCATCAGCTTATTTTCACACAATCACATCAATAAACACCTTGCGGAGTGGCGGGTGCAATCAAGAAGGGGGTATATTAAGCCCAAAGCATTCAAGAGGGGTATGAAGAAAAAAGAGAGGGCACAGTTAATTAGAGGAGGGCATAGTTTAGTAGAGAGGAAAGTGCTTGAGAACGCTCTAGAAAAGGCGTGAATTATAATGTGACTTTGTTATGCACACATAAAACACCAGAAGACAGTGAATATATACCATATAAAAAGTATTGTGAATTACCTCGTTTTGAAATTTCTGATTTAACAACCTCGTCTTTGATTATATGAATATTGAATTCGCCTCGTTTATTTGACGCAGCTGGAAACTATATTTTCATCTGTAATGCCTTGATTTCTTTTGCTCTCTATCTATTTATTAATCCTCGTAATTGCCTCTTTATTTATTTTGCTCTTTAAAATGTCATATTGCTTTTTTTAAGATTATAACGTAAATGCGGGAATTTTGAGACACTTGTTTCTTTGAAAGTGATAGCTAAGAAGGACGAGCGTCAATCGCTTGGGTGGTAATTCGTAAAATCTAATTGTTTTTTGCCTTCTAATCAGTTATAGAATATATCTATTGGCAATGATATACATTCTATTGGCATTCATTTGTGTTTCTCACTCTTCATTGCGCTGCGATCTTTCTTCATCGTCACTCCGTCCCTTGACACGACGGTCAGTGACATAATGACACGGTCAGTCATTCGTCATGTCGCGCGGTGCATTCTTGGATCAGATGTTTCCAATCTCGAGATTTGTGTTGGAGACTCCTGAGCGCTAAATAATCCACCGGCGGTTTCACAGTCGAGAAATTAATGCTTGAAGTAGATTTGTGAATTTTTTTATTCATTAAGGGTTTAAGGCGATTTAATTGAAGCTTGCGTTGAACTTTCCGTGACCCAGCAATTGTGATACCATCTGTTTACCATGACAGATTTGCAATAAGGCCATGCTTGTGTTGGCATTTGAAGACGTAGAGTTGTCAAAGACGATACCAAATAAAGAGGTGTGGGAAATTCCAAGTTTGTCACCCACCATAGCGCACCCAGTCTATAAAAGTGGCAATATGGTACAAGAGGGTAAAAGATGCAAAACCTCGAGATGTGAATGCTTGTGACACAGCCAAGTGTCGGCGATTTTCAACAAGAATTTCGATATGGAATCGAAAAGGATTTGAATGATAAAGACATAATTTATTATGGATCGTTCAGTTAAAAGAGTATATGAGCAATAAATAATAACAATAATAATAACAATAATGACGGAGACTTTTCATTTTGAATTCCAGTTGAAATTACAGTTACAAATAAATCTGACTAATGCAAGGTAACTTGCAACTGGCTAGCCTGTTTTTGCAAAAGAAAACTATTACAATCGTAGTCATAAGAAAAGAAAAAAGTACGTTAAAAGGGGAGTAGCTCTGGTTATTCCAAGTTCAGCAGATACTGGAAATACTAATAATAATACTGGAAATATTTATACAAGTTAGAACCTTTTCAATGCCATAGGCACTGTTATCAATATCTATAAAAGAATATACATTATTACAAATAAGAGTAATTGCATATAAAGTTAAAAAACGTTACAAATATTTGAATCGTTTATAAAGGTCTCTGAAGTACCTAGTTGTTCAAGAAATGCTGTGAGATCAATGTAACTAGGAGTGAAGCAAATTTAAAAAAACTGAATAAAAAATAAGAAATAATCGATTTTCGCTGTTTTCACCTATGAAATTTATTGCCATCTTATACTGGATTATAGCTGTTGCCCCATCAGTTTCTTTGCTTCCGGTGGTTCGAAGTGCTGCCCATGCGGAGTTTGTCTCTCAAGGAAGAAAAGGAGATAGCCTCTGTTTGGTCTTTCCTTTTCAAGAAACGTGCAAGATGGCGGAGCACGACCTTACTTCGAAGGTTGGGCAATATTTGGACAGGCATTTGGTTTTTCCGCTGATTGAGTTTCTTTCGGGAAAAAAGGTGACTAATGAGTTTATATGATTTTTCTATATGCTACTGAATAGTTTGATTGTGTGAATTATCGTAACTGACGTTTCATAGTTACATTTCGTCCAAAACTTTTGTTCCTAATAAATACTTAGACTTTCCAACGAGGTAGATTGAGGTTATTTTTACACGAGACTATGATTATCCTTAGAGCAAGTGATTACGAAAAATTCTCCACTAGCTCAAGCATCATTCAATTGGGTGAACTAGCTTGATAAAGTACGTAAACATGTTGCCTCTGTAAGCAGGATCTTAGCGTGGCGCAGCTTTGTCAGACCTTATGAGATTTCGATCAAAAATGTATCTATAAGTCTACAAAGAATTGTTCTGTAAACAGAGAGTCTTGAAATAACTTGAAAAAACTAATTAACGTAACTTGAGCTTTGTATTTCCGAAGGTAGTTTTTAGGACACTGAGAAGCTCTATTCTTAGCGAGCAGTGCCCTGAAACTGTATCAGTTTGTTGTAACATATTTGTATTTAAAACCGTTTGTATTTGTATTTAAAACCGTCAGGGGGAGAGTTTTGTGTGTTAATTTGAATTTATTTCTTTTGATCTGCTTTGGGATATTAAATTAGAAACACGAATCTGCTTGAACGATATGTTTTTGAATAAAAGTTGTTTGATTGAATGAATTGAATTTTTTCATCACTTGACCACCAAGGTTGAAGCAGAAGGGTCCCAATGATAGAAATGGCTTGGTGATCTCTTCTAGCACATTTATGTATTTGCACTCTTAGTGTTTTTGAGGTCCAAATATTAATAAAACAAGCGAATTTATTTATGCTTTTTAATCCTGTTCACAGCAGAAGCATTAAATCACAGTAAACATAGTTGTGTTTCCATTTTGGTAAAGTGTTATCTGATATCTTATAATAGATATATACTTAGAGGTTTCTGCATTTCTGACATAAATAACATAATTTTTTGTCACTCAGATTTACGATGATTCGGAGCTACTCCAAGGAAAAATTGATCTTTTGCAAGATACAAATATGGTAAGTATGCTGTTGCTAAGATATTATAAATTTTTCATGAAAGAAAATGGTGCTTTGAATTTGATAAGTGATCAAATAATATCTTAAATAGGACAGTTTTGTAAAAAAAACATTGAAGAATTTATGTGTTAAAAAATAAAATGAGAGGGTAAGGGTATCCCAAATGTGATCAATGTTCAAACTTTTTGGGAGGAAGGGAGAGAAAGTTTAGAACTGGAACCAATTGTAAGTTATGTTTATTTCTTTGAAATATTTTTTGGTTCTTATGCATTTACAGCAGAATCTGTTATCCTATAATGTTTACCGTCTTTTCAGATGTAAAATTGCATAAATAATTTTAAAACTAATTGATGCTGAGGCAACTCTGGATAGTTGCCCTTTCTTGTTATCCTTCTTTCCTTCCTTAAGATGTTGTTCATTGTTTATGTAGAATGCCATGAAGATGAATTTACTTTTTTAGAGACATGTATAATTTGGTCAATCTGCTTTTTCCAAAGGTTGATTATGTAATGGATGAATACAAAAGACTGCATGGTGTTGAAAATGTTCCTGAAGGTTGATAATTTTAATTAATACTATTGGGTATTTGCATCTGCCATCTGTAACAATCTGTATTTGCATTGATGATATTTCATTTATAGGGCTGTGATATTAGTTATGTTGATATTCCTTAAACCTTGGACAGAACCACAGAGTTGTTTTTTACTATTGTGGAGATTTTGGGATGTTTTTTACTATTGTGGATGTTTTGTTTCTGTATGATAATTGATGCATTTTCAAGAATTCTTTATTTCTTTTTCTCTCATTCTTTTAATGTCTTTTTCCATTTGATTGTTCAATTTTGTTGGCTAAAATTGTGTACGTTCAAAGCCCTTGCTTTTAAAGGCCTATTTTAGTCAACAACTTTCTCAATTAGTCAGATGATAATTTTTGATGTGTCTATATTGTACGATGCTCTTCTCTGGCATGTTTTACCAAGCCATGTCTAGCCAAACTTTTCGTCTGTGAGATTTATGTTGATGTTTTCAAACAAATTTTATTTGCAGCAATGAAGAAGAAAAGAGAAGTTGTTGTAAAAAACTTAAGAGAATTGATAGCAAAAATTGAGCTAATCACAGCTGCACTTGAAAGTGATGATTTCAAAAACTACACTGTTACAACAAGGTATTTATTCATAGTAATTATATAATGATTACATATATACTATATATATTTTTGATATTTTTTCGGTTTGTAAGAAGATTGTCTTATTATTGCTTTCTTGGTAATAAGGAGGCATTGGAGGCTTTGGTCTTGAATTTTGATGTCATGTTCAGTTTGCTGGATTTAGTTCAAAGAGAGTGTTTTGCCTTTGTTACTAATATAAACTTTGGCTTTTAATGTACCAGTTTTATTGCTCAAGTTCCATTTAAATATCTATGAAAAATAGTTCCTTAGGAAAAAATGAATTCTGAAGCAAAAAGTATGACATTTGATGTGTTGTATCTCTAAACATTGTTATTTTTAGTTAAAATTCTTAATAGTTAGGCTGTTACAATAAACAGGATGATCTGAATGATACAGGCTATTTTGGAGAGTGAATTTTTGTCCTCGTTTTGTACTTTGTATTTTTGCAAGTGTTCAATTTGCTAAAAAAGTTTCATACTATTTCCTGACTATCTCTCTAGACATCTCATTCATGCTCAGATATTTCTGATGTTTGTGTGAAATGAGTTTTGATTGATTTCTTCTTACAGAGATGGAAGAGCCTTGTTTGAATATTTGAAAACAAACTTCAATGTAAGTGGTTTAGTTTTTTGAAAATTTTCTAAAGAGCGCAGTAAGAGCCCATAATGTTAAATAGGGTGTATGCTTACTTCGTAGCAGGAGAGTGATGTGAATGCTGGTATGCCATTGTGACAAGGTTAATTCATAGCTACACATATCAATGCTCATATTACCCTCTCTGCTGCTTCATCATAGCTTATAGCTATAAGAACTGATTTGAAGGCACACATTATTGGCATGAAGAGTATCAATAATTACAATTTTGTTACCAACAGTGGAATATCAAACAATTGTATCTAATGCAAACAGTTTGATAATTCAATAATTCAGCTTAGGAATAACTTATGTGGAACCTTGTGAAGCTGTTTTTCTTAAAATTGTTGTTTAAGAATTTCAAAAACACCCAGCAATGACTATTGAGCATATAGAATAACCAAGTTTGGTGGATCTTTTTGAAAAGAAGCTGTGGGCTTTGATGTTTTCATGTTCGGTGTTGAATATCTTTTCCCAAAAGGGTTGGTATTGTAGACATGTGTCCAGTGTTCCTAAAACAAGAAATATTTCCCCATTTCTTTGTCATGATATTGTTATATTCATTTTAACATTTTTTAATTTAGATAACAAGAGAAATGGTGGAAGATCTGTACAACTATGCCAAGTTCCAATATGAATGTGGCAATTATGAGGAGGCAACTGAGTATCTCTATATCTACAAAGTCTTGGTAAGTACCTCAGTTTACTTATTGATAAAACCTTTTGAATTGATAACCCTGAAATTATAACTATATAATGCTTTTTGCATGAACAGATATATAGTGTGAAAGTTTTAATCTAAGGCAGCTCCAGAAAACCTCCCATTCTGAACAATTGAGTACTGCTACTTCTTCCTCCTCCTCTTCTCCCTTTCCTTCTTCCTCTTCTTAATTTTTGATTTTGCTCATTCTTCGTGTTCCATATTGAATTGCACAGCAGTTATCAATTCACGACCCTGTTGCATGTTCATATCGCATACTAGTTCACTCCTTGGTGTTGCAATATCAACTCACCGTTGGCTCTTTTACTATCAATTTTCAAAGATCCAAATGTTTTGATAATTTTTAACTAAGACCCTGCTTGTTTGTTTTTTAACGTATCATATGTTAGTGAAGCATTTAATACGCCATTCGATTCAGATGTGTTATTTGCTGAAGCTGAGTTTTAAACACAACCTGTCCTTTTTATTACTCTTAAGCATTTTATTTTAAAACAGGACGAAAAAAACAGCATGAGTGCGATGTGGGGACGACTTGCATCGGAAATTCTTCTTCAACACTGGGACCCGGCTATGGAGGAGTTCTCCAGACTGAAAGAAGTCATCGATGGAGATGTACGATTATTTTATTGCCATTTCATGACTTAGCCTTGATTGTAATGTGCCAAGAGATCTCCTGTGTTCACCGATTTTCTTTAAACAGGAATCAGTGATCGCTACTGAACTGACAATGTTGTGATCAAAATGTAATTCTGAATGACAACTCTTGATACTTTAGATTAAAATGTGAAGACCACTCGAATTCATTTATTTTCACTAGGCAGCAGAAGATGTGATATCCTCCACTTGAGGCTATATCTTTATCTTCGCCAAGAATAGTAATCTTCTTTATGCCCATTCTTTATGCTTAACGAAAGTTTGAACTAAGATCTTGAAGAGTAACAAGAAGGATTCATAGCCTCTATTTGTCAGCATCTGAAGAGCATCTCCCTGTATGATCTTTCTTCATTTTTAGACGTTTTCGTCTCCGCTGAAACTGTTGCAACAGCGTACATGGCTGATACATTGGAGCTTGTTCATCTTCTTCAACCATCCCAAAGGGCGAGACAAGCTGATTGAAATGCTCCTTTACCAGCCACAGTAAGATTTATTCCCAACTTAGATCAATAAAATTACACACTACGATTACATCTAGGAGCCATGGCATTTGGAGATGCATCGTTGGATGCCAATTATAATCTGCTCTTTTCTTTTCTTCTGGATTTTTCTCCATTCTATGCTCATTGTATTTTGAAATATTTTCTGGAAATATTGATGATTAACAGAAGGTCATTTTATAAAAGAACACGCATCGAAAGGTAGATTTGTTGACAAATCCTTGGCGCAATCTTTATTGCTTCTTGAGTCGAAAAGACCAGTGGAAATTCTGCCAAAGCATTTTAGGTGTTTCCAAAACCTTTAACTTGTGTATACCTGCAGTTTTAGTCAGCTGATAGCTCACCTGACTGTTCAAGCTCTGCTGATCTTGAGCTTTGATAACAATTTCCAATCCAATGTTTTTAAAGAGACATCTGGAATATTTTCTCTATCAGTTAATGAGGGGTTGTTGGTAGTGTTTTTTTAGTTCATTTTGTCCAAAAAAAATTGGCAAGTTTGTCATTCAATTTTAGCTGCGTTTTGATTTCTTTTGTTTATTCTTTCGCTGGTTGCTTTAATTCTATGATCCTTCTCTCTTCGCGCTTCTTCTGATGATTCAAATCCCCAAATTCTGCGGTGGGAAAAGACGGACGATGTGTCAATTCTCTGCTGTTGAAGTATATGTGGATTAAAAAGGATTGCTGCAGATTAAGATTATGATTAGCAAGGATTGTTGTAGATTTAGATCATGATTAACACGGGCTGTTGCAGATTTTGATTAACATGAACAAGAACTATTAGGATTTTGTAGGATTACAAGGATCAATCATGCATCAATGTTGTTTACTTTACTACAGATACCTGAATGCGCTGCAAACGACATGTCCTCATATTTTACGGTATTTGACTACGGCGGTGATAACCAGCAAGAACAGGCGACAGCTGTTGAAAGACCTCGTCAAGGTTATCCAGCAAGAGACCTATACGTACAGGGACCCGATCACCGAGTTCATCGAATGCTTGTATGTCAACTTCGATTTTGACGGTGCTCAGCAGAAGCTGAGAGACTGTGAGCAGGTATTCCATCCTTTCGTCTATTACGTCATTCTGCATTACCACAAGACATTGTCTTTAGTTGATGCATGTTTATATCCCTGTCCAGTGGTGGTGCCAGAGGAAGTGGTGGTGCCAGAGGAGGACATGGGGGCATATAGCCCCACCTCACCCCACCCCCTTCTGTCGGAGATGCATAGCCAACCCATCGGAAGTTGTACAGAAAAAATTTATAAGTTTCCCAGAGAGAGTTTCGTTTCATAAAAATATTAACCCTGCTTAAAATAGTTGCTAATTCTTGTTGGTAAAATTCGTGTCTTGTCATAATCTTTGTGTTTGTTTATTTTTTTGCAATTGCGATTCAATGTTTTTTCTCTGACTGCCTAGCCCCCATCGTCGGAATAGGTCCCACTTTTCGTGTCAGGCGATAACATTGTCTCTTGATGTTTACATCCACGTGTTTACTTTCATGCTTTTTTATGATTCTAGTTTTAAATGTTGATAGTGACTATGAATGTTTATCAGCATTACTTATTCTGTTTCCACAAGCTAATTCTGGTGATTGTTTTTTTGTAGGTGCTTCTCAACGATTTCTTCTTGATTGCTTGCCGAGATGACTTCATCGAGAATGCCCGTCTATTCATCTTCGAAACGTTTTGCAGGATTCATCAATGCATCAGCATTAGGTATTGCTATGCCTATTCAGTATCTAAATTTCAAATAATCATTTTGCCCTTCCCAGATTCCATGCTGAGATTCTAAGACTGCCGCAGGTATAGAACTTTAGTAACGGCATCGTTATAAGATTGGTCTATTAAAGGCCCGGGAGTGTTTGAACTTGACTCCACGAACAATTTTCGTGGAATGACACATAGCCAGCATTTTGAGTGCTGAATTTTACGTGAGTGAGTGTTAAATAACCCGTGGAGAAGTGGATATCTAAATGATAAAACGCTTTTTTTAGATTTTCTTTTTTAGGATCATTGTTGTTTTAAGCATTTTTACGATTTTCATTCCTTCTGCAGTATGCTGGCCGATAAGCTAAACATGACGCCGGAAGATGCCGAGAAATGGATTGTCAATCTGATTCGAAATGCTACCCTCGATGCTAAAATTGATTCGAAGGAGGTATGGTTTGCATGCGAAGCTATTATTATTACTATAACTATCATTATTGATTAAAGTTAGCTGTTAGAAATAGCTAAAACTAAAATGTAATTGAGAGCAACTATTTACGAAAGTGTAACGAAACTGGGTTCTTTGCTAGCGTGGACGAAGATGACGTGCTTAGGCCCTAAGGCAAATATACAAATCAATATGAGTGCAAAGAAGTTTGAAAGACCGTCCTTTTAATTTTTTATTTGAAATCT
This sequence comes from Nemopilema nomurai, assembly GCA_003864495.1. Classification (NCBI taxonomy): domain Eukaryota; kingdom Metazoa; phylum Cnidaria; class Scyphozoa; order Rhizostomeae; family Rhizostomatidae; genus Nemopilema; species Nemopilema nomurai. The sequence continues at coordinate 217,914 of ML133459.1, read as the reverse complement.
TACAGCAGACTTTTGAACACGAATAGAGTTTGTTTTTGCTTTGTTCTGCAAGCGGTTTTTTCGATAAAAGTTTTATGACGAAATACTACAAACACGCGCGCGAAATGAATTATGGATCTCAGGGAGCTTTCATTCCTTGACAGGGTCATGTTGTCATGGGCACCCAGGCAGCCTCGGTTCAACAACAAGTCATAGAAAAAACGAAGTCGACAGTACAGAAGACACAGCATCTGATGTTGAACATGGGAAAGAGGCTTGCAGCACCAACTCACCAAGTCCAAGAGCCATTTGCGGTAACTGTTGTATTGTTTTATGCAACCCAGCAAGACATACACCTCACTTCGACTGTATTTACGCATAAGCTGGTATTCATGTATTGCACTGAAAAGGTGGCCTAAATTAAACCCCCGTAACCGCTGCCTGAGCCTTTTGGTGAAACCATTGTAAACAGTGCACATACGGGAACTTCAGTGTATGATTTTATCTTCAAGCACAACCACTGATGAATGTTGATTTTACTAAATATTGCGAGAATTCAATTTAATCTTTTTGTGGGCCCTATTTAAATGAAGAATGGCGTCACTAGCAGCGTTTATCCAACCTCAAATTTACACACGCAAACAGTTGATGCCGTTTAATGAAGTTCTGTCTTTCATTGTTTTCAGCTCCAAAATTTTTCAATTTTTTATCGCAATGCTCTTACTTTTTAGATGGTTTGGAGCACAGAGATCTGAAGAACCTTAAACATATCTCAGTAGACTGAATCTGTTATTTATCTTCGAAGTCTTCAAGATTGTCGCTTTTCTATTGTAGTCAATTCCTTCTGCTTTAAGACTGTGTTCGGTCTGCCATTGGGATTTGTCCTTTTAAAGCCCACACAAAGCAGGTCAAACCTGTTTCCAACGCGTTTGGCGCGTTAAAATGGCAAAAATGGCGCAGCTGCTGCTTGAATTGTTTTTAGAGTTAAACAGCAAATGACACGTAACTTTCTTGAGATGACAACAGTTAAAAACGTGCAGTGGAGAGAAGCCAAGACCGTCGTCCGTAATAATCAACATAAATTATAATGAATGGTTACCAGTTCTCCTACATGGCGATTCCATATCAGCTTGTTGTAGGTAGCGCGAAGAACAAATCTGGAAGCTAAAGAAAGTGGGGGTATAATTCACAATTTGTGTAATAGAGCTATTGCTGGACAATAAAGGCCTATTAAGAGAGATCCAGAGCCTTGGCAACTGGAAAGCCTTTGATCTCAAACAGCAAAACTCGAGAATAATAATCACTCGTGAATTTAATAGGCTAATAGATATACTATTTGGTAGGCAGATAAACCAATACCACTCAGAAAGAAAACTATTGAATAGCGTTTTATATTGAGGTAGAAAGATTAACAAAATTTCGCGACCATGCCTGATCTTTGACGAATTGCGACGTAAAATTTGCATCATGGGATTGTTGGGAGGGTTGGGCACGAGTTAGATCAGAAAACTTTTGGAACGGGAAGGGTTGTTTACAAGAAACGCAACACAGCTGTTGAAAACTAGCCATCTAGAAGGTCTAGATAGGGCTACAAATTTGTGGACATGATGAAGGAAGACGAGCCTCTCGTTTTTGATCGGGTGCGGGAGCAAGATACAACCCCAAGGCCATGCTGCTGCTGTCTGGATGTGCGAATCGGAACCATTCTTATTGGCCTATTCAATTTGGTATGTTTTCAAAATAGAGGCCTGATCGATAAATATTCCGGAAAATTGCATCCTGATCCCCTGAAATTTTTCTTAAATAGAATTAAAACATTATTGGAAGCTTTTGTAGAAGTAAAAATGTTTGATGCGTCGAGGATTGAATTACACGGAAGGAATTTTATTCAGTTAAAATTTCAACTCGGAACTCCGGGAGATGGATGGTCATGATGTAACGTAGAATTTCTTTGATCATCTCTCCGTTGGCATTTAACGAATAAATGCAGCAGTTACTCTCCAGTTTAAAGAAAAGCGTATTAATCGTTAAGTGGTTAGACTGATCGATGTTGAATTCAATGAGCATCGTAATATTTTTTCGAAAATGACATCTGGTTTATGGTGTGTGAACATTAGCCAATCTTTGACTTCAAGGCTTGTTAACATTTCGGTTACGTGTCGATTTGTTAAAAGCAATACTTGAGTCGAAAAAAGCCGAAAATAATTCTCAATTTTTACAAACTGTGCAACATCTCTAATGTTTTGGGCAGAGAGAAAAAATGGCAGTTTATTACTGCAAATTATTTCAAAAAGAAAAATTGTTTTTATTGCCACTATTTGTGCAGTCAGAAATGAAGTTGCCGTAAATTGTGACATTGAAGCCAGAAAATATTTGTCTGTGGATATTCTGGGTTGAAGTAAATTCTTTGAAAGGCTTTAAATGCATTTGACAAGATTGCATTGTTTTTGTTCTCTCAATAGCTCTTTCTGCTTTGTAAATCAATAAATCAATTTTAAAAAAAAAACTGTTAAATGTTGTGGAGTTTATATTAAGGACAAAAGGGGTTGACTAGCTTTGATTGTATTGTTAAAAGTTTGTGAAAACAATTTAGATAAATCTTTGAAATGCTGTTTCTAGAGTAAACTCAGCATAATAAATTTTTCTGTGAAGAAGCCATTTGCCTCATATATTGACAGTGTATGTTTTCACATCTAAATGATGCATTTTTCTTGCTTATGTCATTTTAAGTATATATTGGACAGATTTAAACATTTGTCAGCCGCAAATTAACATGGATAGCAAGTCAACGCAAGGGCATGCAATCAGAACTTTTGATTACATTTTCAAAAATTTATTTTGATTGTAAAGTGCCTGCCAAAAGGAGATTTAAAGAGATTGAAAAGAGGGGGAATTATTTAACTTACATTGTGCTTGCAATAATTATTTCAGGTAATTTTGTCTCAAAATCTATTGCCACATCTCTTGGTGGTCAGTCACTATAGGCTTCATATTTCAATAAAATGAGCTATGTTTGGAACTAGTTTTGCCAGTGCAATTAGGTTTTGCTAGCCATGTGTCCATTTTAAATATTTGTGTGTTGAGTTTGAGACTATGGTCAAGCAGTTTTAATGCGTTTGTTTTGTAACCAACAGGTGTTCCATTCAGCCAGCTTCATTATTGCCTCACAAGTGATGGTTCATCCCAAAGCATACAAGCATGATTATGCAGAATTTGGTTCTCAAAGAGTTGCTGGTAAGTCAACTGTCTGTGTTGTAATGTATCTTACCAATAGCTTGCTTTTTATGAATCACACTTCCCATGGAAAGAGATATGTGCCTGTCATAATTTGAGAATATAATTTCTGCTTTTCAGTTCATAATAGCTCACAGGAAATAATTTTCCTGTATTTGCATTTCTATGGTTGAGTGTTGGCACATAATGATCCTTTCTAAAGGAAATTCTCTATTAGTATGATTGTAGTAAAACTTGTGGATTTAAAAAAATTAGAAATTTCACTTTTGAATTGTAGGAGACAACTTTGTTGGAATGAGCCTTGCCTTCTTCTCTTTCCTTATCACTGTCATGTTGATTTATGGTGCTTTGATGGTGAGATTTCTGTTTTTTTACTAATAATTTCATTCAAAGATATTGTTTCTTTCAAGTGTTTAATTTGATAAGTAGTCTAAAGAGTCTTCCTGGTAAACCACTGGGAAATGTTTTTTGATCAAGTCTAAACCTCAATATTTCAATAAAAGTAGTCATTGCAAAATGATGGAGGGACATGGTGTCTTGAGAGTTTTTTTAATGTTTTTGATATTATTTTTGTAATTTTAGCTGTTGACCTGACATGCTTGCAAACATAGATTGTGTAATTTTAAAAAGAATTGGTCTTTAAATCAAGTTAAAATTTCCCTCATTTGATGGCCTAAAACATATAGTCAACATTTCTCATTTAAATGTTTTTTTTGAATGTGACTCTAATTATGTTAAAACTGATAACTTTCTTTTAAATGGCAGCTTATAGTAAGAACATAATTATTGGATAGTATGTATGCAAAATATTTAATATGCAGAAATGATGTTTATGCCATTTCGAAGTTTTATATCATCTGCTCATCAATTTCTTTTTAGCGCAAACCAGGTCTTATCTTGCCATTCTTTGCCATCCAAGTTTTTGATGTGGTCCTGTTCATCCTTGGAGCAGCTGGTGCCATCACATATGGGCCAGCCTTGAAACTAAAACTTGAGAACTGTGTATGTATCTTGCTTTTTTATTACAAATGTGGAACAGACAATCATACTCACATATTAAATCTAGGATTTAGTTTGCAACATTTCTTCAGCAATTTTTTTCATGCAAATCCTCTAGATTGTGTGTCATCCTGCAATGACTATGCAAAATGGAAATAATTATGACAATTTGTAGTAATGACAGGAGGTACTGTTGAAATAGGGCTCATATCAGAATCATTTTGGACGGATTTTGTAAAGTGAAAGTTATGTACATTCCTTCTGGCCATTTCAAACAATGTTAAATGATTGAGCCCAATAAAGCAATTAATTTTACTTAATGCCTGTTACTCTGCAACACTATTTTATAACACAATTAGACTTTTTATTTACAAAAGATTTTGTATATATCAAGTAGAAAACTAATTGAAGTTTGTGTTGGTTTATCTATCTAAAAAATCTGTTCAGTTGAAGAAAAATATTATTAGTTGTGACTATTAACCCCAGGAGTCTGTTTGTTACCTTAAGATGAAAGATCAAACACAGCGTTGCAATGCTATCTTTTCAAAGGCCCAACTCATCTCCTCTATTTAATTATTGATGACACCTTGAAGCCACCATGATTTTGTGACACATAGCTGTGAAGATGTAGATAAATGATAACTTATAGATTTCCATTTTCTTTCTGCTACTATCTTTACTGGTTATTTCTAGTGTTTGATATTCAAGAGGTACCCTGAAGGACGTTCATCTATCATTAGAAAATTCTTTTTTTATGCTTAGTCAAATGTAAAATGCTTCTTCACCAAAATTTCATTTTGGAATTGCACAGGTGTTTAAAGCCAGTCTTTAAATCTAAGGTTTTGGTACAAGTTTTTCTTAAGGTGCATGTGTGTGAATATATATGTATGTATAAAATTAATGTCTATTTTCCAGCCTTCTTTCTTGTACAAAAATGAAGTCTCCAGAATGTCTATCCATTCCTTCATGTTTGCTTTGGTTTTCACATGTCTTTTGGTGATGCTCTTCAAGGTATGTACCTCAAAGTATAAGATACAAGATATTTAAGGATAAGGGTTAAATCATATAAGAATGATTCTTATATCAATAATAGTAGATATATACTCTGAATACCTTTGTAAATTTGTTTTCATTTCATATATATTCCTTAACCTTAACAATTCCCTACCTCATTTATTTTCTAGAAGCCATTCTTGCGTAAATGGTCTTTGACAGTACTTCTGTTGCTATGACAAGCATAATTCCTAGAACTCAGTCAGATAATCCCCAATTTCCAGGAATTTGATTGCCCAGCCATGTCTTCTTTCTGTCATCACAAATTCTCAACATGTTTGGTGCTTCAGTGTTCTAATCCTGAGCTTTGTTCCACTGAAGCAACCTCTGATCAGCATTTCATCATTCCTATTGCCTCCAGTCCTTTAATATATTAATTAGCTGTCAAGATTTCATCCCTGTATAATATGCTGAGCCCTGGTGATACCTTTTGCAAATAGTTTGCCTCATCCAGACCTTGTTTAGCAATTAGGAATGGCCAACTCTTAACAAAGGAATTAATGATAGTAATCTCTTGTCTAGTCACTGATACTTGGGTTCTTTTGTAATGGTTGCCTCTAGTATTCGAGGCTTTTGCAATACTTGAATGTGACTCTGAATCACGTGCATATCAAGACTCCAACCGAACATAAGTTGTTAAAGCTGTGCGCCGTTTTTCCCTTAACGTCATCCGTTTGATCACAACTTGACGATTAAGGCCATTTAGTGCCAATCGTAAACACAACAGCTGTTTAATATACAAAATTACCCAAAGTGTACATGGACTGAAGTTGATTAGATGCCTAGTTGTCAAATTTAAAAAGTCTTTGAACACAGCACGATGTCCTGTCTTGGAAGCAAAATATTCAATCAGACCGGATTTTTTAGTACGGTGATGGCAAAAAGTGCATTGGTTATCCCATATGGAAGGAGCAGTTGCTAAAGGGCAAATCCTTTTGCTTCTCGAGAAGCAATGGCTCTGCAAAGTCGAAATAAGTTTACGTAACGTTTATCGGTTGTTCAGAAATCTTTTCCACCAATTCCATGACATCAATATTGCATAAATTCGACGGGAACCCCGTAAGGTGACCTTCGCATCGACCAAATCGGCTGAATTATAATTCGAGTAGTTTTTCATAAGTAGCCGACCACTCTTTGACGGTCCGTTAATTAGTGTTATCTCTCTGTACCTGATCGCTGTACCACGTTAAAGCCCGTCATTTCTCAATTTCTCAGGTCTATTTGATGTCATGTGTCTGGGAGTGTTACAACTTTGTGAAGCGCCAGATCGAGCGTCCTTCTCAAGCCATGTTTTACCCAAGTATGCACGACATGGTGAGTTGTTTGATTGGTTTTAGAATCAGGCCCTCTTCAAGAACCCTTCATGTCATTTAATCCTCAAGACGCTGTAAACGGTGAGCTACGGATCAAGTACAAGGGCTCCTCAAAAAGCCTCTCCCAGCGTCCTGAAGAAGTTATAAGCTTCCGGTGCAATTTTTTTAATTCAAACCCTCTTATCACCTACTCAATCTCATTGCTTATAGTAAAAATTATTAATAAACCTTCCTCAATATGACATTAAATTGGAAAAGCTTTCCTTCGGCTCCTAGCCGCGGAGCCGTCAATTTTCCTGGAATCTGACCACTCCAGTGTTCAAAATGCCGTTGTGTTCAACCATTTCTGGAGAAAAATTATTTTTATCATTTTCAGTGTTTTATTCAGAAACATTTAACAGTTCATCACTTTTTTTGCTTTTGCCCCTGATAATTACTGATTATCTCAGAAAAATCTGCTATCAACCTTTTTGTCCCAATGGGTTACCGGAAAGAGTATCTTATTTCTTTTTCTAACTAATTTTTTTGTATGTCCACACTTGGAGCAAGAATAATTTACCTCTATTCAACTTCGTCTTCTCTGCTTTTATACCAAATATAATTATCATCCTCTCCACCCCCTGTGTGCCTATGACGTAGCAGTAAGATGCGTTTTTGAACCGTAGCCTGCACTTCCAAACTACGAGGAGGCCATGAAGATGCCAAAAGAGATGCCCCCTCCGTACACATCAGATCAGATTTGAGTACGTGCTGCTTTACATGAACGACTTAAGGTGTTTGAAGAAGTATCTGGACATAAATAAGAATTCCTACATATCTACCTAATGCTAAACTATGTATGACTTTATCACTATTATTGTTATTGTTAGATTTCTGGGTCAGTAGATTTTGACACTAGATATCACTCCGATATCTGGCTAGCTAAGGACGGAAAAGATGTAAACTTTAAAGGTTTGAGTATCATTGACAAAGAGATTGCCCAAAAGATCGGATCTTTTCTTTTTGAAGTCAAATAATGTGTCTTTGTGTCTGTTTTTGCCTCTCAGTTTTTTATAATTATACATGGTCAATATTTTGACCAGATCCATGGTATCAAATATGGAGAAGAGAATTGAGGCCCTCACTTGTCAAGCCGCTTGCCTCGTTTGGCCACGTTGTGTGGGCTTTTACTACCCCACCCCCACTTTTTCATTTGACGCTATTTCATTGCTAGTCTAAGCCATCCTCGTTTTGAGTAAAAAAGACCTCGGGATGATGTTACACCTGACCTCTGATCCCATTGCCCGTTCTCACGATCCTTGTTCCCATGACAAATATTGCATTGACTTTATTTTCCGTCCTTTTATCTTAGTCTAGATATATGGCATTCTTCCCATGCAGTTCATTGAAAATTGCTTTTTAATAATGTGCGATGTGGGTTGTCGAGAAGAATCCACCCTTCTTTTATGTGAAAGAAATTGTTGATGTGGATTGTGGGACTAAAAGTTGTTAAAAACAGAGAAAAAGATGCCAATATATGTCAGGGGGGAGCTCTAATTAAAATGACGGCACCACAAACGTGGTTGTTGCATTGTCCTCCCCCTTCCCCAATTTTCTCCCCCTTTTAACCTTCAACCATTCCCTCCGTCCTATTTCCTATAATCTCCCTTCTTTTTCTCTTTCCTGTTCAATATGTCTTAACGATTAAAACCCTCTGCTGTTCAAATGCTTTGCGAAGGAGACATTATCCGTCGCTGCGCAACAGACGAGGACGAGGCATTCGTACGACCAACATGGCAACTGAAGGCCAGAATTCTATAACAGCGATTGTCTGCAAACGACAAACACGAAGAGCCCGATATTTGTCCACTTCTTTGGTGCTGAATTCAGAAATTAGTCTAATTTGCATTCTTCGTCTAGTGTTTGCGCACCTCGGATAATATTGGTAAAGTTAGCAACAGAAAAAGGTAGAAATGGCCCAGCCAATATTTAGACAGAGACAAAGGGGAAAAGTATTTAAATTCTGCGGAGTTAGAGCAACATCGCTAACTGGGTTTTAATCAAACAGGAAGGGTAGTCAGCTTTGACAAGCTTGGAAAGGCTTAAGTACGCTCTTCTGAATTGGCCAGAAAGATGGTGGACCCATGTTGAATAGAGGTGAAGCTAGGCTGAATGAAAAGCAAACAGGGAAATGCAGTGTTTGTGTTCTCTTTGACCAGGCACATAGCCTTCATAATATCAAACGACTGGATCGCACCATAAGCTCCTCGCAATTAGGGCTCGGGGAAAGGGCGTTAGCGCAGCCTTGAATTTTTCGCACACGAGAAGGGGGCATGGATCAATTTCTAGTAATTTTTTCTTTCAATAAACCTCTCCCACTCTCTACGTCGCATTTATGACGTGAAGTCCGCGTTTCCAATTTGCCCCAGAAGCGTTGCTAAGACACCTAATAGTCATGATTATAGGAGGGATGTGCAAGTGCTTTAAGGCCTGGGCTGCCTGATGGGGAAGGGGTAGAGTTGCTCCCGTGAAGAATGAAGCCCGAGACTCTGCTCATTTAACATTGAAGTGGGTTGACCAGGGCGATTGTAGCCAGAGAAAATTAGGGGGCATCACAGAAAATCCTGAGATAGTAGAGTACGGACACAATATCTTAACAAAGTAACCCCTTACTTTTAGGTTGTACAAGTCTTCTGGTTTCAAAGAATTTGAAGCTTTGCATGCGGCAGTTAAGAGAGAATTTAGCGAGCAATTAGAATGCATTTCAGACAATGTATAAGCTATGTATAAAGCACTTGAGCGGAATACTAAACAATAACCAAAAGTTTTCGAAAGCGGGGTGTGGCATGTGTAGAGTGGGGTGGGAGAGAAGAGTGGAGAGGGGTGGCAAATGTAGAGGTCAATAAACATTATAGAAAGGGACAATGCGCTCCGCAGAAACGCCACTGCGGTTGACCAATCAAAAAAATAATTTCTTTTGTTATAACACTCTTTTATATAAGAACCAGTAGATTTACGTTTAGGCTGAATGTTCTTAACTTTTTCGAAAATTTAAGGCTGGATTGTTCTTGACTTGTTTTTAACTTTAGATCAATCTTGTGGCTCGTGTTCTTATAGAACTCTTTTACTAAAAAAAACTGTCTAGTTAATCTGGTAAATGCTATCCTATATGAAAAAGCCAGTAGGTTTCTCTCTTCTCTCTAACTTCGTGGTAAACATCTTTCGCCAGTTGTGCCAATGCTGTAACTCCTGCGGATAATATTTCTCCAGTGCTTTTTACGAATGCAAAGATAGCATAGTTGTTTAATGGCTATTTGCTAAAAGCCAAAAAGTCAATTCAACCATCACGTACCCGTATTTAAAGGGACACACAATGCTGAACAGACGGGGGGCACACCCGGATTCTCCCGTTCTTTTGCAAGAAGCTTATAAGTGCCAAGATCTTGTGAAATCAACTATTTGAGAGTGTAGTGAAGTACTTTAACTTAACAAAGATCGCAATGTCTGGAACAGGTACAATAGAAAAATTGTTTTTCCTGGAAGTAATTTCTTGTTAATGATGGAGTTATGTATTTTTGTGCATGATTGGTTTATGATCTTGGTTCTTGGTAAATCGTCAACTGATCCAGCAGTTGGCAATTTCAGAATTAAATATCATCACCCCCCCCCCCAGCCTTTTCAAGTGTGTGCCTCTAATGTATCAAAGCAAGGCCCGATTTTCGAAGGGCGTGACCAGACATACAAAGGGTGTGTACCCAAATATCTGAAAAGCGTGGCTCTAATGCGGATCCATGTATCTATGGCAAATGCCTCTTTGCCTTCAGTGTCCCGTACTCTCTATCGCCTAATGGTGACAAATGCTTTGCGTTAAAGCGATAAGACTGCACCTCATTTGGAGAGAATCTGCCAATGATGCTCCTCCTTGACAGTACCTTACTCCGTGACTGGCACCAAGGACGGGGGTAATTACCTGTCCTGTCTGAACTTTCTATTTTGGATTATTTAGTGCCAAAAGCTCAGCGATGAATGTCAAACCAAATTACAGCATGAGTTTGATTGATTCACTAGAAGTGAGTTTTTTTGCACAAAGATGGAGGGGAATAAAGGAAAGATGACCGAAGCCCCTCTCAAATAACTATTTGACCTCCCCCCAGCAGCGGATTCTCCAATCTATTGGTCTGAAAAGAGCCGTCGCCAGAAGGTTTGTATGTTCTATAGCTTAGATCCATTTGTAGGTCCAAGCCTTTTTAGGTCGATGCCTCTTTAGGCATGCTGATTCAGGGGGACTTTGAGTAGTCTGTTACTCAAAACACACAATAAAGTGATTGCCACCCCACCCGAAGCCTTTTTGGATCCCTTCCGGCTTGAGTGCTTTTTGGATATTTAAACATTTGCTGTAAAACTGTACACACCGCAACCACAACTATGTTGATTGTCATGGGTACAGGGTGCCCATCGGTGGACTTTGAAACTCTCATGACGGTCTACAGCAGCCTTGTTTCATGGTGAAAGAGGGAATGGTGCACCGGCTTTCTGTTTAAACCGGATATACTTTCTTCGTGTCAACATGGTGTTGTTACAGTGATTAGTTTGAGATCACTTTCAAGGTGAAATGGACCGGTTTGAGGCTGTGACATAGGAACCGGTCGCGGGAGGGGGTCAGAGGGGTCATGGCTGTCCCAGTTTTTGGCAAACCATAGCGCCCCCACGAGATTCAAAATTGCCCTTTCCAAATCAAAAAATGGTAGTGGTCATGTGGCGTATTCTAGATACTCGCTACGTCTCGGGTTTGAGGTCTCTTTCAAGTTGCATTCGTTTGAGTCTGTTGCTGTTGAGTCACGTAAATGATTTGCGTGAATTCGAACGGTGGCAAAATGAAAAGCAATTGAGACAGTGACATTGTCCAAACTTTACCAATGAAATGAGGCCATGAGAGGGAAAATGAGGCAACTCCATCGCTTACCCAAGGTGACGCTTACCATAGGCGCCGACTACGTGGGGGCTTGGGGGCTCGAGCCCCCCCTGGGAATTGCTATGGGGGGGCTGAGCCCCCCCCCTGGGAATTTCGTTTGAAATCAATCAAGGAATTGAACTGATGGTACTGAAGACCATGATGTTATATCTGCTTTATTAAAATGTTTTGTTTTGTTATTATACATACTACATATGTTGTATTACGTTATTAAAGCGACAGGTAATTTCTCTACCTTCAAACTTTTTTTAATTTTTTTAAATTTAAATTTTGAGCCCACCCTGGGAAAAATAAAAGTCAGCGCCTATGACGCTTACCCAAGGTGCATCGCCTTGAAGTGGTAGAATATGGGGGTGATTACAAGGTCACGCTCCCTTTACTTTTATCACATACCCTTTGACAATTTAGAAAGGCCATTTTGACTGATTGTTTCCGTTAGACCTAATGACCCCGGACCGGAAGTAAGTTTGTCACCATTGTCTCTCCAAACTAGCAATTAATGTTTAATGTCACAAGATATGACACCAAAGTATAGGCAATGATTTTGTCACCTAATAGCAGGAAGTTATTATGTGACATTATGTGACATTTTGTGACATTTTGTGACATAATGCCCCTGACCCATACATCCTCTCACTGTCACACTACTACCTATACTTGCAAACGTTCTACCTCTCCGCCTGATTCATGGCCCTTGCCACCGTTTTCTCTTGCTTTAAATGCAATTACTATTTTTACCAAATTCCCTCCATCTTTCGTCGATCATGCCTGTTTCATTTTCGATAGCTTGCCCAAAGTTCTTTCCATGTGTCCATCAGCCTAAAATTGTTTAATTCTCATTGCTGTTCTATAAAATATTGCGGTTGACCATTCATTAATTAGCCAAATTAATTTGGATATTGTATATTTAGTATAATTATGTTAACCAGTACATTGTAATTAATCAATTTTATGTTGAAAAAATATATTTGAGTTTGAGTTTGAACCAAACACACTGCGATGTGACCCTTGGCGTGCACCACCGTACCGAGATAGGAATGCAACGTCCTGTTGTTACCACCTAATCCTGATTCTGATTTTTCTCACTCTTCCCGTATCAGGGTAAAGCGTCTTTCCTTCTTATCCCTCTAATTAATAATGCTCTGACAAACCTCGCGGACACATCTTAGAATTTGCCCCGCCGTATCTGCCAGCGAAATCCAGTCAAAACCAAAGTGAGACCGCAAAAGCCTTCAGAAATCATGGAGGACTTTTTCGATTGCTTTTGTCCCTATGAATCAAACCAAAACGCAAAGGAAAACCGCGCACTGACCAAGGCAATATCCTTTGCAGGAGTGCGATTGTACGAGAGGAGATTGTAAGAAGGCGATTACACGAGGGGTGATAACCCCTCTGTTCTACGCAAGGACCGTTCTGTATACCCTTGGTTACGCGTTTCACAAGACTCGGCTGTCTTTCACGGAATGGTGTTACTTTTTCAATTGCGACATCACATCTCAGGTATGTGTTTTGTTCATTCTCTTACGTAGTATAGTATTAATCTTTTATGTATAAGAAACGATTTAGGTGTTGTTGACGCAAGGCTGCATAGGAGGGGGCAGCCCCCACTTGCACTTATAACCCCTCTTCTATCTGACTCGTACTGTTGAAAGACCTGTCCCTAGTTTCAATTTCTACTCTCGCGTGTGCCATATAATAACATGATAATTAAAATCGAATGAGAATTTTGGCTGGAAACTTCGCTTATAAGCGTTGTTAAATCACCCGCTGGCTCTAATAAGCGGAACACCGGTGCCTTCTGAAGCTTATGCTTATCCCAGCTGCTGTCTTTAAATGTCTGTAGTCAGCAGTTTCGAGATGACACGCGTCAATGATTTGGATGCACGGTATCATTAAGGCGCGATTTTAAGGGCGCTGATGACGTCATAATGCAGCTTAAGCCCCTTACAGACTGTCAGTGTGTAGGGGTAGATCGCAAACCAATTCCCAGATTCTTATGCATTATAATGATCTCATTTCATGTCGGTAATTTCTCTTGGGTCTTTTTGGCATTAAGATCTACTTAGCTGAATCGTCTCCTACATATATCACTTGTTCATTCATTCGCTGACCAAAACCAAGAGCCTGATTTGTCGCCTATCTCTTCAATGTGTTCTTTCATGTCAATCCTCGGCTAAAGGAGCAGAAGTTAACATATCAGGCTGTCACTCAGTAGATTTCTTGAAGACATAAACAATGCTTTCTTTCTACGTTGACGGCCAATTTTCTGTAGTTTTTATACAGCAAAGTTAGAGCTTTTCATTAAAATTATCGCGCTTGCCGTGTCGCTTAGCAAATCCGACTTTAGTTTATCTATGGGACTGATACATATGCAATCAGTTGGTGAAGTGAACTAATTCATCAGCTGATAACACCTGATTTATCAGCTGATAAATCGCCTAAACACATGGGGGCAGAAGGGGGCACATAATCCCATAGCGATCTGTGCGAAGCCTCAGACAAGGCACCCACAAACCTCAACTTCCTCCTCGTTTATAGCAATCCGTATCTAAAGATGAATAAATGATGACGCATCAATCGACAAACCTAATTTTGTGGTAAATTGGGCATCAGGTATAAGTTTGCCAATCCCATCCCTTTATGAATGACTTAATCACAAACAACATTCTGGCATAGATGACAAACATCATCAGTCAAGGCCTGAAATGCAAGGCACCATTACCGTTCCAAAGTTTAAATCAGAAACAGAAACGCTTCCTTCAGTGCTGGCTATAGTGACTAGTCAAGACCGAAATATATCCATAAACTGACAAGTGATTTGTCATCAACCACATTTTTCACCAGATTCCCAAGAAGACTGACTTGTGGTCAGCATTGCAGGCGTTGAAGTTGCGGTTGTCAGTGTACTAGAGGAGCATCCAGATACTGCCATCCCCACATGAGCGAGTGTTAAATTAAAAGTTATTGCCGTCCTGCAATTTCCTAAGGCTCGTTTTTAGAATTATGCTTCACGATAAAAGACCTACCAGTGTTTGAATCTTAAAACTTTTCCAAAGCAAACTCATACAACGCAGAGGTTAAATAATTATTTGAGAAAGTAAATGGTAGCGGTTAGTTCCGTATTCGGTACCAAAAGTAAGGGGTGCGTTGGGGGGCAGAGCGTTGGGAACACGGCATCAGTAGGGTGGCCCTTTCCAGACTGCCCTTCCCCCCATAGAATGCCATTTCCCTCAATACTACCGCAGTCATAATATATCTGAGAGACTGTGATTGAAAGTGAAAGTAAATGACGAACAATGTACGATATCCTTGAAGCCAAAATATTTGAAAACAAAATATTGTAAATTGGAAATATCTAATTTGGACCTCCAACTGCATCTGTGTTGGACATCCGGATAGTATTGTGGAGAAAATTCGGAATGGCCGCTTTGTCAGGTTTCCAGTATATGTCTTGACTTTTCAAAATTACAGTTTTAGTGTTAGAATTGATACCCTCTCTCTAACTCAAAAACAACTCTCTATCACTCTCCTTCCCTATCTATATATATCATAAGGCACATAAAGCCCTAATGGTGTACTTTGCAAATCTGCAGTTTGTAATTAGCAGTCTCTCATAGCTACAAGGGACACATTAACTAAGGCTCCGGTGCCACAATGCCAAGTTTGGGCATCCAAGAATTGACCATCATATTGATTTCAGCGATTTGCAATTAGTCCATGCAAGGATTAGGCGTAGTTCAACTCTTTTTACAAGTGTTTTACAATAAAGTACTTTTTACAAATGTTGCAGTCATTGAGATACTGCCATTTTTGCACTGGCAAACTCTGACCTATATTTTCACAATTATGACAGTAGTGTCTTCATACAAGATTTCTTCTTGTATCTGAAAGCTGAAAAGTGGTGTTAGGATTTAGCGGTACCTTGCAATGTCGCCAAAACCTGGTTCTAAATGGTAGTATTTATGAGTTAAAAGCCACCATTTCTTGGGGAAGCCACCCTGGAAATGTGATTCACTTTCATATTGAGGTCAACCGAAGTTTAGTAATTTTGATTACCGTGCACTAGATGTGGGGGTTCTGGGCAAATGTGCTTAATAATCTTCTTTGCCCTAGCTTGTCTCTGGCCTCTTGGAAGTTCATCAGCCATCACTCTCCAAAAATGCCAACAAAGGTTTCTAATCTGGGGGTAAACTCGATAAAGCACACTGGCTGAGTCACTTCCTCTGATTGGTCAGAATTATGTCAATAACAGACAATACACTTGACGCATCTAACATGGTAGCTTCGGTCTTCTGGAAATTGTGGCAAAGATTTTCAAACTGATTGTTACCTTTCTTATTGCGAATACTGCGACGCATTGCGTAGGAACTCCGTTTCAGGATCTCGCAAATAGCTGCAGACAGTTTGTGGGAAAACCTTTCTCGCCACATGATCAGAGGGCAGGCCGTTGAACAGTGCATAGTGCGACCAAAGCGATCAAGGCTTCGCTGCGGTTTGAAGGCTGTGAATATTGCTGGCATCGCCGAAATCGGAGTCCGCACGGTGTTGGTGCGTCTTTGAGATTCAAGTGAAATAGAAGTCTGTGACTTGCGTTTCCTGTCAAGAGTCTGCCGTTGCAATCACTGTAAGTTGAGCGTAAGGTTTCTTGTTTCAGTTTTATTTGCGTGGGGATATAAATACGTTGGAAATCAGAGTAGCGATAAGTTCTTTACCGGTGTCCGCCAATCCTGCATGCGCGTGCACTTGCCTACGCTGCCATAAGTGAGGTAGCATGCGACGTTGGGCAATGCCAGCCAGGGTGCATGTTTCCATCGAACTTTTAGTCGAAGTTGTTGAGATGACAGGAAGTGATATTTCGTTATTCGGATTAATGCGAATGCAAATTGATATTCCGTCGCGTAACCAGCGATAAATCGCTTGCAGAAACCACTTGCTCTCTCCTCAGTTCGTCAAAACATCTTGTCCGTTCGGTAGATATGGCGTCATAGGCTCAGATAAATATGTCGATATAAACAAAGGTCCAATTTCAAACCCTGGATGATCCGTCACTAGGCACGACGCATCTCCATTCATGTCGGAAGCGGGCCCTAAACTGTCTCACATACATACCCGCCGCCATCCACCATTCAAGTGTCAAGTTTTTAGTTTATTGTTTTCATTAACTTTTAATTAATGACTATAGAGTACATGTAACAAGATCGGTGTAAAATCCCTGGCAGAACGAAGGGGTGACACATGGCTGTTATCTCAGTCGGGGGAGTCGTTACCTTGCAAGTTCAGTTTGAATCCAATATCCGAAAGTGAACATTAAATTCAGCTTTGTGTTGGAAATATGACTTGACAGTGATAATTTTTGCTCGATCCTCTTCTAGCAAAGGCTTGCAAGAAATTCATGCAATTTTCTTCCGCCTTTTTATAAATACCATTTTCGAGGATTTAAATGCAACTATACAAGTGTTGTCAGAATTTCGATTGCGATCGCTTCTGGTATAGTTTTACCATCAGTGATCAGTCTTAATTTTTTATTCATATCTCATTCTTTTATTTACCTATTATCAAACTTAACTTGAATGTGCTGCTT
The DNA here is from genome assembly GCA_003864495.1 of Nemopilema nomurai. Taxonomy (NCBI): domain Eukaryota; kingdom Metazoa; phylum Cnidaria; class Scyphozoa; order Rhizostomeae; family Rhizostomatidae; genus Nemopilema; species Nemopilema nomurai. Next base: position 200,804 of record ML133459.1, on the reverse strand, counting down.
CAAAGTTCAGTTCTTGAACAGTGCCATCTTTTCCATGACTGGAAGAGTTACAAAATCTTTGGATCAACTCATCGAGCGATTGTTTTTAATTTCAGTGAACAACAGTTAAATAAAGATAATGAGTGAGTTGATGATGAGACTCTGTCCTTTTGCCTTTTGCAAGTGAGTGACTTTGTCCCAAAATGTGGTTGTTACATTGTCCCAAAATATCATGATTCAAGAACAAATTATAGACATGAAAGTCTTCATGATCTTTTGATGACCAGAGCACGCTATCCCAAATATTAACTGAGAAAAGTATAGCTTTAATTTGGAGATGTGATCATTAGAGGATAAAAAACTCTAAAACTGGAATTGTTTGTATAATATTTATTAGTTTGAAGAAATATTTTGCTAAGAATACTGCTTTGTGACTGGAGTTTGTGAAAATAAGTCAGAAGTTTCCAAAACAAATCTAAGTGTTGTTTAAAAATGTTTGATTCATGCTCCAGAAAGAATTTGTGGAAACTGCTGCATATTGAATGATAGATTCATAAGGTTGTAGAAAAGAAGACAGCTTGTGTATAAACAGGTAGTGATCGTTCTCACTGCATTCTGGAGCTTGAACTGATGCCAAAACACGCTTTAATTCAAGCAAAATGCTCCTGATGTGATACAAAAAGCGGTAAAGATATTTGCTTGAAAGCATATGTGATTTGTATGGAAAAGCGCCTCAGGATCAAAGTTCTCAAACAAGCAACGTTACAGGATGATGACTTGCTAAGGAATGGGACAACAGTGACAAACTGACCAGAATTTGGAAAATCTGTGACAAACTGGAATCGCTCTTTATCAAGCTTGTCCTTTGCACGTGGGAAAATGATCTTGAAAGTTTTCATTTTTCTCTTTTTCTTTCTTTCTCTTTTTCATCACAACATGATCCAACGCTTACATGGCACAGACATTGGATCAAAAACGCTCAGAATGCGAGGAAATTGTTTTACTCCATGTCGTATGAAGCTACTTAATGCGTTCCATTCTCTTAATACGTTGCCGATAATCTATCTTTGTCATAAACAAATTGCATGTCGGATCAATCTTTAGTTTTGAAATTAGAAGCTAAGGAGTAAAACGTTCTGTGCCTATTTTCATAAAGCTTGCAAACAATCAATTGTTCAAATTTCCCTATTTGTCAAATAACCATGTTTATTAGCGGTTTGAACTACCTGAATTCTCCAAAATCGATGAATTTCTGAAAACAAGATAATATTTCGTATAGCTAACACTTCGTTGAAGAACTTTGTTGGCAAAAAAGATGTTTTTTTGGAAAAATATTGGTGCTTATCTCAAAGTAAGAAAAAATGATGCTAATTTTCTAAAGAAGCAGTATCTAAGAAAACACTTTCAAGTAACATTTGCAATCGTTTATGTAGTTTTTAACAACTTTCAATTAGATTGTTTTTAACTTTGTTTAATATTTGAGGAATTAATGTTGTCGAATCAATAGTTAGGATTTTCAGGATATGTATAAATCATGTAAGCAAGCGGAATGAAAGGTAAAACAAAAAATTGAAACAGTCAATAGCAGAAAATGCAAACACTTTAATCTTACGGAAAGACACTGAAAGAAAGGAGCTTTTGTGGAACAAACGTTTCCTTAGGTAATGCTAACTATTTGAACAAAATTAAATGTTTTTCAATCCCAACCTGTGCACAGGCAGATTTTCGTCGTGTATCGAAAATGTGTAATCAGGAGCTTAAACAATCCTAGGCTTTGTGTAGTTTTGAAGTTTGCACAGGCCTGCAAAATAATTTTAAGCTGCTGTTTGATGTTTAAAAGTAGGATAAGATGTTTGTTGTACAGCCGCGCCAGGAAATCGTTATAGGCATAAAAACAGACACGCGTTTGCAATTGGTTTGAGTAGCGACTGAAGAGGAACACCATTCAAACATGTTCTAAGAAAGAGATGTTTTATGGCACGTGATGTGTGAAGTGAAACCTAACAAGCTATAAACACAGTTTTGGCATTTGAACCACAGTTGATATCAAACTGTTAACTGTGCGTTGATATCCCGGCACACAACCTAAGGGTGTTATGTGTTATGAGATCCCGTATCAGGTTATTAATTTGTTGTTGTTGTTGTTGCTGCTGTTTTGATCATTGTTGTTGTAGTTGTGGTCGTTGTTGCTGTTGTTGTATGTCATAGACAGTCCAAGTTGCAATGAACTATAGTTTGGCTGCATAGCTACTGGGAGTAGCAGCTTTGCCACGTCTCACTTAGGCTGTGCCTCTTTGTCACCAGTTGCAATAGTTATTGGTGCTTCATAGTCACAGATGTGAAAGTACTAATTCAGGATGTTTAGAATTTCTCCCAGTATCTCTTTTTTCCTCAAGCGGTCAATGTTTTGCATTTAGGAATTGTTTCAAGGTTTTCAAGGAATCATTTATGAAATACGAGAAAGTGAAAATTTGATTTGTTTAGCCCTGTGTGCTCTCTTGAACTCACGTCAGTCTAGCTTTGAAAAAATTGTAAATGCAACTTCAATAGTTGTTTGTAGTTTGTTTATAAAAAAGTATTGGGTACTTTACACCAGCACAGCACAGCAGTACCATAGTTTTTTCATACTCACATTTCTGTCAGAAGAAAAAATATCTAAGAACTATGGTACCCGATTCCGTGCAAATTTAATTCTTTTTCAATTGGCAGCCATTTGTTATATCCGATATAAATTTGATATTACTAATATAACATTGTTTCACACCATTTTAAGTGGATATAATGCCTTAGCTGAACTTTGAAAGCACCGCCACTACACGCAACAGTGGGTGTCAGGAGATACTCTCCATCTTTTTGACCTGCAAGGATATCACCTTTGCAATAAACATAGATACATTTAGGCCGTAACTGGTATTGCTTTCAAGTGGTTGGTGTTCTCAAGAAACTAGAGATTTTTCTGTTCTAAAGTTTACCACGCACTTCTATTGTTTTAAAGCTCTGTTAAAACTGTGTCATTCTACTCAAAATTTGCTAGTTTAAGTTGATTGATTTTTGCAAACTGGGATTCGGCCAGAACTTGTCTTTAGATACGGCCCGTAGCTAGTCTCCTGTGCTCTGGGCCTATCAAGCGAATACCTTTTATTGTTGCTGTCCACCCGGGTTCCATGATATGTTGCGAATCGCATATTGCGGGTGACAACGTGATATGATTCGTTATTCGTGCTTCGATTTGTTGTGATATTCGAACCCAGGGCGAAGGTTTTGCTTTTGTGTGTGTCTGTGTTTGGGTCAACTTTCAAGTGATAGACCAAATCCGACTTACATTATGATTAGAACATGACGCCGATTTTGGGAGTTAATGGCTGAGAGAGACTATTGGATGCGGGGAGCCAGTAGCTAGCTGGACTCAATGGGGAGTTGTTGTTTGGAGGCGAATAGTGAATGGAATACTCGATGGGGGACGTTTTTGGTGCAAACCACAAAAAATGGATGGTTAGCTGAAGTTACCCAGGGAAATGGCAAAGACGAGAAAGGGGTTTAAGAGGGGGAAAAGAGGGGAAAGGCAATGGTGTATAGTCAACAACAGAGTTCTCCCAGTTTTTAAAGATTGTAAGGCGTGGAAGAAACAAAGTTTAATCCTGCAATTTACTGGCTTGATTTCTTTATAGTTTAGAAAGATAAGTCATTTACAGGCATGAAAATTGCTAAAGGAAAGGTGATAACGAATAGGAAAAGATTGGGGCGACATATGCGGAAGATTTTAGATTTCCTGGAACTGAGGCCACACCAAAATAGAAGCTACTAAGTTAGACGACGCCCTGTTATAAAAGCTGCCATTAAATTGAAACATGAACGAATAGAAGCAGCCCCTTAGATTGTAGGTTTAGGGTCTGTTATATCTTCTCTGCTATGAGCACAACCTTGACCAATTCCAAAACTAACCCGCCTCGAACTGCATTAAACAAAATTAGACTCTTGCCACTTAAAAGAATCCAGGGCCAAAATTCACCGAAGCATGATAACTCCATTTTCAGCCTCCTTTTGAAACATGGAGACCTCTGTTACACGTCTTTTATTCGCTGACTGTGGTAGGTGCTAGGATAGTCCGGCTGACTAGAAAGCATAATTTCTTATTCGATTCCAGTACTCATTTTATGAGCAGAACTTTTTCGAAGACAATACATTATAGAAGCCATGCAGGATCATAAGCAGCCAAATATTATCACTTGATATTTGAAATTCTAATCCAGGCCTGTCCGCTAATTTGCCAGAGCAGACTTGCCTGTTTAAATACTCTCCTGACGCAGGCTAAACAATGTCAACAAAGCAGTCTCACGCAACCATTTCAGCTTCCCTGTTCCATTCTCGATAGAACGGGAACAGAAAGATGAACGTGAAATGTTTTCATCCGCCATTCTCAAGGAAAATATGGCAGGTGATGCGAAGGAGCTTATGATGCATTGCCAAGGCTTGACAGCAGCCTCATAGCAAGGCCAGCTACCAATAGTAACCAGTGGTAACTAAAAGGTCAGCTAGGAAGGTTAGCTATAAAACTCCTCGACACGCTATGATCAATAGGATATGGCCTCTGGTCTTGAGGAAATCGAGTTCAGTAACCCGAAATAAAGAACACGATTCTTGCAAAGCTAGAGATGACCTTTTTATCAAGCCAGCAAGTAGTTTTTTCTTGGCCTTCCTATATGGGTATGGCCTTCTTTGAGGAAGCAACTTTTCCTGAGATGAAAAGTGGTAAAGAATCGGGGTAAAGAATCTCGGATGCAATTTCCTTCATGGCAAATGTAGTCAGTAGAGCTCGTTGCTACAATGTCGTTAAATGACCCTTTCTGTTGGGTAATTAGAGACAGTTTAAAACGGGACAACGCTAGTGAATTAACAAATGGAAACTCAACCAAAGGATGAAGGAAAGAAAAAATCGAAAGGGGAGGCAAAGGGGTGGTATTAAGAACGTTTTGGGTTTAGGATTCACCGACCAACCCGGTGACCAAGTCTGGCAAGCTTGAGGTAGTTTCCTTAGTGCGAGAAATGCATTAAAGGCGGTTTGGTAATGATAACTATTTCACCAGTATAAAAAATTGCTCAAATCAAAGTTAGAGCAATACTGTGAACGAATCAAATGCTGTTCGTGACACCAAGGTCGATACTACCTTCGCCAGCTGGGCTGTGGTCTCGCACCCGATTTCAGCCTCTGTTTCATCTTCGCTGAGTTTCTCATTCCAACGCTGGACCCCACGTGCGTATCTCTGTACGGCTTGCGAACTCGCGTGCTGCGAAGGAGACTGAAGCCAGTCCTCCGCCTGTAAATCCTATTCACGTTTTCGCCTGCAAATTTCTGCACTTTGGAGTACCTCGTGACAGAGGAGACTTGCAAGCATTTCAACATCGTTAGCTTGGCTTTGGGTGTCAACCAGGGTCACCAAATTCAATTAGAAAGTATGCAAAGTTGATGAGGTGGCGAGGTAGACTCTTCCCGTTTCATTATAGAGCTTTCTTCTTTTAGAAGCAGCCTAGATTTCGTAATCCTCTGCATCTCCACAGTAATTAATAGTTTTCCAAAATTCTAGGTGAATAAAGCTTTATTTGTTTTAGGCGCTCGCCTTGAAAACCGTCAATTTCACTTCGAAAACCGTTTCCATTCGCTGTTAAAGAGAGCCATGATTGGAAAAGACCCGCAAAAGCCCTTAAAATCTAGCTGGTCGCTAGGTGTCGAATGACGGCCAAAATCAACATTACCTTTGCCTAGAGAAAAGTTTAAAGAGTTTCTATACAAGAAAGACTTTTTAGGGAAAGGGGCGTAATTTTTGGAAATCAGTTGGCTGGCTTCACATTTTTTCGAATGACATTGCATGTCAATCTTTCTAGTGCCCTAACCTCCTCTTAGATATGCTTTCACTTCAAGCGGGGCATTTCCTCTCTTTTCTGCAAGCGAGGCTATCTAACTTGCGTCACTAAATCAATTTGTTCGGCTAAATTTCTTATTAAAAGTTAAGGCGAAACTTGGTCAGCCTTTTTAACCTCTCCGTATTAACTATTTTATTTTATATCAGTTCTTCTTGTCTTTGATAGCGAAATTAGCATGTAAGGTCAATAAATATTGCCCTCTCAGAATCGTTGAAACCTATTTGAGATAAGATCAACGAACCGTTAAAGCCATGATGCCAGGGACACTTTGTTTCAGAAAGAACACAGGTATGAATTCTAATAATGAATAGACACACCGATGTAGGCTTTTGATATCTGTAGCGGAACCAATTCGAAATGGAGGCAATTTAGTACCGAGGCATGTTGGCCAAATGGCAGAAGGCGGAGAAGATAATACAACGTTCTAGGTTTTCGGAACTTGAAAAGAGCTTATCGGAGTAAAGATAAGGCACCTTTGTCATTTTTTTCTATTGCCATATATTTTCTCCGATTAAATTTAAGAATATATGAACAACCAGTGGAAGCAGTATAGGCTGGAATTCTAGGCCTAAATCGACCAAAAACTACCATGAAAGCTGACTTTTTAGAAGTGCAATTCCACTAACAAGTTGTAATGAGGTAAATGAAACACATTAAGACTTCGTCATTTAATGATAAATGTTTTCAATACTTTGGAAGATTGGCTGGAGTACATATTACTTGTCCCAACTCGAAGCAATTTGCCCGCAGAGTCATGTTTCCTGTTGGCCTCAAAATTCCTCGTTGGTTTTGTAAATCTTGCTTTTTAACCAACTGGCAAACCAAACATTGATATGGCTGCAGAGTAAAGGTTTCCTGGGGAAGAGAGTTACTCCCGATTGACTGTTTGAGCATTGGTGTTGAGCGCAAAGAAAAAACAAAATCCATTTTGACTTGTCGGAATTCACAACTGCCCTACCTACATCCTTGCGACGGAAGGGCACCTTCTGTGCCTCGTATTTGTGCAGCTGTTTATCGTACGTTCTGCTGTCTTGAAAAAGAGGTTGACAGCCCTCGAGAATCCAATATTACCATGGTATTCTTCAGCACGGCAAAGCTCTCCAGAATCTTGATTCGTAGTTCAATGACACAGCTTTATTTAGAAGGTCAAACAATGGTTTATTAATTGTCCGAAGTGCCACATTGCACAGTCTCCAACCTAGGTTAGGCTATCTACTAGCCCATAGAAAGTGTAGATATCGATGTGGTTTTTTAAGTGTTTGGCTTGATCAAAGGGTTATACGGTCACTGTGCAGTTACACTCGGACCCTGCGGGGGAACCAAGAATAGAGTTGCTCTGTTGACTAAACTTTCGCAAATGCAGGCTTATTACAGCTGCGAAAAGGGTGCTCGTGTCTTTTATTATATTCAATACTTGTCGTAACTAATTGATAAGTATAAAAAGTTTTTGGTTCACGGGATAGAACCATGAGAGGTAAGCAATAGAAGTGTTATTTTTAGCAGAGCCATGCCAGCCTGCTTTTTAGCGCAAATTTTTGCTGTAAAGGTTCACACCCTAAAGTTGGTACGTAAATAATGGAACTCTTAAGGTGGTACGCAAATACTCGAACTCTTAAGGTGGACGTAAATAATGGAAATCTTAAGGTGGTACGCTAATGCTCGAACACTTAAGGTGGTACGCAAATACTCGAACTCTTAAGGTGGTACGTAAATAATGGAAATCTTAAGCTGGTACGCTAATGCTTGAACTCTTAAGGTGGTACGGAAATACTCGAACTCTTAAGGTGGTAGGCAAATGCTCGAACTCTAAAGTTGGTACGTAAATAATGGAACTCTTAAGGTGGTACGCAAATACTCGAACTCTTAAGGTGGTACGCAAATGCTCGAACTCTAAAGTTGGTACGTAAATAATGGGACTCTCAAGGTGGTACGCAAATACTCGAACTCTTAAGGTGGTACGCAAATGCTCGAACTCTAAAGTTGGTACGTAAATAATGGAACTCTTAAGGTGGTACGCAAATACTCGAACACTTAAGGTGGTACGCAAATGCTCGAACTCTTAAGGTGGTACGCAAATACTCGAACTCTCAAGGTGGTACGCAAATACTCGAACTCTAAAGTTGGTAGGCAAATGCTCGAACTCTAAAGTTGGTACGTAAATAATGGGACTCTCAAGGTGGTACGCAAATACTCGAACTCTTAAGGTGGTACGCAAATGCTCGAACTCTAAAGTTGGTACGTAAATAATGGAACTCTTAAGGTGGTACGCAAATACTCGAACTCTTAAGGTGGTATGCAAATGCTCGAACTCTAAAGTTGGTACGTAAATAATGGGACTCTCAAGGTGGTACGCAAATACTCGAACTCTTAAGGTGGTACGCAAATGCTCGAACTCTAAAGTTGGTACGTAAATAATGGAACTCTTAAGGTGGTACGCAAATACTCGAACACTTAAGGTGGTACGCAAATGCTCGAACTCTAAAGTTGGTACGTAAATAATGGAACTCTTAAGGTGGTACGCTAATGCTCGAACTCTTAAGGTGGCAAACAGTTATCTGTTAATAAGCAATGATACTGTCGCGTAAGTGTTTTCAAATTGACCTGTTTTTATCTTGTAGTTGTATTGTCTGCATTTCATACGAATGTTGTGATGAGCAGAAGACACAAGTAAATATTGGTTCATGTGCCATTTCTAATGCGAGTTCATGGTTGCTATGGCGATGACTGGTCTTCAGGCTGAGCAAGAATCCTTGGCTTCGCCTCCCCCGGTAAGACTTCTCCCTTTCGCTCTTTACTGTTCCTCTCTTTCATTACATTTTTACATTACCTTACCTGATTCATGCTTCGGTCATGCTTTTGTATGGACTCCTCTCTAAGATAAGACGTTTAGTGCAACAGGCAATACAATACAATACGATAACTA